>SRMA01025510.1:0-310096 GCA_007224835.1 Danionella cerebrum
AACAGACAGAGGGAAGGAAGACAGATGTCTGGGTCCTCAAAAGGAACCCTTAGCATTTGATGGTGCAGGAAACAAAAGTCCAGTGTAATCCAGTGATTAACAGTTGTTTCCTCCATATTCTCTTTATCTTTGTTGGAGTGAAGATGCCATAGGTTCAAGAAAGAATGGTGTTTTTTTAGAGTGCATCCACTGAGTTTTCTCACTGCTGCCATTTCTTTTCTAAACTAACTAAGAAACAAAAACAAATAGAAATCAGATGATCCACAGTTGATAGCACATGCATATATAGACCTCCAAGACATGATTAGAGAAGGGTACAAAAATATTAATGTTAATTTAAACTCAAGTGCACTCTCAAAAATTGCAGTGTTAAAATAACCAAACCCAGCTCTGTTTTTTTATTTTATTGCATTTTGATTTAAAACGTCGGTATTAATCTGCAAAATCAACCAAACAGACTTATGAAACCACTTGCAGAACCTGTGTTTAACCTAGACTTCGCTGCCCCCTTGCCACGGCCAAAATGAGACGCAACGTTAACTTTAGCAAACACTTTAACTAACACAATGTCCAATAATTTTAGGAAAAGTTACAAAAGGACACTTGAATTAATATTTCCTTTCAGTCAGGTGCAATCCCAGCTAGCATTTAGCTACAGAACCTGGCATTTAGCTACACAACGGGGCACACAAGTTTTTAACTTAACAAAAACCCTCGTGAGTACCTCAAAGTAGCATCAACTATAGTTTTCTAGATAAAACAAAACATGCCACATACACCTTTTACTTCCAACATCTGATGTTTTGGTCAAATATGCCAACTTCTCTGTCTCTGTGTTGATTTTCAAGATAGCGGACGTTTCAAACTTAAAGAAAAAATTCCGAAAAATGTACCCAGCATGCTCAACCCAGCAGGCATAAAAAAAAACAACAACCCAGTGTTTGTTAGAGTGTGATCTCTGTCAGCTTTAACCACCAGGACTCTTTTTTTATGTATCTTTGTGCATTATTTAAATAGAGCAGTGAACGGAGCCAGGGAGCAAAGTGGGAGATAGAGAGTAGGGAGTGCTGGGAAATAACCAGCAAGATTACTGCGTGAACCCAGGTCACCCTGCACAGCAGCACTTTATGTATCCTGCTTTCCACCCAGTATACCACCAGTGCTACAGATCAGGACACTTAGAGTTTGCAACCAATGTTGCCATTCCAGCCGAATGGAGCTTGAGATGTACCACAAAGAACAATGGGTGAATCTGTCCAAAAATGAATGCACAGACCCTTCCTTAAACACTAGATGGCGCTTCGTTGAGCTGCACTTTTCATAATGCTTTTGTGCCCATAAACTAAAGTGATTAAAAGTTCATCATCGAACGCTCTTCTCTTCTCTTCTCTTCTCTTCTCTTCTCTTCTCTTCTCTTCTCTTCTCTTCTCTTCTCTTCTCTTCTCTTCTCTTCTCTTCTCTTCTCTTCTCTTCTCTTCTCTTCTCTTCTCTTCTCTTCTCTTCTCTTCTAGCTTCTCTTATAGCTTCTCTTCTCTTCTCTTCTCTTCTCTTCTCTTCTCTTCTCTTCTCTTCTCTTCTCTTCTCTTCTCTTCTCTTCTCTTCTCTTCTCTTCTCTCCTCTCCTCTCCTCTCCTCTCCTCTCCTCTCCTCTCCTCTCCTCTCCTCTCCTCTCTTCTTCTGTTCTGTTCTCTTCTCTTCTTCTTCTTCTGCTTCTGCCCCTCTAGGTGTACAGCTCCTCGCTTTGTTCTCGAGCGCTGGTCACATTAAGTACATCTTGTACTTAAAACTAAATATCCACTCGACGCAGCCCCTGCTTACCACAGACGCACATGTGTGTAAAGGCCTTGGTGCATCAAATTTGACAAGATTCAAGGCAGTAATTGAAGCCAAAGGTGCATCAACAACAATTTTGAGCATTATGCAATAAGTATTCTTTTTATTATTGCATTTTTTAATAAACGTGATAAAAAAAATGTTTCAGAAGGCACTGGTTGCGCCGCTACAACTGTTATGTTAGAAAAACAGGGGGCTCAAAATGACAGCCATGACTTTGTGTTCTAACGCCATGCATTACACCCCGCTCTCGCCCTTCATGCACACAGTTATGTTGACATGGCTGCCCAAATCTGTCTGTGTTTTTGTAGGTGTCGGGTTTTGTTTACAGACATTGCTGGTAGTCTATCGCCATAGCAGGGAAAGTCATGACTGGACAGAACAGCAACAAGGACACTTGATTTTCTTGATCAGAGGACCTCACACACTTGGCAGCAACACCTAACACCCTGCAGCCTTTAAATGGGCTGTGTGCTAATTATCCTTTCCACCGATTAGATGCTAAACAGTATGTTCTCACTATCATATCTGGAGCAGCGGTTGTTATGAACTGACTGGTTTTGAAGATGTCAGCTCTACTGGAAGGCCTGCCATTGGTGTTTTGTAGGTCATCTTTCAGCTGGCTGGAGCTGAGTAATGGTGAGTGTGTTTGGCAGTGATGTTAGGGGGTTTTAAGTGTCCCATACCAGGCAGTGCATAACTTCCTGAGCTATCACATAAAGGTTTAGTCTGGATGAGACAAACACAACTGTTCCCTGTAAATGTTCTCTGAAGCTGAGACCTTTTCTATGCAAGTCATTTTTCATGTCTATTTTTAAAAGATGGACAGTTAGAGAAGCATATTATGATCTTGTCTGAAGCCATACACAGGGTCTGTTTCAGTGTCTTTAGCGGTGGATTAAAGATAGTAGGTAGATCTCCCAGTAGGTAGTAGGTAGATCTCGGATGGGGCTTGGACTGTATTTAAAATACTGTGTTTAAATAATCAAAATGGCATTTTATTGGCACTTACTGTAATTCAAGTACTGTATGTAAATTGTTTAATTTTTATTTCAAATATAATGTGTAGGTTTTAAAAAGGTTATTAGTTTTGATATTTTTATTTTTAAACAAACATTGTAATAAGAGTTATTACACATAATTACACAAAGTCTTTCAGTTTCATTTTGCATGCCCCAAATCTGTGCCATCAGTGTCATCTAGTGGTGAAAAGAAGGGATAGCTAATGGAAGTACAAGACCTGTGATATGGCTTGTGTTCTGGCACAAAGAGCACAATGGAATAAAAAGTGCTTGGAACAGTGTATAAGGTTTAGGAGATGTTTATCTGATTTTTTTTATACAATTTTCACATTATTTTGATCTGCACTTTTAGGGGGATTTATGTTTTTTTTTATTCTGTCTCAACACTTTTGAACTTTTTGATACAAAACATAAAAACTGTTTGTTTTCAATTTTTGAAAGTTTTGCAATAAAAAATTACGGCTTTTGTTTATCATAAATGTATTTTTGTTCCAGTGTCAAATATGATATAATGTTACAGATCATTTAATCATTTTCCTGCCCACTTGTTCTCTTTCGGGGTCACGGGGGTTTGCCGGTGCCTACCTCCAGCGCACATCGGGAGAAAGGTGCAGGTGCAGTTCACCAGTCCATCGCAGGGCAACACACACATTCACTCAAATATTTAGATAAATTTTCTATATATTTTTGGGATTGTGGGAAACCAGAGTCCCCGAAAAAACCCACGCAAGCATGGGGAGAACATGCAAACTCCTTCCAGGAAAGTCAACGGCGAACCAGCCTTGAAACAACAACCTTCTAACTAGAACGCCACAGTGCTACCCACTGCACCACCGTGCCGCTCTGCCAGTTCAGTTACATGAAATTCTCTCTCTCTCTGTAGGTCCAGTGTGCTGCGCCTGTGTGGCTAATTTCGGTTCACGGCCTGTAACCGTCTTCAGCGGTGTGATGGTGGCTGGGGGCCTGATGCTGAGTGCCTTTGCTCCCAGTGTCTCCTTCCTCATCTTCTCCTATGGCATAGTTGTTGGTGAGACGATAAAATCATCATTAGCAGCGATTGAATGATTCGAATAGCAGTGCACTGCCACAGAGGAACAGATGTGTCTGTTTTTTGACCTTCCGTGCTGCATGAACATCTCACATCAATCCAAATGTAAAGGTCTTGTTACAGACTGTAAAGGCATATGTGTGTGAGTGAGTTTCTCAATATGTTGTGAATAGCTTGCACAATGAAACAGCGTCTTTGACCAACAGGCTCATTAATTATGATTATACAGCATTCACTGACAGTGTAGCATTTGAAACTAGCTGCACTGTTTACAGGGACGATCCTAATACACATACAGGACTACGTGAGTCAGTTTTACCCACTAAAGGGCTGCCATAGAAATCGTTCATGGAGAAAAATCCTGCATGGTTACAAGGGGCCATGAAATTTCATGACTTTAATGGGGATTTATTAATTTAAAACAAGAGCTTGTGGAGCTGACCGCAATAAAAACCATTCACAAATACTCAGCCAATCAGAGATCAGGTTACTGGACAGTGAAATCCAGCAGAAAACACAGTGAAAAAATGCTATTTTCTTCAACACAATCAGCCCTAATCGTAAATCATCTTGTAATTAGGATGTTACCAAACCTATTAATGGTTAGAGTACACGTCCAGTAAAAATGCTTTAATTTTTCTATTTGAAGGCATGGGCTGCGGGCTTGTCTATGCTGCCACTCTGACCATAACCTGCCAGTACTTTGACAAGAGGCGTGGCCTAGCACTGGGTATCGTCACCACAGGTATCAGTCTCTTAACACAAAATCTCAGTGTTGGTTTGCTGTGTTTAGCAGGAATAGAAATAATAAAGTATTAGAACCTTGCTACTGTCATTTAGATCAGTGCTGTTCTACTTTTTACTCTCATTTGTTTGACTTTCAACAGCATGTCCATGATGAATGCAGCTACTAGGGTTATTACCTGTCTGGCTAAAACTTACCATATTACCTGCGAGCTGCACTTAAAAATAACATTAAAAACTATGAAAAAGGCTAATTTGACCATAAGCATCTCACATTATTGTTATTTGGGCAACCAACTATTTACTTTGATCTTCATTAGCTTTTTTAATTGAACCCCTTTGCCTCCTAAAACAGCTATGGGTATGAGGATGTTCAGTATTAACCTTTTCTTTAAGATCCATCGTGAGTTCTTTGTTTTATGTTTTTTTTCCCCCTTTTTATCTCTGTGCTTGTGTGAGGTGCCATCGAGTGTCAGGAAGATTATTTTTTACTACAAGAGAGTTTCATTTTAAACTTAATCTTGCATTTTATCAGGTACACTTTGATAGTATTCCACTATAGAACTCTACAAAGGGTCCAAAAATGTATGTTTGATAAGGTGTTCTGCATACTTTGGTTGTAGAGAGTGGTCATTTAAGTTCATATTTGCTTGCATTCATTTATAGCGAACACATTCTCCCTCAGATTCTGACATCAACCAACTATTTTTATTCATACATTTGCAGCTTGAATGACCAAACCACCTATTGTTTAATTTGGATTTCAATATAGGTTACGAAAAAGTTGTTAATTTTTATATTTTTGGTTTTACACGAGCATTACAAGAGTTTTGACAGTGAGGTAATTCTAATTAATATGTTAGAAAATGTGTAATCAGCTCTTTCAGTTTAATTTTACAGACCCCAAATTGGTGCCATCTAGTGATAAAAACAAGGGATAACCATTGGAAGTACAAGACTTGTGTTTTGGCTTTTGTTTTTCAAAGTTCTGGGAAAATAAGCTTATTTTGAACAGTGTTTAAGTTTTACGAGAGGTTTGGCTGTTTTTTTTCTTTATATATTCACATTGTTTTGACCTTATCTTTGCCTTATGGGTGAATTTATGATTTTTTATTTAGTCTCAACACTTTAACATTTTTTATAAAACAAAAAAAATTGTTCATTCTCAATTTACTGTAAAATTACTGTAAAAAATAATTTAAAATAATACTCAGAATTTTTTGTTTTGTACAATTTCAGGTTTGTTGTGAAATCATTGTGTAATATAATGAAAAAAATATTTGTTAAAAAAAAAAGAAGCTGGGTTTTTACTAACAAAAAAATATATTAATTGCCCAGATAAATCTGTTTTAAAGGTAATTTATTAAGAAAAGGAATAATAGATGTTATTTACTCTGTACATGAAAATCCCAACAGATTGGCAGCATATGCCACCCATTCCATGTTCTAATTTTTCCCTTACAGCAAGTCGCCCTAGACTGATTTACCAAGCACTTGAACATTTGTACCTTGTGGCCTGTACTTTTCATAGACATTCATGATTTTATGAATAGAGCTAAATGCTTGTAGTGATGGTGACCCAACATGGTAATGGTGGATAAAACAAAGTTTAATCGGTTCTCATTGACCTATTCCGTGTGTCCTCCTCAGGTACCAGTGCCGGTGGGTTTGTTTATGCTACACTCCAGAATGAGCTCATTGACCTATTTGGGTTGGATGGATGTCTGCTCATCATCGGAGCGCTGGCGCTCAACTTGATGGCATGTGCAGGGCCAATGCGACCTTTGAACTTACCTGGCTACTACCTAAAACAGAGAGCAGCTCTGCAACGCACAGAAGAACCGGAACCACTCTATACCAAACCTACTGCCATCATCATCGACGCTGGATTGGATCTCAAAGCCAAACCCGACTCCACTGATAACGCTGCCGTCTTGAAGCTTCTGATCAACAAAGACTGCACGCAGCAGCAAGACAGCGAAAGGGAAAGAAACGGACAAATATTGTCCTATTCAATAGTCGCACGGGCCATTAAAAAGCGCATACGTCCTTATGGAGATTATTTTACTGAAACAGCCGAGCTCCTACAGGACCGTATCTTCATGGCTTTCTGTATCGCCATTTTCCTCTTTAGTTTGGGAGCATTCCCTCCGGTGCTCTTCATGGAAGACGTTGCCCAAAGTGAAGGCCTTATCGACGGGGTTGCACTAATACCCCTGGTCTCCATCGTTGCCATGACAACCGGCATTGGTAAACTGTGTCTGGGCATCCTGGCAGACATGCGGTGGGTGAACAGTCTGCATCTGTACGCTCTGACGCTGACTGGTTCAGGTGTTTCCTTGCTCCTCATCCCACTGTCCCGGAGTTATGTGGCTTTGCAGATCCTGTGTGCCGCAGTTGGCTTTTTCTCAGGGAACTGGTCTCTCACATCATACATCACCACTAAGATTGTGGGCATCGAGCGACTCAGCCAGGCTCATGGAATCTTAATGTGCTTCGGAGGGTTTGGGATCACACTCGGGCCACCAGTTGTAGGTAAGAAAAGTCTCCATGGTATGTTTCACTTAAACATGTTGTTGCTTGTAATTACAAAAGCTTGAAAACACCGGGGAAACGTGATTTAATAAGTTCGGTAGTCACCACAAAACCATGCTGTTTGTGTAGATTCAATCAAATGTGTGGGCTGGCAAACCGCCACTGTTAAGGAAATTTAAGCAAGGCAAGCTTTTTGAAGAGCACCTTTCATACACATCGGTTTTTTACAGAATGTGACTGAAAATAAAACATACAAGATTAAAAGCTAAAAGCCGAACTTAAATCTATTTCAAAATATTCATTGAATTAATTTAAAAAGAAAAGTTCAGCACAGCACTGCTCGGTCAGTAAATGCCATTTTAAATAAATGTGTTTTAGTCTGGATTTAATGCCCCTGACCTCCAATAGAGACTGCTTCCAGCTGCGAGCAGCATAGTAACTGAAAGTGGACTATGCCTAGTTACTGTGTTTAATTTGAAGATGGTGATCAATGGTAATCATTTTATCTCACCAATTAATATTTATCATCATCTATTGGCGGATTGGATTTAAACATTTGTCTAATAATCTCTGTTGGTCTTACAATCATCCCATTTTACATTTCTTCCTTTTTATTGCAGACTAATAAGGATTAATCCTTTATTTCACTTTATGCCTTAATAATACAGTTTTTAAAAATAATCTTTACTCTTATTTTTTTTATTATTTTCTCTTTTGACTTTTAACTATAAACCACACGAATGACACTGTTATTTTCTATGCTTTGTTTCTTCGTACAGCACATTGCTCAGTGTTTTAACCCCTGCTTTAAAATGGCAATGTCATTACGAACAGTTTTGTAAATAATGAATATTAAAAGAACAAAAGAAAGAAGTTCAGAAAGAATGAGAGAAAGTTAGAAAAAAGAGAATGTGACAGAGCCAGAGAGAAAGATGGCAAGAAAGAAAAAGAGAGAGTGGGAAAGAGAAAAAGACACTAAGAAAGAAAGTAAGGAGGGATGGAGAGAGGGAGTACATGAAGGAGGGGTGAAGGAAGGAAGGAAGGAAAGAAGGTGGAAGGGAGGGTTGGAAGGAAGGAAAGAAGGTGGAAGGGAGGGTTAGAAGGAAGGAAGGAGGTAGGGAGGGAGAGAGGGGGGAATAGAAGATGGCAGGGAGGGAGGAGGCAGGAAGGGAGGGAGGGTTTGAAGGAAGGGGCCAGGGAGGAAGGAAAGAAAGGAGGAATAAAGTAGGGAAAGCTTGTAACTTAATGACTAGACATAAAGCTCACGACTCTGCAGCACACTTTTAGGTTGTGGTACGAATGAGGACAAATCAACTTTCAATTTATGATTTATATTAAAAAAAATGCAGAACATACAGCATGAAAATGCATGACATACAGCACAATTGTTGCCATCTACTGGTGAAACAAGGCAACGGCTGTAGCTTTAATTTAATGCTTCACGTTACAATAATTGCACAC
The DNA here is from genome assembly GCA_007224835.1 of Danionella cerebrum. Taxonomy (NCBI): domain Eukaryota; kingdom Metazoa; phylum Chordata; class Actinopteri; order Cypriniformes; family Danionidae; genus Danionella; species Danionella cerebrum. The sequence continues at coordinate 8,643 of SRMA01025510.1, forward strand.
ATTACAGAGACTTCCACTGTTAGAGGAAGTACTTTTACAGATGCTCTCTTCATGTTTCTCTTGTTACAGGATGGTTCTTCGACTGGACCCAGTCGTACGACCTGGCGTTCTACTTCAGCGGCTCCTGTGTTTTAGCTTCTGGCGTTTTCCTTTTCTTGGCCGCTCTGCCTTGCTGGAACAAGACGACACAAGAGCAGAGTTCTGCCGGAGAGGATGTGGACTCTTCAGAGCAGCAGCAGCACACTCTTGACTGTGACAAAGTTGCCTCTGTGGCTTGAACTAAAGCTGAATGGTCAAAAATCTCCCTAGCCTTGAGGTTTGGGAGAACACAGTCTTCTTTTACTTACCCGCTGGTTCTTGGGATTTCACTCATGGTGCCAAACCTTTTCATCGGATGAGCAGTTTTTATACCTGTCCAATGGACACTGCTGTTTTAAAGGGCATATATAAGTTTGTAGTTGCTTAAAATGTAAGAAGCTCCTAGTTCATTTTGTTCAGTGGACAAAGAGGCAGAATTTTTTTAGATGTTTTGTACCTGAACACCACTCATCTAATCACAGCTCCAAAGACTCTTTTTTTTTTCTCTCGAGGACTTGAAGCGGAGAAGAAATGCACTTTAATGCTCTCTTTTAATTAGACTGGGACTCCATGTTACCGACGTTGTTTGTCACTTTCATCAGTTCAGCTGTGGCTTTGTAGAGATTCATGTCAATAACAAAAGCCGATGCTTTTGAATGCACACACTCTCATCTAAATAAATCGAATTAGATGTACTGTGATACCTGAGCTCTAAAACACCATGTCACGTTACACTGACTTTATGTAAATGATTAGGGGTGTAACAATATATCGCAATACAAAATTGTCACAATACGCATCGTGGAGATATCGTCTAGGAGCTGAAGTGTATTTGCTTCTTTGAATGAATGTGATTCTAGTCACTTCTGAAACTTCTTTACATTGTCTTCCTATTTTATGTGATATTTACTAGAAGACAATTATTATTTTACTCGTATTTTAAACAAGAAAGATTATACAATTAGCTCTCTCCATCACTTAAAGTAAAAAGAAGACTTAATGCTATCATTAACACTGCCCCCTAGTGAACGAATGGTATCAAATGCTCTCAAACAAACCAAACTAGATCCTAGCCTTCCTAACTTTGCAATAATTTTTCCAATGATAGTTCATTATCTAATCAGTTTCAATAGTTGGTTAAAAATAGTGTTGTAAAATATTGTGATGCGTATCGTTACACCCCTATCAACGATGGATAAAATGTTATAGTTTTTCATTGCACTCACATTGTATAACGTTGAACACGGTGAAAAAAACCAAATTTTTTTTTTATTCTGTGTTCTGCGATTTTGCTATTGACCCGGCAACCATGTCCATGGTGCACCATTAACCCAGTGTGAGCTGGAGTGGCCGAGACTCTCAGCAGGAATAAACGGGTTGCTAAACGGTATTCTATTTAAGCACGAGCGTGTTTGAGCATGAGGGTTTGTCATCAAGAGATACAAGAACATTGTGATGAAAAAGACCAAAGAAAGCATCAAATCGGAAAAAAAGCAATGTGTACATTTTGTGTGGCGTTTTTATCATGAGGCTGGTCCCTGACATCTTAGCTTTACGACGCAAGTCTGTATTGTTCATACTGGTAGATGTTTTTTGTAATATACTCGTACAGTTTCTCAATGAAATGTTCAGAAGCCCTTCAAACTTCTGACTTGCTTTGATTATCCACTTTAAAATTATTCACAGCATTTAAACTGTAACAGTCTGCCTTTCTATCCTGCTCTTTTATTTTGCTGTGTTTTGTACTGTACAATTTGCTCACTAAAAGTGACATTAAAATGTTTTATACGACATTGTTTCCATGGATATCTTTCCTGTAACTGCTAAAGACAAGAAAAATGAACCAGTTTTAATGTTTTGTTTGTCACTGATCTTTTTCAACCTTGTACCATTCATTATCTTTCAGCGCGGACCTTAAATAAATCACTATGTGTCAGATTCTTCTTGTGTGAAATGTACACAAACTTACAATCACTGGACACAGTATTAGGTACACCTGCCCAACTGCTCGTTAACACCAATTTCTAATCAACCAATCACACGGCAGGAACTAAATGCAGAAATGATAGGGTTGGATTTTCTAGGCAACCCAGTGCTGACAAGGTGTTCCTAATAAAGTGTTCTGTGTATACTTAACGATTGATATTTGAAATAAAACCAAAAAATGATCAACCACTTGCTTGTGTAGCTTTGTGTTGGATTCATCTCTGATTTTAACTTGCTTTTTTTTACTCAATGCTCTAAACTATTTGAAATCTTTGAAGCACTTGTGGAATTAATTTAGATTTTGTGCATTAGTATGTATGACAGGAAACTGATCTCGCCATGTTTTGCATTGAGTCTCTGGTATTGGAATGTTCCATTTGGACTAGTGGAAAAATAACCGAGACAGTGCTAGAGAGAGAGAGAGATACCCTGATGTATTTTTAATCTGGCTTCACTGGACAGTCTGGTGGCTCAGTAAACAAACCCATGAATGCATCCACGCTATTAATAGCCCACGTTTTGATGTATAACAAGCACTTGTTCACATTTACCAAATAAACGATTTTTAAAAATCATCGATCATATAGAAAACACAGGGAAATCAAATTACAACAGACACTGGCTCAACTGAGACAAAAAATATTTTTCCATAGTTGTGTTATTAACTATTTCGATGATTGACCTGGGTATCTGTTCAAAAGTGAAGCCTATATTGGTAAATACTGTCTATTAAACATCTGTTGATTCAAAGCTCCTTGTTGTTTCTGCATGTTGCCACTGTGCGGCGCAAGAGCACCCTGTTTACGTTAATTCGCAAACTATTTTCTGTATTGAATGTCTTTTTCTATATGAAGTAATGTAGTAAAAATAAAACGTTAGTTAAGTTTTATGGCACGTGGCTAAAATCGTCTTTACAAACGTAAATTGAATAAACGCGTTCAAAAGAACAGTTAACGTAATGAATATTCAGGTATTTTACATATTTTCTCAAGTTTGAACCAATGACTTGAAGGCAAGTGACCTACGGGTGTTGTACATTCAGCAGTCGCAGGGTGGAGACAAAGAACAATTTCCTGTGTGATCAAGGAGATTAATTGCGTTTATATTTCATGTGTTGACATTTCTGGTTTTAGACTCAGAATAGACTGTGACTTTATTGCTCATTAAAGATGAGACGATATTCCCAATATTACCCTATAAAGTATTTTTTATAAGCATCTGTGTCATGGATTGTATCATGAAACAAAACATCCCTTTCTTCAATTTGCCACTTACATAGTTGAAATGAAGACGCTTTTTTGTGTCATGCTCAGAACAAAAGACAAAGTTCAGGGCACAATGCATCCACAGATCCATTCCAAAGTTTAACCATTAAATGCACCGTCATAATTAAAGCATGCAGTTTAACATTTGAACATTCCTATTTCAATGACTAACATCTTAGCAAAATTAATCTCACTGAAAAATATGGCAAGATAAAAAAACAACTTAGTTTTGAGGCAGATATGATGAACATATCTGCAAAAGCTCAAGTAATCAAAACAATTGAAGAGGAGAATAAAAAACACGGGTATACAGATGCACAAAAGTGAACTTGATAGCATACGCTAACTTCATTGTTTTATATTAAACTCATCTATCCTCAATTTTCACTTCACCCTTCTCTCTGAATCTCCCATTTTGCCATTACAATGTTTGGGATCACGCCAATCACCCATAAAAGTGATTTGTTGATGCTACATCAATGTATATGACTCAACAGTATATACATGAACATTAATCATCTGCGATTTAAAAAAAAATAGTAAAAGAACTGACAGTGAATTAAAAAATACATGTATTCCTTATAGATGTATTATTTTTACATCATTAGTCAAGATCTGGCAGACTGACACCTAGCCTCTCATTTCATTTGATTGTGTTACATCTGACTAAACCGTGTCATCTGAAGGATGGCGGTGGTTTCCATTGGCTTTCTGACTCAACTGGCTGACATTTGGACATTGCCACTATCTCTCATTTTGATTTTAAATTGTGATGTTCCCCTTTTGTTCGCATTTGTCTAAAAGCTTTATTGATTCCCTTATTTTAACAACACAGCTGATCCTGCACATGAGATTGACCACATAAAATAAGCTCAGTTAACTCCAGCTAGATATGGTTGCTCAGGGTATAATGGGCTGTAGCTTGATTTTATAAGCTCACCAGAAAATACAGATTTATTGTGGGTTTTAGCTAATATCATGACACGAATGATGTTTCCCAGGCATTACTGAATTCTGTTTGAGGTGTTCCACAAGATTCAGTTTTGTCTTTCAATACAACACCTATAAACAATTCTTCTTAAGTACGTTAAACTTAACATTACCCACACTTTACAGTCTTGAATGGTTAAACTTTTCACAATTAGTATTTCAATCCATCTTGTTATGTAAAGGCCGAGTTGGGGATTTCTATGAGCCATTTCACATTGATATCATGTTTCTGAGTTTTGATTACGCTCTCTGAGATGAGAAAATGAAAATGAAGTGTATTTAAAATCAATGTCGATTTTTGTGGTAGTTAGTTGATTGTTTTTGTATTCAGGCTGATTTTTTTTCTTTTTAATTAATTTACTTTGTTAATTTTAGCTGAAATTACATTCCTCTTATTGGCACAAAATTAATTCCATAATGTTGCAGCTTATGGTACTTATGGTAACAAAGTAATGGAAACCACTTTATCTAAGGTTATGAAATTCAGTTGATAACTGTTAACGCTCCTTACTCCATGAAAACATATACTGATGATTGGTTACAATGGGTTTTGTTTTCCAAATTGCTTTTGAAAAGTCTCCCACGCTACACTTTGTTTGTTGTTACAGCAGTGTTGCAAACCAACATAAATGGTCACATTTTGAAAGTTGTAGTTCACTTTCAAATGAATTTCTATAGACCCATCAAGCAAAGTGTATAGATGATCTTAAAGGAACACTACACATTTCATGACATTGACTTGTTCTCCATGTCCCCCAAGAAAAAAAACTAATTTCAACCATTTTCTAGATTTGTTTTAGCATACATTTTAAAAATTAAATCAATATTGGCTAATACTGTTAGGAACCTGGGTCCATATTTTGAGTTTTCTACAATGTTTTATTGTTGTATGCTCAGATATTATAAGGCTTGAGTAAATTATATGCATCATTTATCCCTTTAACCAATCAGAAGAACTGCAAATGCTTCATATTTCCAAATACGCTCTTTGAGAGTAAGAAAAAAACAACAACCTGGAAGTGTAATAGTGGCTCATCTTGTGAGCTTTATAAAATAATGCCGACCAGAGAGAGAGAGAGAGTGTGTGTGTGTGTGTGTGTGCGTGTGTGTGCGCGTTTGGTTGTCTAGAGGCAAAAGTAAATATTGATTTCCATAAAATATTGACTGCTTTAATACAGATTTAAAAGAGTCAAGTTCAGACCACCAGGAGGTGTTTGCTCGAAAGGGGCCATGATGAAAAATATTGGTGGGTGGAAATATCGGTGGGGTAAATGATTTGTTTGGGGAGACTGAAAATATCAGCAAATCAATTAAATTATTTTCACTGATATGTAAAGTTTTGCGGATCTTCTCGTCTGTTTTGTGACATTTCTCTTCCATGGGGAGCCATTTCCGACAGCATGAAATGAGACGTTTTTTTTCTTTGTTAAGAAATGATCTTTTACACTCACCTGTCTGCTGGACACCTCGTAAATAAATCGTAAGACTCTCCTGTGGTTGAATGTCTGTTAATTAGAATTTAGTGGGGTTTTCTCCTAAGAGTATAATTGGGGTGCACTCAGTTTTGCAATATGGGCTTGAATTATTTTGTTAGGAAAATAACATTTTTGTATATGCAAATGAACAATTCTTGTTTGCAATCAATGGCCCACATTTTGGGGAGTATTTTGTTCTGGAAAATATTGATTCTGAGGTTTTCTGACAAATGTAGTTAGGTGTACTCATTTATGTTGAGGACTCTGTATAAGTTGTTCAGACAAGATATAGTTTTTGTCTTTCGGCAAAATTCTTACTCAGGATGACATGTTAGACTCAATTATCAATCTATTTTTTAATTTAAAGGCAGGGTTTGGGACTTCTTGGAGCCACTTTACTCTCTAGTCTAGAGGCATCTACCTTTTATTCTATATGCGTTGAAAAAGGTGTAATCAATCTAATTCAGCATATATAAAATATCACTGTTTCATTTTACACTCATTTTACTACTCGAAAAAATGAGAAATTTTAAATAAATATTGTATTACTTTATAATCTCTGTGTTTTACTGAATTTTCGACCAGCTAATCTGATTCATTTATATATGCTAAGCTATGCTGTAGGTGCCATCACCAGATCAGCTCGATAGATGATAAACTGCAAAACTCTACTTTTTGTCTCAGGGAATATAAAGAAAGAACCTGTCAAGTGGAATGTCCCTTTAACGAATATAACTAATGATTCCCGTTACATACTGGGGAAGATTGATTCAAGTCCTAGCATCTGTACAAATATGCACTGTTGATTCAAACTGGAAACGTATTTAAATATCTACATTTGATTACACTGAATTGGTTCTGAGTCTAAAAGATGTCCGTGACACATCTGTGTTCATCGTAGACATTGGAAACTGTTCGTAACTGTCCTCGAATTTCTGCAATTGGCAGTGGAGCACCACAGAGGCCACATCCTTGCGGAAGTTGCTGTTGAGGAACCCATAGATGATGGGGTTGACACATGTGGAGCTCATAGCCAGCAGATGGCACAGGGAGAAGAGCAGATTGTGATAACACACCGGGAGCACTTCCTGATGCCAGTCCGCTACCACGTTGAATGCATTTAGAGGCAGCCAGCAAACCGCGAATGCTGCCACCAGAGTTGCAAGCATGATATTGATGCGCTTGCTGTGCATCACACGCCTGTGTTCATCCCCACTGTTCCGGCTACATTGCCGCTCCAGCATGCGTTGTCTCTGTCGCAGCCGCAGAAAAATCCGAAGGTAGCAGACCAGCATGATCAGCAGTGGGCAGCCATACTGGAATAGCAACAGGCTTGTAGTGTAGGCTAGTTTGTGCTCTTGAGTAGGCCACACTTCCAAGCACACCTGCAGGTGGCTGAATGGCGCAGGAAGCAGACTGTATGGGTCGCTTGTCAGCAAGTGGAATGCCAGGAATGGCAATGATGTCACACAGGCCAAGAGCCACACGATCAAGACACCAATGTATGCTTGCGGGACGCTAGGCTTCCAGCCAGAAGGATTCAGAATCAGCTGGTGCCTTTCAAGTGCAATCAAAACTAGAGACAGAACTGAAACTGTCACCGACACACACTGCACGAATGGCATCAGGCGACAGAGCATTGCGCCAAAGATCCAGTGGTCCATGAGGGTGTAAACCACAGTGAACGGCAGGCAGAAAACACTCACCAGGATGTCAGACACTGAAAGGTTGGCGATGAGGATGCTAGTAACGTTTGGAGAGTCCCGCTGGTGCATAATAATGCAAATGAGGAGGATGTTACCAAGCAAGCCCAAAATAAGCACCAGGCAGTAGCAGAGCACGAGTAAGAGTGTCACGGTGCTCGATTGCCAGCAGGGAACATCAATCTGGAACAAACTGGAGTTGCTTTGGTTGAGGGTGAGGGTGGAGTTTAAAAGTGCCTGCCACCACGGCATGTCAAAAATAGCCAACGGCATTGGCCACCTCAGGATAGCTCCAGACATCCAATCACCATGGGAATCTGAAAAAAATAAAGATGTGCATTTAAATGAGACACACATACCCCAGGATACTCATCATGCAGAAACCAGGAAACTCTTGGGACTAGGATTGCAAGTTTGGAAATAATGAGGATGTAAAGCGGCCTTGTGTAACCTTCCTGTTATTACATGGTTTTACTCGATTGTAGAAAGAGTCCAGTGTCAATATTAGCGGCTGTTGTGTTTGTGTAGGAAAGGGTTGAGATTCCCCTTTTAGAGTTATTTTGTGTAGTTGGAAATAGTAAGAAAATGTTAAATTGAAGTGTGGGAGAAGTGATAGTGTGACCCCGCTGAGGGGTTCACAGTGCGTCCAATTATAGATGTTCCTGTGGGGGTGGCCATTGATCAGATCCTGCAATGATTCATAATGAGAATGCAATCAGTCAGCCTCAGTGGATTGTCCACAGAGGGAAAGCTATTGGAGACTGCGCTTTCTGTATGTGTCTTGGGTGGCAGGCTTGCTGACGGGTCTGGCAACCAGATTGTGCTATAGATAATCTATAGATGCTCTGAATCCATACGAGGAGCTCAATGACGTCTCTGTGCAGATCATTGTGTACAAAAAGCATCTTATCTACAATTCTACTCATTTTTGTTTTTAATGCAAGGAATTACATATATTCACGCTATCTAGTTAACTTCAGAGGGTGTACCTTTACAAAAATGTTATTTTACCATAACGCTTCGTTAATTTTGTCACTACAGTGACAAAAACCCTCTTGAAATTGCTTGGATTATTGTTTTTATTTATTATTAGGGCGAGAGCACCTGAAGGCTCATACTATTGTCTACCAGTCCATGTTTGAACACATTTACAACATATACCCTCGGCAAATATTGGGCAAAACAGTCTCAGAACATTTTTAGACTCATAAATATTTATACTCTTTAGGGTCATGATGCTTTCATTTTCATTATATTATCTTTGCTTACATCATTTGGTAAATTGAGCAATTCTCCCTTGAGTACGTCTTCTGAATAAGGATTAGTCGTAGAGCGTATCGTGACGAACTGGCCACCGAGAGGCAATAGCGCCTGAGGGGCTTGAGCCCTTGATCGCTGCTTGCATCTTTAATAATTATTTTGTACCTTTTACAAAACTCGGAAGTAATCAGAGTAAACTGTGGGACTAATAGCATTTTTAACAAACATTCAAGGTCATAAAGAGATTATTGTAACAGAAATCATGTATTACTTTTTGGCTTTGTTTAATTCACATAAGTCTATTTATAGGGATCTAACAGTTCTAAAAAATTAATTATTCTAACTGGATTTTTAAAGACTTTATCTTCAGAAAAGCTCTTGACGTCTGCAATAGTTGTATATACATACGGCTCTGCGTCAAGGCCTGTCTGTCACTGTCTGCTGATGAGGGCTAGTGCGATAATCAAACTTTCTGAGATCATGGAATGATACATAATCGTACAACACAAGCATATTTCATAGACCACTGGTTCAAAATGTTAAAATTAAAACTAAAAGTTAGGGTCGAACTAATTAATCAGCATCTAAAGCATTAGAATGTTTCAGAAAAGAAAAAATCTTACTTTAATCAACTGAATTGCAATAACTTTTCTGACGTAAGCCCTGTTTGTGAGTACAACTGAGACGCTAGAGAATAATATCTGCCTCCTGCAGTGCAGAGTTGAAGAGAAGCCATTGTTCATACAGAAAACAACAGTGATTTTCAATGCAATACATGCAAAATTGAAAATTATTGAGAGAATCTGCAGTAGGACCGTTGAGAAAATGCAGCAGCGCCCACAAGAAGTCAGTGGAGCTCAATTAATATCATGTTTTAATTTAAAAAAAAAATCATGAAAGAAAATGTCATTAACAACACAAATATAGGGTTATGATTTTTTGGTAGTTAAATTAAAATGCTTTATTAAGTAAGTGTTTACACAAAATCAGGTATTGATGTTAAATAAATACGATATGTTTTATCTGTTCTTGCATCCATAACTGTATGTCAATGTTTATTTCTTTATAATGTTCAACATATTAAAAGATGGGCAGCACAGTGGCGCAGTGGGTAGCACTGTGGCCTTCCAGGTAGAAGGTTGTCGGTTCAAGGCTCGCCGGTGACCTTCCTGGAAGGAGTTTGCATGTTCTCCCTGTGCTTGCGTGGGTTTCCTCCGGGTACTCCGGTTTCCCCCACAATCCCAAAAACATGCGGTTAGGTTAATTGACTAATCTAAAATACCCCTTAGGTGTGCATGTGTGTGTGTGAATGTTGCCCTGCGATGGACTGGCGAACTGTCCAGGGTGTACCCCCGCCTCTCGCCCAATGTGTGCCGGAGATAGGCACCGGCAGACCCCCGTGACCCCAAAAGGTCCCCGAATAAGCGGGAATGGAAAATGAATGAATGAATATTAAAAGATGAATAATCAAAATGTTATTTATGTGTACTATGTCTATTAAACCACTGGCATAGACATATTGTATTGCAGACTCCTGTAGTTGTTCAAACTCAGTTTCATCAATTTTCTCCTCATGCTGGGATAAGATGATAGTTGTAAAGATGGAGTGTCACTAGCACTGAGCATATTCTTCTGATATCTCTTAGAGCCATCTTTAGAAGCAGCATGGTAGCAACATCTAAATGGTTTTGTTGGACAGGCTGTTTCACGCAGCCGAGTAAAGCTCTGGTGGGAAGAATCCCAGACGTATTGTGAAGAAAACACAACACGATACTGTAGGAGTGCGTTATAGTCGGAGTCATTTTCTGACCAATAATTAAATATATTTAACATTACCTTCTTTTTTGGTGATGTAGACTTCAATAAAATGCATGTGGGATTCAACGTTTATTTTCAGCCCAATTAGCAGCACTTCCAGGTTCGATGTCAATGTCATGATTGTTTATCTCTACTTCAGCTTTCTAAAAATGAGAGCTGTGTGAAAAAGGCAAATGTTGCCTTCATCGGCTGATTCATGAAGTCAAATTTGAAACATAATCACTTTACGTCTGAAACATTAACGCTGGTTATTTTTCCATCAGTACTTGTACATGAATAGATCAAACGCTCCGATTACTTCGTTCATGACCCCTTGAAATAAAAGAACAATATTCTGCATATTTCTAAAGGTCATCTTGAATTCCATATATGTGCTAACTGGATCATTAGTCTTACTGGTATATTACATTTTGTTCGATATGTTGTTTTCACAAACTTGTGGACGTCAAAAATCAAGCACTATCTGCTACTTGGTTTCTTTCTACCAGAAAAAGAAAAGACATTGGCCCGAAAATTTTATTAAGTGAGATCCAAAAATCATTCATCTTTTTTGGTTGTTTTTATGAATTTCAGATGAATAATTTTTGAAAAATGAAAACTGCATATCACATGAATAACTAATGATGTTTCTTATACGGTGAAGCAGAGAGGGATGTAAGGCAGCCTTCTTATCCTTTCAAAAAATATGTTTTTGCTCTCATGAAGGTCATTCAGGGCTAAAACTTTGAAGTAGAGAAGAGTCTTTCGAGTAGATATGTGTGAAATTCCGCATTCATGAGTCCATTCTGTAAATTTGGGAAAATTCCACAATGAACAAAGCTTTTGTGAGCTGTCTATGCTGTTCTTTTGTCATGTTATAAATGATGACTAGTTTTCCAACAGGTACGAATACAACAAAAAAACATGAATAAAAATGACAAATTTAGCTACAATAAGAGAAACAACATTATCTTTCTCTGAAAGGCCTTGAATAAAATAGAATTGTGGAAATATGAATGAGTCACTTACAATTTGAGCAAACATTATGGAAACCAGTGTGAAATCAGTCCACTGGCAGAAATTGATTGTGTCGAAACTATTGAAAACCTTTGTTGGCCGACCTCAGATCAGTGCTTTTACCAGGCTGTCCAGAGTCAAGTCGTCAAATTAAATGTTTTTATAGCATTTTTAGTAGATTGAAGAATAGTTTAGTTCTTATACAATTATGTAGTGGGCAAGCCACTTCACCCTCATTGCCCTGTATGGATCTGTGAGATTGGTGGAGATTTGGTGGTGAGCAGGAGGCTTTAGGCATAAGATGGCAGCTACATTCTGTAAGACTCCCCAGGGCAGCTGAGGGTACCAAGGTAGCTTATCAGCACCAGTGTGTGAATGTGGGGTGAGGGAATTAAAGGCATTATTATTATATTATAATATATAGGACAAAGTGATTTACAGTTATGCTTAAGTTTAAAAATGTAAACATTCCGTGGAAGTTTCTGAAGCCAAACTCAATGTTTCTATGATTTTTAAACAAAAATATAAACAGATTTTCAAGCTGACAAAAAACCAACCCCCATATCTCCATTCTTTATCAAATCTGAGAATAGTTTGGTTGCTATGCAGCTGCTAGTCATAAAAATGTAAGTTGTCATTATGAATAACAATAACAAACTTCTCTACGATGTTTCATATTTCCACATTTTTCTTTTTTTATACCAATATATTCAATGGTCATTGGAATATATTGGTATAAAAGTCAGTGGTAAATATTTAACACCTTCTACAGCTTAGGGTTCAGATTATTTGGCATATGGGTTTGTATGTTCTTGCACAGACTGATAACCTCCACATGTGTGGTGAGTTGTAAGGTTCTATGAGGTTCTCAGTTTGAATTACAGTTTTACATTTTTTTTACCCCATATTAAGTCAATGGAAAATTGTGATTTCCCAGAATTCCATTTGTGGTAAAAGCCTAAAAAGATACAGCAACTCGAGTCAGACCAGCTTGAATGTCTTGGCAAAGTTTGATGGCCAAGATGTTAAATTTAAGGCATTATTTTTATATAGTGTTATATAGGACAGACTGTATTCCACTCTGTCCTATATAACATAATATAAAAATAATGCCTTAAATTTAACTGGTCATAAATTTGCATACGCTTACATATGCTTCTGTTGTCATTATGATTGTAGACACAGTTGTTTGACAAAAATGGCTTCACCCAACAACTAACTATGAGTGAAAAAGACGCTTTGTGTTATCCTTTCTATTTTCTGAAAAATGGCCAAAGAAATCTGAAAATTTGCCAGTGTATGTAAGCGTATGAGCACAACTGTAAGTAAGGTTTAGTTCCATTATGGAGACCATCGTGGGTAAAGTAGAGTAGCCAAGTAACCTCGGGCAGGATTTTCGATGTGCTGGAGTAAAACATCTTCTTGCCTGGGCAAATACAAGTATTCACAGATTTCCGTCGGTGGGTGAGTGCAGCGTAGCTGTCACCCCTCTGGAACTCATACCTAGATATACAACATTCCCCAAAAATCCTTTTCATGCTCGTCTGTAGTCACGGCTCTGTCCACCTTCACTTTCACTCCCTAGAAAGCTATAATTTGGACTTAATTAGTCTCTGTCAGAGAGCCTCGTTTAATTATACTTCAACACTGGAATTGTAGCTCAATCAGCAGAGCATGGTGCGAAAGTGTGGATTCCATTCCAAATGTCCTTTAACAGGCTGGAGATCTGTCCAGGGTTTGTACACCTTGACTTTTATTATGAAGCAGGTAGAGATGTGCTTCAGCAGACCCCTATGAATTTAATTAAGTGATTAATATGCTAGTGCTACAATTCGTCTCATCCTACCATTGAATTTCCCCTTACGTTATCCTTTACGTTAAAGTGAGCAGTTTTTGTTTACATCTCCTCTTTTGGAATGAAAAGTGTGTAGTTAAGGTTTATAAACAAACTGCAGATGAAAGGTTATAAAAGAGTTTCCCAGACTGTTCTGATTAAAAGTAGACATAACAGTGTCTGTACGAGCTGCATGTGTTTTTGTGATGGAGAACAGACGCAGAGCCTTCCTTACTACAGATCTTTTTTTTCTTCGATATCTTCAAATGCTATTCTTCACCTGAGATAGGACTCAGAGGGAGAGAAGATCACATTAACCTCCTGCACTGGCTCTCTGCCCGTTTCATTCTCTTTCTCCCTTTCATAACCATCTCAATCCCACATCACCCAGACCTGTTAGAAAAGAAAGAGGAGATTACGTGTCACTCTGACCACAACCACAAAACAGCTCAAATATCTCAAACACAGTACAACCGATGAGCTGAAGATTACTGGTGGCAATAATCCCAGTGCATTGTTGAACACTACAACAACAGGATTTCCGTCTCAAAATGAGCACCGATCCCGATATTGATGTGTGAGCTCAATTTTTCCTCAAGGGCAATTGTGAATTCCCTCAGAAAATTCGCTCCACACATAACATTTCCATTTTTGTGGAGTGATGTATCAAATGCAGAGCAGCCTAAAAAGGTATGAAATGAACCCAAGACTTTTCATCCAGACTCAAATCTGACCCAAATCATTTCATTAGCAATGCTAACCCTTCACAAGATGCCTGTCTCTCCAAATACAGAGATCTGCAAGGGTATCATGCATTTAGGTGTGCATTGCCTCTGTGTCCTCATTTCATGGCAACACCAAAGAGCTTCAGTCTATGTCAACAAGTGAAGCAAAGAAACAAGGGTTACTTCATGCTTTACAGACCGACCGTTCCTAACAGTTGTGCATCTATGGATAAGGTGGGATGCAATATGGAATATGTAGTGAATCAGAAGGACTGTGAAAGACAGGATGTCAACTCAATGATTTAAAGCTTTGCATCTTTTAATGACATGCACAGAGACTCCGTTTATCTATCACACTACATTTTCAAAATACTCTGCAATCAAGCAATGATTTTCTCTCCATGATTTTTGTACTATTATCACATTGTCACATTTAAGTTGCAACATGACAATAAATAGAGAATATCTATGTTTTATGCATATTTTAGGTGTGGCTTTTAAAAAAAACTCACCTTCATCATCTTCACCAGCTAGTCGAAGAGATGAACAATCTGTTTCTGCCAACTCCAGATGTTCTCCTCTCTCATCCCTTCTGTCATCCTCTCTCTCTCTCTCTCTCTCTCTCTCTCTCCCTCTCTCAGCTTCCTCTGTGCTCAGATCATTGCAGTGAGCGTTCTCTGTAGGAACTATTCCAGAAGATTTTGTTTTGGGTTTACTGCCCACATGTGACTCAAGCAATGTACTGCATCAGGGAATTTTGATTTTAACTCTTTAAAGCATTCTATTAACAGTTACAACACACTGAGAATTTAAATTTTTGTTGAATTTTTTACTATTGGACAATTGGCATTTTGATGACAGAATTCATAAGCAGCCGAGGAGTTAATTTTTTTTAATGATCTTAATTTGTATAATCAGACACAGGCTCATGTTCGGCTCGGGCTCTGTGGTACACGGTCATGTGATGCGCTTGAAACACGCAAATGGACGTAGAGGAGGTTTTTGGCATGGTTTGTCTGAATACTGTATTCTGATTGCTATATTTATTTATATAACCGTGCAGTAGTTTTCTCTGGTTCGGGTTGTTCACTTTTAATATTAATACGCAGCTATTGGTAACCATAGTAACTCACAGTTTTGAAATGAAGGCAAGATGGCAGCAGTAAACTTTTCCAGATTTGCTGAACCAGGATTACTGGATTATTTTAGTGTTTTCATAGACGTATACCGTAATTTATTGTGCAAAAGCCTGATTTGTGGAGCACGGCTTTTGGTCTTTCTCTAAAGCTAGACTAAGACACAAAATCACTCTGCATACTTTTAAACTGTTTTTCAGCAATTATTGTCCAGAAATTGGAATAATCTTAAAATCAGGTTGGGTTTGGGGTCAAGAATGAGACTAAACCTGATAAGTTTGGGTCGGGCTATATTCTACCAGGTTTGGGTCGAGTCAAACTATCAAAACAGCTTTTAACTGCTGATGAAAGGCAGAATTTCAATTAGACATTATAATCTAGATTTCTAGATAAATCTATGCCCACCACTAATCATTTTTCAATAAAGCAAACTTTGACTTTAAACAAACATTTGAAGTTACCAATAGACTTCATGATTTCATTTTGTAAATTCATACGATGAACTGAATGTAGTAAACTGGGAGATGTTCACATGGTCTTCAGTCTTAACCATGTTAATCTGAGCAAACTTAAACTCAGTTAAAGATCCAGAGCTATCAATCCATTTTCTTTGTACGCTCTTTCATGATCAGGGTGAGTCCACCTCGTAAAACCAGGATGCTGTGGGATTGTGAGCTGATGGTCTATGTGGATCCACTCAGCTGGTGGTCTATGTGGGTCCATACAATAATGAAGCACCATTAATCAGACAAGACGCTAAACTGAGGTTATGACTCTCTGTGTACTTATAAACAATCCCAAGATGTTTTAGAAAAGAGTAGGGGTGTAGCCTTGGACAAATATGCCAAGCATGATGAACTCTCAGAACATTGTGTTTATGTAATAAATTTTGATTATTATGTATTCAGCTTAAAGGCCCAACCACCTCTGTGTGTACAGCATATGTTAATGAGAATGGTAAAAACCTGTATGGCTTACTAAATTATTAGGAAGTTTTTACCGTTTTCTTTTTTTGTTCCATGAATACTAGAAAATCAAAGAGGTTAGTCAGAACGTGGAGTTACTGAAGCACAGAGGCATGGTGATTATTACAAATTGCAAGTTTAATCATCATGTGGAAACCATTGTGAAAATCAGCACAAGATGGCAGAGACTTTAGAAAGTGATTGTAGAACACCCTGATGAGAATCCTTGGATGAAAAGTATCCTGGTCCATGGTTTGAGTGATTTACAGAATCTTCTAAAAAAAGTAGCATATTGTGATTAAGTTCATTATTTTCGGTAATGTACTGAACATTAGACTGAACATATATTTCAGATTCATTTACACACAACTGAAGTGGTTCAAGCCTTTTTGTTTTAATATTGATGATTTTGCCATACATCTCATGAAAACCCACAATCCCCATCTCAAAGAAATAGCATATTTAATCCGACCAATAAAAGAAAAGTGCTTTTAATACAAAAAAAGTCAACCTTCAAATAATTCTGTTCAGTTATGCACTGATTCAATGCGCCGTGACATGGAGGCAATCACTGCTGATTTGGGTCTTGAAATCTCAAATTTCTCTTCACAATATCCCACAGATTCTCTATAGGGTTCAGGTCAGGTTCAGTTGGCAGGCCAATTGAGCACAGTAACACCATGGTCAGGAAACCATTTACCAGTGGTTTTGGCACTGTGAGCTGGTGCCAGGTCGTGCTGAAAAATGAAATCTTCATCTCTATGAAGCTTTTTAGCAGATGGAAGCATGAAGTGCTCCAAAATCTCCTGATAGCTAGCTGCATTGACCCTGCCCTTGATAAAACACAGTGGACCAACACCAGCAGCTGAAATGGCACCCCCGACCATCACTTACTGTGGGAACTTGACACTGGCCGTCAGGCATTTTGGTATTTCCCTCTCCCCAGTCTTCCTCAGACTATGGCACCTTGATTTCCGAATGACAGTCCAGTGCTGCTTCTCTGTAGCCCAGGTCCAGCGCTTCTGCTGCTGTTTCTGGTTCAAAAGTGGCTTGACCTGAGGAATACGGCACCTGAAGACCATTTCCTGCACACGCCTGTACACGGTGGCTCCGGATGCAGTGACTCAGTCCGCTGCTTCCGCAGGTCCCCCAATGTCTGTAAACGGTCCTTCTCCACAGTGTTCCTCAGGGTCTGGTCATCTCTTCTCCATCTGCAGTATTTTCTGCCACACTTTTTCCTTCCCACAGACTTTCCACTGAGGTGCCTTGATACAGCGCTCTGGGAAGAGGCGATTTGTTCAGAAATTTCTTTCTGTGTCTTACCCTCCTGCTTGAGGGTGTCAGTGATGTTCTTCTGGACAGCAGTCTTACCCATGATTGCGGTTTTGAGTAATGAACCAGGCTGGAGGTTTTTAAAAGCTTCAGGAATCATTTGCAGGTGTTTAGAGTTAATTGGTTGATTCAGATGATTAGATTAATATCTCGTTTAGAGAAACTTTTCATGATATGCTAGTTTTTTTAGATGAGCTGTATGGCAAAAACATCAATATTAGAACAAACTGTTTTTGTTCTAATATTGATGTTTTTGCCATACAGCTCATCTAAAACATCAATATTAGAACAAAAACAGGCTTGAACTACCGGTACTTCAGTTGTGTGTAAATGAATCTGAAATATATGAAAGTCTAATGCGGATCAGTACATTACAGAAAATAATGAACTTTATCACAATATGCTAATTTTTTAAGCACTTTAAGATCTTTAAGCACTCTTTTTCAGCTATGGGAGCACAACTAAGTATTACCTGTAATCTCCCAGAAATTACAGCAGAACACTTCCTGTTTCCTTCTTTGTCAGCGTGATTTGTTCCCTCATTAACAAAGATTTCACTCTAAACATGCCTTCAGCTACTGCGGGGCACACAGTTAGTGCCAGCTTCTAGAAATCATCATTATTGCTAACACTTTACCGCATTTAAATGCTGATGGATAGTGCTGGATAGTGAAAATCTAGATTTTTCAACTCAGATTATTAAATTTCTAGTTTGTAGTTCCATTCGCATTTCTATGCAATATGCTATATTATTAAACTTTCCTCGTCGTGAACTGGACAGACCAGAGACCAGAGTGAAGAGAGTGGAAAATATAAGGAACCTAAAAAGATGTAGATTAGGAGCAGGTGAGAGAGGTGAAGTGCAGGTGTGACATAGTTACACTTTTATTAAGCAAAATTCACAGAGATTTACTACTTTGGGCATATTTTGGTTGACTAATTATGAATTATAATACTGTATTTTATTAGCCATATTAAATCAAGTACGGCTGCCAACCCGTACTGTAAAAAATGATATCTGCATCTGGGAAATTGTTTACTATTATAAACAAAGTGATGCACATGATCAGCATTCTCATTTGCTCCTTAATGAAATGAAACACTCTATAAAATAAAGAATAATAGCCATATATGTTTTTATTTCTACTTTTCATGTTTTCACACATTTATTAGAAATTTATGAATACAAGATCTTTGCTTTCTTTTTATTGAATAATTTTTATTTGATTAGAGATAGTCCTCAGAAGATTCCAGAGAATTATTAGTTTCAGAACAGTCTGGATAATTACATTGAGCTGAGTTTGAGGAATATTATTCTGATTTCTCTGCAGAAGCAGATTCAGATTCCTCTGGGGAAGCAGCCTCAGATTGCTCTGCAGATTCAGATTCTTCTGCAGAAGCAGTTTCAGGTTCTTCTGCGGAAGCAGATTCAGATTCCTCTGGGGAAGCAGCTTCAGTTTCCTCTGCAGATTCTGATTCTTCTGCAGATTCGGATTCCTCTGCAGATTCAGATTCCTCTGGGGAAGCAGCTTCAGATTCCTCTGCAGATTCGGATTCTTCTGCAGAAGCAGATTCGGATTCCTCTGCAGATTCAGATTCCTCTGGGGAAGCAGCTTCAGATTCCTCTGCAGATTCGGATTCTTCTGCAGAAGCAGATTCAGATTCCTCTGCAGAAGCAGATGCAGATTCCTCTGCAGAAGCAGATTCAGGTTCTTCTGCAGAAGCAGATTCAGATTCCTCTGCAGAAGCAGATTCAGATTCCTCTGCAGAAGCAGATTCAGATTCTTCTGCAGAAGCAGATGCAGATTCCTCTGCAGAAGCAGATTCAGGTTCTTCTGCAGAAGCAGATTCAGATTCCTCTGCAGAAGCAGATTCAGGTTCTTCTGCAGAAGCAGATTCAGATTCCTCTGCAGAAGCAGATTCAGATTCCTCTGCAGAAGCAGATTCAGATTCTTCTGCAGAAGCAGATGCAGATTCCTCTGCAGAAGCAGATTCAGGTTCTTCAGCAGAAGCAGATTCAGATTCCTCTGCAGAAGCAGATGCAGATTCCTCTGCAGAAGCAGATTCAGATTCCTCTGCAGAAGCAGATTCAGGTTCTTCAGCAGAAGCAGATTCAGATTCCTCTGCAGAAGCAGATACAGGTTCTTCAGCAGAAGCAGATTCAGATTGCTCTGCAGAAGGAGCTTCAGGTTCTTCTGCAGAAGCAGATTCAGATTCCTCTGCAGATGCAGCTTCTGGTTCCTCAGCAGGTTCTTCTTCTGAACCCTCACTTCAGAAACAACCAAAGACACAAAAAGATCATTCTCAATTCCTTCAATTTATAATGCAATTTCTCTAAAGTAATAATACAAACAAACAACAAAAAAGACAATCAGATGTTTAAACCATACATATGTCTTTTCTTTCATTTACAAACAGAAAGCATAAATAATGAGAACTTTTTTGTAGAACAAAGGATAAGCAAGACTCGATCGAATGTATTTATTGCATTCAATTTTAGACAATTTAAATAAAAGCTTCTGCCAAATGCATGAATGTAAATGTACAAAAAATTAGGGTCAGGATTTTACCCGGAATTTTCTTGAGGATGTCCATAAATCATTTCGTAGTCATCATAAATGATCTGGGCTGGGGTTCCAAAATTCCCTCCAATCCTAAAACACAGACATGCATTTAGATTACTAGCTATATTCACTAGTAAAATATAAAAGAGTTTAAGTTTTAATGGTTCAACTGTTTTTATTGCCTGAAATGATAATTTAACATTTAACTCATGTTCACAGCCCAGAAATCTGTGAGAACTGAAGTGTGCGGACATCTGTTAATTACTTTTCACAACAGATGATTCCACGATTCGCACAGACGCAGTTTTCAGAGCCATTCTCCCACTCTGTTTGAAACTCATGGAAATTTCCATCCGAGTCAGAACAACCTGGAAACACAGCAGAACAAAAAAGATTATCGACTTCCTAGCAAAACCCTAAGTCCGATACGCAATAGGTACAGATCTGCTTAAACCCTAATTGTTCGAAGCAGTTTTACTATTTAGGAATAGCTGATTATTATCCTGAAATCCTGTAATAATGTCTAAAAATATGACCAATAAAAATATATTACTAAATTATAGTTAAATTTTCATTTGTAAAATTCAACCGTTTACCTGCTGGATTGTCTGTAGTATCTTGAGAAAACTCCTCAACTCTACAGCCGTTGCTGCAGATCACAGCAGCCAGGAACACACAAAGCCTCAACTAAAAGATAAACAAAGATGGTGAAGTTGAACATTATTTTCTAAAATATTACAGAAAATAAACTTTCAACTTTACAAGAGATCAACTTTCTGCCTGACATATCAAGAGATCATACTGTACCATGTTGCTGTGAGAAACTTGAACACTGACGTGATCACATAAAGAAACCTGCTGAACGTCTTCAATAAATACTTAACCTATTATTCGCGCAGCTGACTTCTTCCAATCAGCGAACAGCTTCTGTCGCACCCTCCACCTCCACACTTTTCTCAGTAATATTTGTCCTATACACTCACAAGTGGCTTCTGCTGATTGATTTAGGGCTGTAGCACTGATCCAACAGCAAATAATTGACATTGGTGGAGTTCAATAGTAGATATGTTTATACAGTCAAATTATATCTAACTTCAAATAAAGTTGGTATTCAAGCTTGACTTGATAAATATTCTTATACTTGGAACTTCAAAATGAGCATTACTTAATTATTTACTTAATATTATTTACTTAATTACTTAAGGAGGTCTGTATTGCTACATTGTTAAAAGACATTTATCAGGAAAAATGTTTGTGTTTAATTTTTTCCAATGTGGTTCAAATTCACATTTTTTGAAGCAAGGATGATAAATTCAATTGTATTATATTTTGCATAATCCTTAGCTGATCATACATATGTATCGTATTTATTAATGAAAAGCCTATCAACAAACTCACAGTGTGAAATGGAGCTGTAATACATAAAAAAAAATTAAACACACAATTTCTAATATGTAACGAGGTCATTTTTTAACCAATTAAAAATTAATTTATATTTCCTGAAACAAAACCTTTTATTCTTGGGTGATTAAAATTGGACTAAAATGTGACTAAAACTATTACATATTTAAATGGGACTGAAACTAAAATAATTTTCTCCAAAAAGAGTAAATCTGGCCGCCAGACACAAAACTGGTTCAAAACAGTTTGGTTTGAGTTTTTATGTTTTCTTGTTTACCTGGACCAGCCTAGTATTGTAAGCATATTTAATGGGTATGAAAGAATACTACTGGCAAGCTGCCTGAGTAAGGGATCTGGGGACGAGTGGTGATTCAGAGTGTGGTGAAGGGGTAAAAGGTGGGCTAGCTTGAGCGCAAATAAAAAACTTTCTGGTTTATTAGGTTATATAAGGAACAGGAAATGAGCAGATGTGGTGGAAACGTTTCCATGGACTCGCTAATTAAATATCAAAAAATAGCCTGTGTTTTGCAGGATACAGCTGATTGTCGGACCTTGGATTTGTGAGGAACACAGTGCTTTTGTCATGATTTAATTGCAGTAGGAGAAGGCATTCAGCCATGTTCCCACTGGTATCGTGTGCTAAAGAAGACAGTCATCAAAGGAGCCAGCTTTCAGTTGTCATTCTCCTAGTGAAAAACAGATTCGATGTGGCAATCCAAAACTTTTTTTTTGTTGGAACCACTCCTTTGGTCATATGTGTGATGCCCTGTGAAGGCCCATGGTTATCGATTGAGACATTTTGTCGACCTTTGGATTGTTTTGTAGAGGTCTTAAGGCTATGGTTGTCAAACAGACATTTGTGGCATGCTCCTTCCAGGTTGGTGAAGAGCTCCTGCCTAAAGTGGAGGGGCTCAAGTATCTTTGAGGCCACTAGTCCTCCAAATTACAATGAGTGAATTGTGGTTGTACCTTGCGCAACTGTATCGGACGCCTTCTTTATGGAGGTGTTACAGGAATATGTAGCAAAGAGGTGGCCATGGGGAACACCCTGAGGCCCCATTTCAGTGGAACTTCCTAATTTTCCTCGGTAGAGCTTAATGGAAGTGTCTGCATATAAAAGGCTGCCCTCTGAACACTGGATAAATAAACTGGATGGATACACGTGTTCTATCAAACAGCAGGATACTCCAGAACTTTAAAATCATGAAAGCCTAAAGTTCATTTAATATTTCGAAAAACATTTTCTCTTAATGCCAAAGCTTTTTTTTGTACTGAAGATGTCGGTAACGGAGGGTATTTCATTATACACTCTGTTCCTCCAGTGTGTATCTATGTCAATCATAGAAATTCTTGGAACTTGATGTCTTTATCCACGTAAGCCAAGACAAATAAAAGTTCACCCGAAAGATAGAAGAGCAGATGCCGTTCTGTATTTTATAAAGATGTAACAGTGAACTTGCTCATCTGCTGCTGAATAGTTATGAAAGTCAGGTGAAGTACACATTATTGAATACCATCTGTGAATTCCAGCAGCATCTTTAATGACAACTATTTCTTTGCCTAATCAGATCGTAATTCAACGATAGACTTTAAATGTTGAATTGTGTCATTTAAACCTTGAGTTATACATTGTATTGTGGCATGTCAGTCTCCAGATTCTGTAAATCACACCAGTTACCAAACGATCTAATGGGCAATGACAGTATTTTAGTTTAAACAAACAAATTCTACATCATATTATACAAATTCATTTATTCGTTTTCCTCCCGCCTATGCCCTATTCTCCAGCTCACATCAGGCGAGAGGCGGGGATACACCCTGGACAGGTCACCAGTCCATCGCAGGCATATTATGCAGAATTATATAATTTGTTAAAGATCATGCCTCTTAATTTTATAACTGCTGTCATTTAGCAAAACACAGCCAATCAGCAAAAAAACCCTCATCTGTGATGATTTGTTGGGTGTTCTCATAATCAAGTAATTCAACATAACATTGAAGCAGTGATGCGCAGAAAGGGGAGGCAGGTGAGGCTGTGCCTCATGGAGAAAAAAAAGAAACAATTCAATGAAATTGTTATCTTTATTCAGCAATGTGTACAGTTTTTTCCATTAAATTTTTTTTGAATCTATGATTTTCACATTTACCATTCAGATACTAAGAAGAGATATACAGTGAGGCACATAGCACATGGTTTTGCCATTGCCAATGTGGCCAGTGCCAGCTGTGCCAGGGACCCATCACAGGACCTCTTTCCGTAGTGCTATGGAAACCAGAAGTGGTAGGCAGTTGTTCTCAGCGTCTCACCAAGGCTGCTGCCGCCATCCCTGCTTACCACATGACCCAAGAATTCTGTCTACCGCCGGAACTGCATGCATGTATCAGAATTTAATCCCTTAGAAATCCTGCAGAACATCCCTGAGCACTATTTCCGGGGAATTACACAATCTGAACGGCATGACCCGGAACTGTCAAAGACCCAGTCCAATAGAAAAGTCCAATAGTCCAATAGTCCAAGGCAAAAGCCACTCTGGAAGTCTATTGAATTAAACAAAGGTGACCCAGCCCGTCAAGTGGTTCATCAATGTGGGTATTTAATGAGTAAGAGTTTTTAAACATTTAGATTCCTATAATCCACACACAGCCACCATTTTTCATTCTTTGAAGGCCTTTTAGAAATGCTTTTTGGGGTAAAGCTTGTGTATCCTTTTCAGACATGGAGCTCAAAAAGCACTTGTAGACCTGGACCCTCCAAGGCCAACGCCAAGTATGTGTCTGTGACTTCTGGTACCCAACAGTTTGCTGTAGGTGCATGGTCAGTAGGCCAATGATTTTTTTAAAATGCTTGTAGAAATTTTAAAAGTTTTATTTTTAAAAACATGGTTGGTTAAACAGTTGGTATGTCATTTTTTTTTTTTGAAGAGAGCAGGGAGCAGACAGAGCAGTTTTTTAAACCTGTGGTTGGTCCATCTCATTTACCAATGGTTGATGCAGAATTTGGATTGGAACACAACTTAAGTTTGTAAATCTGACTGATGTACCTCCAGCCATGAAGCTTCAACTGCATTGAAGTGACCGACAAATGTTCCCCAGAGGGAAAGGAGGACCTATTTGCTTCTGTATTGGGTTTGGTGTTAATCTGAGGAAAGTCTTCATAGTGTGCAGCTCCACCAGCTCCTCAAACACAGTTAACAAGTTTGTTATCTGGACCTGCCTAGTATCATGAGTGTGATTGGTTGTTGACAAGCTCTGATAACTTCTCCTGAAACTCGTTATTCAAACGTCACCTGACACAAGTTCTTGTGTCAACACCTGGTATTAATACCCTCATGCAGGTGGGTGTGGTTTACTCATTTCACCTTGATAGCCATGCAACAGGTGTTGTAATTTAAAAATGATTTAAATTCCTTTTTATTGTTGTATTTAATTAACTTTTAGAGCTGTTCAGAGACATGTTTGCTTCAATTTACAATTGAACATTAACAAGTAAATTATTTTGTTAAGTTTACTTATACATCTAAATTAAATCAATATCCAATGGCACCGTTTCTGGCATTTACGAGCTCTTAATCTATAATTTAAAAAAGTGAAATTATTTGGTTCACATTTGGTAAATGTTCTACATTCCCTGAGAGTTTATATATTTTTAATTTACAGCTAAACTATGTGTTATAAGTAATACAGCACATAATTATTTTATTGACGTAAACTGTTCAATTGAAATTTTCTGTAACACTGTAAATTCAAAGATTCTGTTGTTCTATTGAATTTGTTTTACCATATTTTACTGTTAATTTTAGGCTTTAAAAGATTCTTCCAGATCAGTCATTAAACACTTGCAGCAGAAAAGCACAATAAATTTTTAACTAAGGTCAGTTCATCTTAAAAGATGCTCGTAGAGGATGTTCTAATATGAATTCTGAATTTAATGTTTAACTAAAAACCATAATTAATTGCTCCTCCACAGCACTTCATAAAATCTAAATTAGTTTAGAACCTCTTCTGTGAGCACTTCTTATTATTAACTGACTTTAGTTACAAATTGCCTGTTGTTTTTCTCCTGACCTGTAAGTCAGTTTGGGTAAAATGTATTAAAAATACAATCTGTTATGCAGCATTTCATGTGAAACATCACCATTACTACTGGGTGAGTCTAAATAAAAGCAGTTGGCATGTGCTTGTCTGACTAAAGCCCTTCTGTCTTCACGTGCAATTCCAGTTAATCTCTTCAAATAGCCTTGAAATTTTCATACCCCTATATATTTTACATCACACCCAGCTGTACAGCTTTAGAATAGGGTATAAACCCAATATAGCAACACAAACCACATATAATATTGAAACTTTTATTATCCAATTTCAAGATTCCTCAA
Organism: Danionella cerebrum; assembly: GCA_007224835.1. NCBI lineage: Eukaryota > Metazoa > Chordata > Actinopteri > Cypriniformes > Danionidae > Danionella > Danionella cerebrum. The sequence continues at coordinate 34,544 of SRMA01025510.1, forward strand.
GCACCAACATCTGATAAGTTAGGCGAGTAAATTAAATTAAACAAACATGAAAAAATGTTACAAATAATGCTTAAATACTAAACCATCACAACATAAAAACAGATACATCTCCCTTTAACGGCTGACATTTTGTCTGACGGAAATATTGGCAAATATTTAATAATACTGTACTCATTAGATAAATAACTTTAATGTATAATAAGTAAGACTTTTTATTGTTTAAAAATCACAAACCAAATACCTGATTCGTAAAAATGACAGAGAAAACTACAACACCCATGATGCATGAACGTACATATCCTCCTTATCATTGGCACACATACGTATGGCTGCAAGACGTGAAATATGCACCATTACAAGACCAAAGATAGGCAGCTTAAGACATCATCCATTAGTAAAGAATGAATCTATTGCACTTTTATTAAATAACAGACAGTTTCAGCTACAATTTTTTTTCCAGTATTAAATAATAAGTCATCAAAAAAGGTAAACAAGCTTGAAATCAAGTTTAAATCAGCAAATGACATTTTTTGATTGAACTTTCATTTGTATAAATATAATAAATAATTTCAAAATTGTAAGTAAGACAGAAGCCCAATCAATATCTATCTAACCCAGAAAACGCTTCATGACGCTGGGTTTGGGGAAGGGCCAGCAGTACTCATTTGGGACCGGCCCAGTCACGCTACTCTCAAAAAAAGAATAGAGAGGGAACCAGACTCGAGCTCGACGACTGTGTTGGCACGCACGAGTATTTGCTAGCGTGTGGTAGTAGAGGAAGAGCCTGGTGCTGATGTAGAAAGCGATGAAGACGTCGATGGAGTAATGTTCATGTGCTGCCAGGATGAAGAAGATCCCAAACAGGTTCAGGACCCAGGACATGGTGTGGATGAAGTTCCAGTTACGTGGCGTATCTACAACAAATAACAACATTATTAGAAATGTGTTTTATATATATATATATATTTATTTATTTATTTATTTTTTTTTCATTTGAACAGATAGGACAGTAGAGGGAGACAGGAAGAAAGGTGGAGAGAGAATGGGGTGGGATGGGAAAGACGACAGGCTCGGGACTCGCACCGTCCACTACACCACGGGCCAGGATGATGTTTAAAGGAATATACATGTTTATGTTTCCTCTTTTTCCTTTGGGGTTTTTTTGGTAAGTTTGGTCAACATGTTTCTGAATTTCTGTACTCCGTAGTACAGTTTTTTCTAAGTTTATCTTTAAATAAAAATGTGTCCCTTTTTTTGGAACGAAAGTGGTTTGAAGAAAATTTTAATTTTTCTGTTCAGAAACATCTCAAAGTCATTAAAAACTTTCAAATCCAAAATGTGATAACTCCATAGCAAATTATTTCACAAAACGCTTTTCTTAAAAACCATTCCTTAACAAACAACATTGATACTGAATCAAGTGGCTGGTTCCTGAATAAATCGGTAAAAAGAACAGTGCAGATACTGGACTCTGTAAAGCGAGGGGTTATCTGCTGCCTGCTCAAGTGAGTCTGTGCCCCACAGTCTGTCCTTTCTCCTCCCATTGACTTTTGGACATCTCTGCTGGACTTTATTGACTGTGTTCAGCTGTAAAATGGCCTAATTCTGTTTTTCGTTGAATGATATTAAAACAATTGAAAACTTTTACAGCAGATCACAGTTGGCATCTTCCCACCTCCTCAGCACCTTATCTTCGTACTGTGCTTTGACAAACCAGGACTAACCAGCAAGTACTGTGTTTCTTGGAAAATACATCATGGGCTTTTCAAATGTGGCACTTTAAAAATTAATTTATTTAAAAATAAATAAATTAATGTGCTATTATGTGTTAGTAAATATTTAAACAATCAATTTAAGTATTTGAAATTATTTCATTCCGTTAATCAAATCTACCCATCAAAGTCAGATCATGCCAAATACACTGCTTTGATCAGGCGTTTTCAAACGTTGTATCGCTGCATCCAAACCCCCCAAAAAACAAACAAACAGTTGAATAGTCCAGTACGGTTACACCCGAACGTCTTTTCAGCAGAAATACATTACAACTGTAGACTAAGGAACCACTAAAAATGACTTCATTACACCAAGACCTTCTCAGAGAGAGGGGCAGCGTGGAGCATCTGTTTTTATTGCCTGGTCTCAAGATCTGTTTGTGCCAGAGATGCTTCGAGAGGAAAGCAGAAACAGTGGATATTACATAGTTTTCCAACTAAATCAACAGGAAGCTCAAGTTTCGAGGGAGCTGCCAGCAGAAACAACTTAATTAATCATTAAATACATTTTTTCGTGTCGTGTTAGAACCTGTTGAGCCAAAGGGGTGCGCCAGCGTTTTGAGTTGTGTCTGGTGAGCTGTTATCTCACTATTTCAATGCACTTGACAATTTCAATAAATAATTAGATCACAAACTGTCATTGTCAAATAAATTAGATCTTGTTCTATTTTGTGAGTAAAAACATTCAAAAAAAATGAGAAAAATAAATTTCGGTATTGAAACCATTGTGTAAAATGTGAAAGAGGCTCAGTGCTTTTACAGGTTGCGACTGGTCAGAATCGCAGGCAGATTGGAGAACGCACCGATGTTTGGTGTGCTAAATATATGGAGCAAGTCACAACCTCCACGTGTGAAATGTTTTCAATTGGCAACGTGAAGTTGAGGAGGAGATACAAAGGCACAGACAGCAATATAAACAATGGCTTCACTTCAAATGGGGCAACAAATGAAAAAATAAATAAAAATTGCACGCTCACATTTTATGATAACAATTCAGGTCTTTACGTTTTGTGCGGTCTGAACCAGACTTAAATGAACTTAGCTGGTAACTATCCCTGAATTTATAATAAACTAAATCACGTCAACACTTTCTAGAAGGTTTATGTGTCTGTGATTATTCTGGGGAAAATTACAAAATAAACTCTGGCACATTTCGTCCCGCTTGATTACTGTAATGAGCATTTCTAGAAATATGAAAATTTAATTTCGAACATATTTTAAAGTTTGTATATCTGGTTGTCTAAACGTCTGGGCTCAGGCCCCAAAGTTTCCAGTCCTAAGAAATTGATTTTCCAAAACATAGGTAATTATTAAGTATTTAAATATCCATTTCTTCACTTTCTGTACTCTAGAGCTTGCTAGCAAATCAAATCCCCCCATGTGAATTGACAAACCTGGTACTGAACCATCATCCCACCCTCCATATTTTTATTCCTACAGTGAACACCACTAGCCTCAGTTGTGTACTTACATTCCGTGACGAAAAAGTTGAGCATGGTGAGCACCACGGTGTGTCCGCTGAACATATAATCTCCACAAGTTTTAACTCCAGTTAAAGTCATGCCCAGTCCACTCCAAATCTCCAGAGCTCTGCGAGTTTTATCCCACATGTCACCGTACACCTGGGAAACACAATGATCAGGCTTCAGTGGATGAGAAGCATATAAAGATTAGAAAGGTGTAGCAATGGATAAACAAAGATTAATGCTCAATTCTTTGATGCACAGTAGAGTTTGCTCTGCCTTTAGCACGTTCATGTGAGACCGAGGGCAATCCCATTCATCTTGTGTGAGGTGTGTATATGCTTCTAACCTTGCCTGAACACTGCAGGTGATGACCAGGAACGGAAAGAGAAGTGACAAACATTGTGACACATCGGAGTAAGAACACAGTGCCCGTCAAACTACACAGTCTGCGAAACAGAATAGACCTAACACACAGACACACAAAAGAACAGGTTACAGAAAGGGATCATGAGATCACACGTTTAATTTGAATTTGTGGATTTATTGAGACCGAAACTATGAATAGTCAAAACAGTGGGAGCAATTCTGTTTGATCATCAAACAAGACATTAATATTTGCATTATCTTTTCATAAGCATCGAAGCAGTCTCTGTTTCTTGTGGATGGATGTGTGAGTTCTCACCTGTGTTTGTGCATCAGCAGCACCAGCATTAATATAGAGCCCAACACCACTGCACAGGCTTCAGCCATAGCGAAGGCCCAGGGGATTCTGGGAACACTGACACACAGACACCACTGTTAGTGACACAAAACCATAAAAGGTATGAGCACAAAAGTATGAATACGTCGTCACGGTTCCCCTGCACCATGTGATATAACATTTACGGCAGTTTGTGCATGGTTTATTCTGGGGAAGCTTTTGTTTGGGTGGAATGATGGGTGTACTCAGAATTCTTTCATGTGAGTTTTACATCAAATTGTTTTGTGTAAATGCCATTGATGATATTATTTAGACTTATTATGCTAAGCCATATATTGATAATATGTTTATTATATTTAATGTTATGCATTACATTTTAAACATATGTCATCGTTCAGATCATAAAGATAGATAGAAAATACTAACCGTTTAAACCAGTAAACATCATTGACATTATTATTTATTTGTAATGATATAAATTAAACAAAAAATTAAAAGACAATTAAAGCTGCAAGCAGCGATCAAAGGGCTGGAGTACCTTGGGCGCCATCACTCCTTGGGCAATTCGTTGCACTATGACTAATCCAAATTTACTAGATGTATTGAAGCGAGAGCTAGTAAAACTGGGAAAATAGTAATTATTAAATTTAAAAATTAGTTAAAATTAATTTGAAATTAAATGAAGACTATTTAGTTATTTTATTCGCACACATCAAAATTAGTGAAAGAAGCATCTTATCCAAGTTAAATGCTCCATTTTGTTTGGCCACCTCATGGCTCTATAAGTGAAAATGTAGGTGGGTTCCAGGTGGTTTCCGGCATGGTATCCTAATATACCCGGCAAGTTTCATCCGGATCAGACATTGTATAGCTGAGTTATAACAACCTCCTGCTTCATGGCGAAACATCCAAATTCAGCACAACGCCAAGAAAAAAAGAGAAAAAAAAAAAGTGTTCAATGAACTCTGGCCTTTCTACCAGAGTTTGATCATGATCACATGCAATCTCTAGGAGGAGTTCAATAAAGTACCAAATTATACAATAAAAATTCACCACAACTGACTTCCTGTTGTTTTTGGAAACGCTCTCAAATTTAGTTTCTTTTTGTTGCTATTTGTCCCTTACATAAGTGTTGAAACATGTAAAATATGAAACTGAAATAGCAGTACAAAACAGAAGAAAATAGGATATTCCATGTCGCCACTAGGTGGAACTATAACTAACACTGTAGCTTGCAATAAAGATTTGTTCAGACATTGACTCTTAATATGCATGGCAAATTTGAACCCCATAAGGCATTCCATGGCTGAGATTCAAAATTTCAACTTTTGATGGCCACATTGTTTAACGGAGTCGAAAAAGATTCATAATTTAACATCCTATTTGCCTTAAGATAATGTAGTTATGAAATGAAGAAATAAAATCTTTAGGAAGAGTTCATTAAAGTATGGCATGAGCAAAAGTGGACATTTTAAAGGTTGTTGCAAAAAAACAGACTTCCTGTAAATTTTGAAAATGTGATACATTTACTAATATTTTAGTTTTGGTAACTTACACAAGTGTGCCTAATTCAATTTGCAAATGGTTAGCACACTTTTAGCTGAAATGTGATTGGTAGTATAGATAACATGGAAAATTCTGTGACTTTTCGAGCACGTTAAGACCCTCAAAATGTTCAGAAAGCCATGAAACAATGATACTCTGAGCAAACACAATAGGGTTCTACACGCCTTCCTCTGCTCAAGCCCTAAATATACATAAAATTAGTTCATTTGTAGTTTTTAAAAACTATGTTTAAAAACATTAAAACAGACCCACTAAGAACTTCTATATTATATGGACACACAGTATAACAAATAATAAATGATATGACGACTTGCCATCTGCAAATCAATATTAACATCAGAAACACGCTGTTCAATTGGGTGCCCCGAGCTGTGGGTGCGTTGCCATCTATTCCTATGGAACAGAAACTTCCCACACACAAGTTTATGCACTTTTATAATTCAGAAAAGGTTTAAAATTAGAAGAAACATTGATTATAGATTTCATGTCCCTTGTCCTTATATAGATCATCAAATTAATTGAAATCACAAACATGCCGTTATTAGCATAATAACCTTAACCTTATGAAACAGACTTGAGGATGGCAAGTCACATTTCAATTTGATTATGTTTATATTTACATTTTTAAAAAGTATCAGGAGTGAAGCATTTGCTGATCCTTCAAAACTATTTAGCTGACACATATGTCTTCCCTTTAACCCTCGGGTTTGAGGGGAAGGGGTAAGCGAGAGAAATGGAACTCAGGCAGAGTTCATTTAACCTGACCAAAAAAAAAAAAAAGCTTTTACTCATTGAACATTTTTTGGATTGTAATAAAACAACAAATGTTACATAAACAGAACACACTTTTATGATAAACAGCCTTTGAAAAAGACATTACCAGCAAACTTGAGAGCACTGGTGATAAGGTAACGGTTTACAGTTAAGGTAAAAAATAAAATAAAAAATAATCTGGAATATGCCTTTTCATATTTTCTCAAACATTTTCAATCAAAGCAACAAAGCAGAAAATATGTTATTATAGGTTTTAAAATATAATTATATATGTCAAGTAAATTACATAAAAAGGCTATAATAACAAACTTTTGAAGAAAGTAGTTATGTTAGTGCAGTGTTTCCCTTAACATTATATTAGGGGGGCGCCCCGCCCCCCCAACGGCACCCCTTCGCCCCCCTTGAAGGTCAAGTTAATTTTATTTTATTTTCGTCGAAAAACGACAGAAGTAATTTATATATAACAGGTCTTTGCTTTTTTCTTTTATTAAACTAAATAGCATTATGTTATTTATACGATGGCATGTAATTTCTGTCTCAACGTTTGCGCGTTTACAATTGTCCTCCGTATCGCACACCGCGGAGTTCCGCTCTGACGCGCGTGCACACACACACCCATCAGCGGACAGAGACCGCGCTTTAAACGCTCCCAAGGTGGTGACGAGGACAACACGTGTTCTGCTGCGAGCAGCAGCCGGTGTAGCTTTCCTACTCCGAATCAAAGTACAGAAAAGAGCCCAAGTGCTGCATGTCCTGCCCCTGTGTACAGTTGTTTAGTTATTGTACAGTAATTGTTCAGATATATCAGGTATATAATATATTGGTATACTGCAATTAAAAGAAACATATAAACACTATTAAGTGTTTGTGTGAGTGTTTTGCCGCACCACTCATTACACCCCCCCAGGCCATGATCCTAGGGGAAACATTGTAGTGTAATTAAAAGTAGAACCCAGACAGAGGGCAGCATTCATTTGTTGTCAACCACTCAAACATATGTTTGATTTTAATGTATATTACGTCCATACTGTCTGGGGGTAAGTTATAACCTTTACATTTTTAGGCTCTTGTTTGCAGGTAAGGTTAAATAAATGTTTTAGTAATCCACCTGTGAAACAGGGATTTGACATTTCATTAAAAACAAGTAATTTCCCAACCTTCTACTCACAACCTCACCCCAAAGCGCTCTTATACTTCCCAAGAAGCTACTGGGTTGGTTGGCATTGACTCAAAGCTGGGTTGAGTCAGTCCGGGGAACAATTGACTCACTCACTGAAAAAGCATTCCATTAACAATACAGATTTTTAATAGTTTCTGCTGCCAGTTAACAGAGCAAGATTTAGAGCTGAAACAGACAATAATGGTTAGGGCAGTTCATGGAACAAACTTATTGGTTTGAATTGATGCTCCTTTTGATTCTTGTCCTCTGATATCCTGATGCATTTCATTGTGCTTACAGTTAAATAGATTATTAGTTTGTGTTCCACAAAATACTGTTTTTAGGCATTGCACAGTGAAATAAAAATCAACTAGTAACCATTACAAAAAGAGGAAACTGTCATTCCCCCCATGTGATTAACTGTTAGGATGTTTTTAGACATGCTGTGCAAGTTGCTCACCTGTCTAGAAAGATATCAGGTAGTGGTGGGTATGTTCTCATATCAGGAACCCTCTCATGCACTAGCACCATGACGAATGATGTGACTCCACACACCAGAACGGCATAAAGAGCACTGAGAGCAGTTTTCCAGTACTCAGGGTCCAGCCGCCCACTAAACTGCTTCTTCTTCCCATTTGAGTATATTTGTTCTTCTGTGACTGTAGTGACCGTTCCGTTACAGTGCTGAGGATCTCCCGACCCTCTTTCCTCCGATCCATCATAATAACTGAGGGGTCTCTCGCTGAACGTGGCTGGGGCTGGGACAAGCTCTGAACCAGAGGTCTGGGTGACTGAGTGGTACTGTCTCTGGAGCCTTCGTACAGCCAGCATCAGTCTTTTGATGTCCCCCAAAACCTTGATCTCAAGCGGTGGAGCTCGCAGGTCACTCTCGGTCAGGCAGAGTAGGCTGACACCGTCCAGACGGTGTGTTGAGCACAAGAGATCCACATACTCCCGAAAGCCCTGGTCTCGAAGCCAGCCGGCCACATGCTTACTGCTCCAGCCAGCCACACCGACTGACCTGGAACCCCGCATCCCAGCTGCCAAGACACACACACACAAACACGCTAAGAATTCTTGTGGTAGATCATTTCAAGACTAAAACTGTAAAGCCATGTATGATCATATGATGCATTTCTATATATAAAATAACTTGTTGGTAAATTCTCCTAATCCCAGTGAAAGTTTAATCTTCCTATTTACACTGGTCTTATCCGACTGACCAAAACATAAACAAATTCACCAAGTGAAATACAAGAAACAGCAGACACTGATCATTTCAAGACACTTTAAAAAGGTAAAGTGGAAAATTCTCATAATCCTAGTGAGGGTTTATTCTGGGGATGCTCTTTTCCCAATAAGCTGGACACCTTCTAATCTTTTAACCAAGTGGGATATATGCAGTGGCAGACCCTGAAAACTCATCAAGGGGTACTTTCACAGTGGGGTCTGTGATGGGTTTCAAAGCACTCTTGACCCCTGAATAGCTGATGTTTGGAAGCATAAAGGAAACCAATATTTGCTCTGCTTGCAGGGTTGATTGGTAGAATGTTTCGTCTAGAAGCACCCTCACTGGGATAGATTTGTTAAGTTCTGCACCTGAGCACAGTTGCTCTTCCTCCAATCCGCACATATATGGTCATTTTGAAAGCAGGGATTTTTCTGCATGGACATACTATTTGTCAGCACATAAATTAGGGCTGGGCGATAAAACGATTTTATTGATTAATTTGTCTCTGTAGTGTACAACAATGTTCTTGAATGAAAATTGATTTTATCTTCAAAGTTATGTACAAACACTGCCTCATTTCTGTAGAGTGTGCGGTCTCCCCTCTGAGCCCCATTAAATGCGCACAAACTGAAAAAATAGATTTAATTCATAAATCTAAAAAAATAAACATTTTTTAGGTAATAACGCATAGCCCTGATCTAAATGCATCATTGTTTTCATAAAAATGGCGGCCAAGATGTGTTGTTTCAAAATCAATCCCATGCTTTGTATCCGTGTGGACAGTAAAAAGAGATGTTTCTGGATGTTGGAGGTGGAGTTTGTCATTGTCATCATGCCCTGTACTTGATAGCACCACTTTGTTTACAAAGACCAAGTGTAATGGCAGACGAAAAGAGCACTGTTTACTGTGCTAACTTGGATTACAGAATGTGCAGCTCTATTACTACACAAGGTGGTGACAAAGTACCATCCATTTTCAAGCTTGTTTATTTGAGTAAACAAAAAATTGGGAGGCAAATGGAGTTTAGTCAAAGACAAATTTTGCCTGACAAATGCCATCAGAGACTTTTAACATGACATGCTTCAATTGTGGCGGCTGTTAAGCACTCCACAAACCTCATCTACAGTATACGTATATGAAAACTCGATGTATAAACTCCAAAAACGTTATCTGAAGCCATGAGTTACTACAAGTAAAGCCTTGACATTGGATTGATATTATAAGTAAACACACCAAACCAGACTACCTGTGCGGTTTTATGAAATTAGACAACACCTGCCTGGCAATCAGAATTTAGTACACAGACTGACCGGGGCATACGTAAATGCACATGTATCCTGTTTGATCGCCAAACAAAAGACTCTATGTTTTTGCAAACTCATTGCTGAATATTCATTTTAAATGATATAACATGACCAACATTTTAACCGTCTCACATCAGTTGGTTTGGTAAGGTCTTTCTTTACTGCTTTTTATATGGTTCTTGAGTGTGTACTTGCATATTTACATAATCAGATATACATAGCAAAGACAGTGAAGGAGGAAGAAGCATCTGTACCCTCTTATCAGATAACGTGTTCCAGTCTAGGCAGTTATTGTGGATCTTTTGTTATGCTTGATGTAAAACCAACAACTTTTCAAGTTGCCAAATTACATGCAGCACAGAGTATAAAATATGTAGATGCTCTTCAGATTGTACATCACCCCACCTTTTGACTCCAAACAGTAACAATGGTCATATTTTCTTATCGGTATGAACACAAGAAATACCAGGCAGCGAAAATGTACATTTCAAAAAACCTCTGCTGAATCCAATATGCGTCCCACGTGATTGCATTTGTGCCCGTCTGTTGCTATCGGTCTGAATTTTTGGTCATGCACACAACAAACCAACTTCACCTCCCTTCACCAAGATTCCATTGAGCAACAAAGGGCTGATTATAAAAACAATCCAAAAAGTCTTTAACATACATGAAAAAGCATTTTTTATAAAAACATATCTGCTGAAGTCATTTTTAGAAATAATCACTTCGTATTTAAATTTTGAGGGTCAACAGCAGTAAGGAGTTTGAGGAAAGGCTCACCGTGTTGGGGTGGAGTACCTTTAACAGGCTTTAGCGTCAACAAGTCACCCAGGAAAGTTGTTATGAGTAAACATGTTGTTTTACTATCACTAATCAAAAGAGTACACAGTCACATAATGCCATCTTGTTCTGCTAGAATCTGCTTGACATCAGGCACCACTAACTCTCTCTGACTCCAAAGGTCTTTATACAATCAGTATATCTGGCATCCAAGAACATTCTTGCAATCTTCAGAGCTGCCCACTGTAGAGCCATAGTGCTAAAGTTCAGGGTTTCACACAGGAAATACACTTATCAGTAGCTATGTGTTACCTCTGTGTGCAATCAGTGTAAAGAATGCCTGCAATGTAATGCAATCAGTGTGGGCACAATACTAGCCATCGGGCTTGATATTGTTTAATACATGACATTGTAAGCAAATGGTTTCATCAACAAGGCTACAAAAACATTTCAAAGAGGTCATGTGACTTTACAAAAGCACACAGATCATATTTACCCACATGGAATAAACCAGTTACCTAAATACATCCTGGATGTCCTAAAGGTGAGTAAATACACTGCCACTTATCAGTTTAGGCTCAATTGTCCCTTTAAGGATTTAATTCCAGTCCAAATGCTTACACGTATCTTTACCAATCCACACACAAAAATACAGGATCTGAAAATGCTGACTGGATGGATACACATCAAACAACCATGTGACCTAAGCGTGATGAGTGATGGACCTCCTGTCACAATTAACAGACACTCATGCTGTAAAGTAGGAATGTCTGTTATTGTGTACAATTTTCATCTTTGGGGAAATACACTTTTAAATAGTTTTGAGTAATTTGATCTATCAGTATACTAATAGGCATTAAGAGTTGTTTTTATCATAGACAATACCCTATGACAATCGGCTGTATCCATGTCCATCTGGAGACTAGTGTTCGGACACAAGTTAAAAAACAAAGACCAAAATGTCTGTATTATCATTGCATCGAAATGGAATAAAAATATGTGTATCCTTTAGATTTAAAAAAACCGCCATCAGCCAGAGAAAAACCCATGTTGGTCATCCTCTAATAAAACAAAACAACGATATTATGAACCATACATCACTGTAATGAGTAGAGGTGTCTCACATGGCTGGCGGTGTAAAGCCAAACCGTGGCAGCGCCTCCTTGGTGCTGGATGCAGAATGTAGTTACAAATTGGTTCCGAAAGGCCTGAAGGATTCTGAAGGAAAAATCTGAAGGATTTGAAATCATGTTTGAAAAGCAAAAAAAAAAAAAAAAACCCACAATACTCATCATGTAATGGAGTCCTGGTTTCTCTGTTTTTGGACCAGGTGCCAGTCAAGTATTTTTCCCAAACCGCAGTACATCTATCAGCAAGGTGGAAAAATGCTGGGCTGTCAAAAGTTTTGAATTCGTTGCATGAATATGAAACATTTTGATTAATTATCTATGTTTGTTGTATTTTGCACCATTTAATTTAAAGAGAAATAAAGATTTATACTGATTATATGGATTTGCAAGGTTTTGTTAAAAACTAGGGCCATGGGAAAAACATTGTGATTTTGGAGGAACAACACATTTTAAAATAAATCTTTAAATATTTTCCTCAAACTCTTTTTGTGCTACAGAAAGCATGTTTTCTCTAATTCATCAAAATGGAGTTATGCCGTTTGGAACTGTATAATTATAACTATTATTATTATTATAATATACAGCTATTTTTGGATTTTGTTTTTTGTTTGAGGCCCACATTTGACAGTGAGTTTGTGTGAGAGCGTAGAAGCCATGCTTATATGATGTATCTAGAAATTCCAAGTGAACAAAAGTCCTTACACATTATATTGAATGGTCCTTAAGACAATTGAACTTGGAATTAGAAAGACTGAAAAAAGCCTTTAAAACTGACTGACAATGAAATTGAATGAAAAATCAAAAGAGCGCGATAACTGACTGAATATACAGTAAATGCACAAGCACTAGAATAATGCCACTCTGTACCAACCTCAATTATTTATTCAGAGCAGATAAAACGACCATCTCTGTCCTCTTGCACAACACAGCATGAACAAACAGTCTGTTGTTACCAAATCTTTTAAGTTTTGTGTAATACAGATCCATTAGCACCCAGTTCCATATCTGTTTTGATCCAATCGAGTCTAGTGAAAAATTTCATATTAAAGGCTCTTCTACGTTGTTTTTGTACTTAAAAAATTCTGAGGCCTTATTATACTATGATACTGTTAAATAAATACAATTTACATGACATTGCATTTTTGACCATCTGATGATACTTGTTCATTTATTCACTGATACCTGAATGAATCATTGAAACACAGCAACATCAAGGTGAGACTACAGAAAAACAATCGATGGTGAGAACAATAGATTAATACTTTAGTTTTGTCAAGGTAAAGATCAAAAAGGAATTTTATTTTGCATGTAATATTCACTTTGAAAACGACGTGACAAAAGTGATAATTAACCTCGGATGATGATGATGATAGAGGTGCCCAAACAGGAGGAACTGGATTGCGCAAGACATACTGGTACAATAAAACACATGAAGGTACACTTACAGTCTTTTTGAAACTTATTTACAAATGAATACTAAAAAAAGGTAATAATAATAATATAATAATAACAATATAATTGAGTCGAATATTTCATTTGCAAGCAGCAAATGTATACATAAAAGCAATATCAAAAAGGAGCTTCATATAAAATGATCATATGAAGAGCAGGAATAAAAATACCGATAATTAAAGGCATATCACAATTGCTAATTCACCATATGGTTTAAAAGAAATAAATTCAATTTAACAGCATAAACAGCTTTAAAAAAAAACGATCGCTGTCTGGGTAAAAGAGTGTAACGATACTGGAGCTGGGGAAGGAATTGTCTGTAATTAATTATGTGCTTGTCTTACCCTGTGTGTCCGAGTGGCTATTTTAAAATTCCAGTAGTGATGCAAAGTGCCCAGGAAAGAGCTTGGGATTCCAGCTTTAATATCTTGGACACTACACCCTTCTGACTCACTGCCATGCTGTCTCTGTGTGACGCCATGCGTGACGCCCAGTGGTTGTAAACAGGAAGTGTCGTGAAAAACACGCCCCTCGGGCGGGTGACCGCGGAATTCCAAATATGGTGGCCGACAAGGCACCTGGTATCAAAATTTTAATTTGGAAAAATAGCAAAAATTTGGAAACGTTATCTTCCAATTAGCAGTGGGATATGCGAAATGGAAACGTATTTCCTGCACAATTGTGGTGCAGACTTTTACATTTGTTATGTAGAACTTTAGTTTTTAGAACGCAAAATACATATAATTTTTCAAGCTCTACTCATTGTGAGAATGTGTATCATGTACAAGCAGAAATGAACATTCACATGTTTTTTTGTGCACTGTTTCTAAATGCATTCTGAGCTAAAGGCAAAGAAAAGGGATAGCAACAAGATATTTTCAGTCCATTGCCGGTTTTTAAATAATGCAGCACAACAAACCTTTAAGTCATTTTTAAAAATGCATTGTGGGCTGGGCTGACCACAGCCACCATAAAAAAAAATCATGTTGACTTCTGGTTTGTGATGCATTCATTCAATCATTATTTCATCTTCTTGCCCGCTTGTTCCCTTTTGGGGTCATGGAGGATATCCAGCACACTTCGGGGGGAGATGGGGGTACACTTTTGACAAATCCAGAGTCTGTCAAAGGCGTTTCTTATTCTGTCTCAACTAAAAAGGGATTACGAATATTTTTCTATCGCAACCTTTAGCTCAGAGTGCATTTAGAAACACAATGAATTTTGATACAATTTTGAAACAATCCCATGCTCTATGATGAAAATGCATTTTGGCTAGAATTTCTTCATGAAATGTTAGACACATAAAGTCAAGTTAATAGTAATTTTCACAACTTGTAGCGCGTTAAAATGTATAAGTAGTTTACATTCTGAAAACAATGGTTGCAAACTTCCATTTCGATTTTGCACCAAAAATTGCACATATGTGAAATTCAAAATTATTCACTGCGCACATGCTTCTATACACCTACCTGCTCCAATCAGATACAATATATAAGATCTAGATACCATAAAATGTTAGAAAAAAATTGTATTTATATTTTTTAAGAACATGTATTTGGCGATTGTGATATCCCCCCCAAAAATAACATTGTAAATCATTGAAATCTGGATAAAATCTTGATTTTTAAACATCTTTTCTGACCAAATGATAAAACTGCACACCGTGATATTGTTTTGAAAATAATATAATATCATTCCACTTGGTTCACTTCTTGGAACTAATTAGTTCAATGCTTTCCAGGTTTTATATTCCAGTTTTTAAACCCTATATGCAGTTACTGTCACCACAGCTGCAGAAATTTGCCTCAACCTCCATTTTTAGGGTTACAGTTGTTACAGCTGTTAGTTCAGTTGTTATAGATTGTGTTTGCTGCTCCACTCAACCTGAGAAAATGGTCCCATGACATGGAAAACAAGTTCTTAGCTGTATATATGTTATTTGGACACTACTAAAGGAAATGTTTGCATCTCACAAATCATCAATAATGCTGCTGTATTTTTAGTTTCCATTAATTTATAGTTTTTTTGGGGGAACTTCCCCCTTCTCTAGCAATTGGATAGGCATCCTATTAAAACCACCACTATATTTTTTTTAGGTAGGACATACTATCATCGCTATGCTGGTACCTCATGATCAGAATGTGTCAAAATAACATGATTTTAATTGAAACTAACAATTAAATCAGAGTTGTCTGCCACATTCCAACAATGTGGAACTGATGTAAAACATGTCCTACCTGAATAAATATGGTCAACTTCATAAGCATTACCCTCTTTCACACAGTCAATCACAAGTGGATGGTCCTATCATCTGAAACAGCCAGTGTTCAGAGCAGTTCAGTGTGTTTCCATTAAAATATTAAAACCTTACAATTTGGTTGGATTCATACACCACAGCTCATGATAACTAGCTATAAAATGAATACATGCATGCGTCTGAAAATGCTAAGGTTTTTTTTTGCTGTTCCAGCATAGATTTTAATGATCTCAACCAAGTCTTGTTTTCAAATTGAGGCAGATTTTTTTGGCACAAATGCATTTAGTCGCAGCATGTTTTTGTCAGTGTGGTACTGTAAATGCATGTAGAAAGGGTCTTTTGTCCACAAGGTTGTGCTCCTGTTTGAGTTAAGGTTATAAATCTTCAGTTAAATACAGTAATCAACGAAAAATGGTTCAGAAGCAGTAAAAACAATCTTTTGGACATCTTTGGCACAATGGATGTTTGCTGGGTTACTTGTGGAAGGGAGATGTTTAA
Organism: Danionella cerebrum; assembly: GCA_007224835.1. Taxonomy (NCBI): domain Eukaryota; kingdom Metazoa; phylum Chordata; class Actinopteri; order Cypriniformes; family Danionidae; genus Danionella; species Danionella cerebrum. Next base: position 50,634 of record SRMA01025510.1, read on the forward strand.
ATGTTTTAGTACCTACAGAACAGGGAGCAAATAGGGGACAGATGGAATGGATTTGAACATGCAGTTAATGTACAATATGAGGGAGGTGAAGAAAGAAAACGAATCCCTGATTTAGCAGAAAAGCATTTGAGAGCAAGGCTGTTGACGTGGCAGAGAGGAAGTGGTTTCAGTCTGACAGGGGGATGAGGAGTGTGGAGGGGGAGCCAAAGGAAAAGGAGAAAAGAAAAAAATAAAGAGTATAACTGGAATAAAACATCCATTCTTGAATTCCTCTGGGTAATATTTGATCAAGTTTTGCATGAGAGATTTTTTAACTAATCTGAAACAAAAAGACAAAATTGCTTCGGCATGAGTATTCATTAATAAAAACAATTGTATTAGCTCTTTTCAAGTTTTTGATCGTTTAATGCACTTTGAGAACATGAGCGCTGAACATTTTTGTGTTTGAAAAAGTTTTGTTTGCTGCTTCTTAACTTGGGACATGTACTCCTCCTTGTACTAGATCTAGAAATTGCATTTTGTTTGCATTAAAAGCTCATTCTTGTTTTAGACTGCACCAACTTTCAGAAATAGGAAGTATTTCATCTAATGGAACTGTATCCCCGAGTGATTAGAAGAAATTGTAGTACCCAGAGGAACTTTTTGGCCCCCTGGAGAACCTTGGGGTGATTGATTCTCCAAAACAATTCCTAGGAAAAATGCATTTTGTGGAAGCAAAGGTGCTTGTCACGGAATCTGAGCCCAGTTAGAGAGGGAGTATATGTTGTGAGTGGGCTGTATTTTCATAGCCCATATGTTTCTGTTTAAACTGTTTTAAAGGGGCGGAGAGTAATATGATTGGCATCTGTTTCCCCCTTGTTCGTTGCCCCTCCCCCTTAAGCCCCCAGCTCTTGGTTTATTTTCCTCATCTCATCTTTCACCTCTTTCGTCAGCTACCCCTTTTTCTTTTCCTCCGCATCTTTCTTTTGCCCCTTTGCTCCACATTTCTTCATTCAGTCAGGCCTGTGTCTTGCTGAAGAAAACATCTTAAGCTCTGAAGCGCAAGTGAGTCTTGTGGTTGAGGGGGACCACAGAGCCTCAGGCTGGAGGATGTTCTTAACCCTGTTGCTATCTCAGAATTCTAAGTCGGGATAAAACTGGATCAGTGGCAGGATTCTCTTAGCTCTCAACTAGACATATCTCTGGTTCTCGGATGAGCAGTTGATCTGCTGCCTCATGCTGATTGGCCGAGGCACTGGTGCTGTTAGTCAATGGCACGCCGCAGTTCAGGTGGACACGGGCGAGGAGGGAGCTGGCTCACAGCCTGCTTCTTCCCATCTACCTCAGGGAAAGAACGAGGAGAAGTCCTGGGTGCAGAAGAGTGTGTTTATGTCGTGTCAGCGGACTATCAGCGGCAGGAGAGCACTGAGATCAGCCTGAAAGCAGGAAAAAGAGTCGAAGTGATTGAAAAGAGTGAGAGCGGTGAGTGACACACACACACACACACACACACACACACACACGCACACACACACACACACATGCACACGCACCTCATTGGTGTTTGTGCACCTTTTTCTTTAAAGACTTCAGCAGCCTCTTTTGATGTTCATAAACATGTTTTTTTGTAGTTACAAATTAAAACACATTTTTGTCAAGTGCATTCAGGCAGCTTCACAGGTACAAAGTTGCAAAGTATCAAGTTTAAAAATAAGCAAAATGTATAGTTTAAAAAGTTCAGTCTTGCTCTAACTCAGTGCCAAGTGCCAAAAACTGAGAATGAAAAGGTCTACTGGTGGTAGCAGTGTGCCTCTAGATTTTGGAAACAGTGGGTGTTTATTACAGAAATAATAATTTCAAAGATCAACCATTAATCTAAAATCATTTGCAATATGCTTTTGGTAGTGACTTATGTGTGGATGAAGGGAAATGTTTGAGCACATCTTGCTTTCCCTGGGAATCAACTTCACGGAGGGAGTGGGGGGATGTTTGGGGGGGTCTTGGACATTTTTTTAACTTTTTATATATGAATTTGCCTTTCTGTTCTTGAGTGTACCAAAGGTATTGTCTTTACTAAAAAGTGCTTTTAATCCTCTCGCCCAATGTGCGCTGCCACCAGCAGATCCCTGTGACCCCAAAAAAGGGAATAAACAGGTTGTAAAATGAATGAACGGATAGGACATAGAATGATAGAATGACAGAAAGAGAAAGGGTGCACTCACACCTGCAGTGCATTGTCAACTCTATCTGATCTCTATACCATGATGCTGGACATACCACCCACAGTTTTCTACAACAACAAAAAAATAATAATGCAGCAATACAAAAAGACAAATCAAAAAGAAAAAGGAAAGACTTTCAGCTGGTCTAGACGCTCTTGACATATACATTTTTTGTGGCTGGATTTTGCTGTCTGAGACAAAATCCCTGGATCACGGCCAGATTGCTGCTCAATGCGGTCATTGACTCTTGTGAAGTATGAGGAGGTCAGGGATGTGATCCAAGTCGGTCTTCTTGAGCAGTTAAAGACCCTTCATTATTTACAAAGTACTCTGAACTACAGCTTGATCTCGAGGTAATTGCAAATTTTGTCATAAAAATTAGTTATTAAAAGCCACTAAATTAAACTGCTGTAAAATCTATCAGATCAATATTTTTTCTCTTTTTTTACTGTTTACTTTGTACAGCCCAATCTCAAAGGTTAATGGTTCTAAAAGGTGGTCAACAGTAAAAAAAATGTAGCTCTTCCCAACAGGAATAACCACCAGCAATCATGATTATTACCGGTATATGTAGAATGGACAATAGAGATCTAGTGCTACACAAAAACTACAATTACAAAGCTGTTGTTTGACATATCCAAGATGCTGATACAATAACATTTAACATTTATACAAGATAACAGATAGCATTTTCATAAAGAGGTTTTTTTTGGTTTCCTGAAATGTGTGACATCATGTACGATCTTGGCAAATAAAGGATAAATATCCTAGATTTAAAAAGTAATTTTATTAGAAATATGTAAAAAAATTATTGCGAAAAAATGAACAAATAATTTCCAAAAAAAGAAGGAATATAATTGATCTTGCTGTAAACTACCACAAACAACACGAAAGGGTCGTAAATTTGCCCATGGAGAATATTTAAAAAAAAAAAAGTGTATCATAGAATTTTCTTTAAATATCTTTAAAATAAGCTTTGTCACCAAAAATCATTCAATTTGATGAAACAGAGAAAAGGTTGTGGCCAAATGTAGACAGAGCACATTTGGGATGTAACTGTAGGAAAATGTAGTACTGCTATAAATGTTTTTCTTAACCCATCATCATATATTTATGTGTTTGGTTGAGCCTCAGAACATTATCTGACTTTTCCAGATATTAGAACTGAATTGTAGCTTAAAAGTGCATCAAACAACATAACAACTCACTGAGGGCCACAGTGGAAGTGGAAGCCCAGGATCTTTTAAGGGACCTAACTCCAAAATGAGATATTTTGAACAGAGCTGTTTTCAAGAGTTCACTTTTGACTCCTCATGAACATTCGACCTAAAGTAGCAGATCAACTGACCAACAGCAGTAATTAAAAGCTGCCTATGCAAAACCACCTTATTATGCAGCATTTGGTTGGAGTGAGGATTCACATTGCTGCTTCGTACAAAAAAAGTAAGCGAATTTACAGGCCATTTGTTAATTAACAACAAAACAGAGTCAATTCTGATAACGAGAAGAGTTTGTGTCAAAGTAGAAATCCCTCTTATGAGTCTTAATGGATCCTCTAAAGCATTTTCTCAGTGTGAGCTCATATGTGAACTTGTTTTTGTAAACACTCTCTGTGTCATATATCTTTATGTTAAAGTCGTAAATCCATAGCATAGAAACTCTCTTATGTTCCCCTCTTCATTGATAGCTTATAATACATGTTACAGTGCCTTTCCCTGAAATAGTTGTATGCTTACATTTTCAGATTCTGTTCTTTTGACTTGAATTACATGGCGCAGGAGTTTTGCATTTCATTCTGTTTATTTGAGTGTCCATGTCAACTTTCACAGTGCATTATCCAATGGCCTGACAGAGTTATTTTGTTTTCCCTAGAAATGCTATTTTCCACAGTACAGTAAACCAGGGATCAGGCAACCATGTGTGTGTCTGCATGTGTTTAGCCTAATGAACGTCTCACACAGAGCACTAACTCATAGCAGGTGTGTGCAAACATGCTTGTGAACACTGTAAACATTTTTGCCGAGTGACCTCATATGTTTTTGCAGATTACTTTCTGTATTTTTTAAATGTATGTATATAAAAAACAACTATTGTAAGTTTCATATTATTAATAATAGCCACACTGCCCATCTGTGAAAAAATTGGGCCAAGTTATGTATCTCCAGCAATTATCTGACATTGGCATAGGATGTGTGGCCCCACATAAAGGTGGTGGTGTAATGTGGGGCCTGTGTAAAAGCTGTGCAAAAGCTCTTTTTAGCCAGATTTTGACAGGTTACAAAAATCTGAAAATTACTTTTCTGATAAAAAAAGACCTGTAGTAACTATCACAAGCACGTATTATTAGCAACATGCTATGCCAAAAGAGACATCTTTAGTGAAAATTTGAATGGTTGTGTATACATTAATTATACATAATTTACTGGTTTATTATGTTGGATTGTAAAAGACATCGTAATACTAGACAAAAAAACTACGAATGTATCTCCTCCTAGAACGTTCGAGCTACAAACACTAATCTACCCCAGACATGCGGGTTGGTTTATATTACTCATAATAGCATGGAGAACTTTGTAGGATATCACTGACTCCTCCATAAAAAAAAAACAAAAATTCTACATTGGCAACCATTCCATTTGATCAAGTCAAAGTTTGTTTACTAACTATTAGTTATGTTTATTGGTACACTTCTGTCATACCCTGGTTTCCACATGTCTAGTTTTCCTCTCTGTGTCTCCTTCTTTCCGTGTGTCTTGTCCTTCGTTGCGCTTTCTCGATTCTGCACGTGTATTCTGTTTGTTTTGTAACCCCACATGGTCTGTCTTCCAGCTCTCCTTCATTGTTCTATTTTTCTGCAGCTGTCTCTCGTTCCCATTTCCAGCTGTCTCCGTTCAGTGTCTCTATCTATTTCCCTATGGCTTTTGTCCCAGCGTGGGATTATACTGATCGTACAGCTTTGTAACGGAACGCTAGCTCTTTATTTTGGATTGGCTCTTTTTATGATTAATCTCCAAGCGCCATTTCTGATGTGTTACTTTGGTTTCTCTTATTTTGAATTCCTGGTCTGATGTCGCAGATTATTTAGCTTTAGTTGATTCCTGAGTTATATGTTATGTGAGGTTTTGCCCTATTATGGGTATTTTATGTTTATTCTCTGTATAATTAAAGGACCTGCTGTACTGTGCAATTGAGTTCTGCGCCTTTACTATCACCACGAGAACCGGCTCGAAAGTAATTACATTACAAGTAACTAAGAAAAGGTCAAACTTTAAAAATGATTTCCTCATAAAGAAGTCATGTGTGTGCATTTGCACCAGTCGATGCCAGCGTCTGGACAAGCTCAGAGGTTGTCTTATATTAGGCCAATGGCAGTAAGCGGTGGCAGGTCGTCCATGGTTTTTTACAGTCTACGGATGGTACTTCTTTGAACTTGACTTTGTTTAATTGAATCGGAATTGAATCTGGACTTTTGTATTACCGAGCGTACAATTAATAAGGTATTTGACCATAGGACTGATCCTCAATTTATTGACAAGATCCAACGCAGTTTATCACTTTATTAGCTTGTTATTTCACATTCGCAAGTCCAGCAGTGTTTTTTTTAGACAAGATTTAACACATTCCACTTTTCCCTTGGACAAGAGCAGCTGGAATCAGCTCAGTTCATGGTTCAGTGTGTACTCAATGATTCTCTCCTCTCTTTAGGTTGGTGGTTTGTTAGGACCCCAGAGGAACAAGGCTGGGTTCCTGCAACATTCCTTGTATCTCTCACAGGACGGCGAGAAAACCAAAGAGCCTGGAACCGAGAGAGTAAAAGTAAGATTCCCTGCTGACAAACCTCAAACTCAAACTGATTCAGGAAGCACTGAACAAACAAGAATCATTTTTCACATCAGAACTGCTGGCTCACATCTAGAATTCAAGCAGCGGCCAAGTTTGTCTTGCGCAAGCCCATGCTCTTCACCCTTTCCATTTCTCAGCGCCATGAAACTGATGGATGAAAACTGCGAGTGAATGCTGTTCAAGGCTGCAGTTCATGCCATGTCAGCACACAGAGTTAGATGAAAACCATACACTCATCACAGCATTGCCATGGGACCTCCTCCACACACACGCACTCACTTCTTGAAGAGCTTAACGGTCCGGGAGTGGAAATTCCAGCAAATTTGTTAGACTTTCCATTTCTTGGTCCAAAAGTCATTTACTGTAAAAGTGAGTCCAACACACACTGACCCATATATTACAGAAAGAGAGAGCGAGAGAGAGAGAGAGCATTGCTTGTGGTGGAGAGTTTCTGCAGAGTTTGCATCTTTGGTTTTTCCACTGCTACTCCAATATAGCTCATGAAATAAAAAAGACAAGCACTGTGGAAAGTAGCCACACGAATCACTCACTCAAGGCCCAGTTACATGGATGGTTCATCCAAAAATGAAACGGTGGTCATTGTTAACACGCCTCATCCAATGTTTCCTCCATCCAATGGTACATTTAGAACCACAATGGGAAAATGCAAATGTTCGAAACTAAGAGCAACATGAGAAAATCTTGATGACCTAGTCATTAGCTGTTTGTGAAAGAACATTTTGTGTTCAGCAGGCTGAACCACATGACACTTATTTTTCCACTAGTTCTAGGATAAGTGGATTTTTCTGTTTTGTTTTTGTTTTGGAATGACAAATGTGGTACTGTGCAGGTGAGTGGTACTTGACCGTGCAGCCCTTCAGCAGCACAAGTCAGGATGAGCTGGGCTTCCAGAGCGGCGCCATAGTGGAGGTCATCCAGAGGAATCTGGAGGGCTGGTGGTTCATACGGTAAATAACTCCTCCAACACTTTCACCATCTCAGATAAGAAAATAGCTTGAATGTATTGATTGTTAACTGATGATTGTGGGAAAAACCCAAAAGATGTTGTTACAATGCTGGTGTCTGCTTCAAAAGATTGGTGTAAAAATTTGGTGTAAAGGTGTTTTTAATATTTAAAATAACAATGACCAAACCCAATTCCAAAATATCTGGAGTTGTGTTCCAGTGGAGATTCTGCCCGCAATAGAAGGGTCAGTTTCTGAATGGCTAGAGCATAGGGTATGGAAGATTCAGGGACATTGGATTATTTCGAAAAATAGAGATAGAGTTATTAAGATTTTATGGAATATAATTGCTGTAAATAAGGGCTATGTTGTTTTTGTGACAAGAACAAACTTTAGAGAAAACATGAATCGAACTAATCCCTAACTCTAACACCATCCTTTGAATATACGTACTGTTTGAATTAATTAAAGTTGTTTTATTTAATTAATTAAATTGTTTATTGCAAAACTTTTGTGTAATAAGAAGGTTCTGCTCAAAATATGATTCATTTTATGATACTATGTCCATGATATGATTTTTAACCACCTATTGTGACTGATTATGCCTAACCAGTTTGTGTGAAATCAAACTGAATTAAAAAAGCCAAGAGACAAGGCTTGTTTGGATTATAATAGAGTGTGTAATATCATAAAGTACTCACTAGATGACTATATTTTCATCACTAGATGGCATCTTTTTGAGGTCTGTAAAATGATTTTGAAAGAGTATTGCACGTTTTCTCACATTGTAATTTTAATTACCTTACAAATTATGTGTCATAACTCTTATATTGTTCATTTTAAACCAAAAATATCAAAACAAATACCCTTTTTGAAACCTACATGTTATATTTGAAATCAAATTTGGACAAAAGGTGGGATGCGTCATTTCTAATGTAGGTTTACTAGTTGTTTAAGTAATGTGTAACATATTTATTGGCAGGGGGCGAGAAAAGCAGGAGCTCAGGAACATTTACCAGACTGTTTTTGATGAAGTAAAAGGGTTTTTGATGAAGTTTTACCACAACATTGAAGAATTTACTACAGAATTTTCACAAATACACAATATACCGGTAATCAGATAATCCTGTGACAAGTGGCCGTCTGGTATTTCTATTGAACATTTTAAAATTGTAAATATATTCGTACTGTTTATTACAAACACTGAATAATTTATTGAAACACAATATCCAGCCCACAAAAAACTTGGAGGTATTATTAACGGAATGGATAACCTTGCATGGAAACATTTAATACAATGTCTAATGTGTTTTTATCCTTATAAAACACAATTGTTTATCAGAAGATTTTAATATGTAGAAAATCAGCTTGATGTCTTCATGATCTTTATCAGAGATACCATTATCTCTCTCTTAGCTATGGTGGGAAGGAAGGATGGGCTCCAGCTGCCTACCTGAGAAAAATCCAAGATGACATCAAGGTCGGAAACCAGTCAGCAGAGACAAATATTACACCTCCTCCCAATCAGGTGGAAATCATCGGAAACCTAATGGAGATCAGCAATCTCCTGAACAAAAGCCATGAACACCACTCACACACACAAACGGATACACATTCACAGACTGACACTTACACAATGTACAGTAATGAAGCAGAGCAGACAGAGGCTCACAGTAAGAGAACCAGCAGCAGCAGCACCACCACCACCGGGAACACAAAGAGAGCCTCCGATGATCAACACACTCACAGTGCAGATAGCAGTGAAATCAGTGTGTCTGTGTCGCTGCTGAGTGGTTTAGTCTCCAACGTCTCAGTGTCTTCACCAACACTGTCCACATCCAAACACAAAACTGTCCCACCTTCTCCAGCCATTGCCAGAGTCGCACCACAGAGATTCCACAGCGTTGAGACCAGTGAGTCGCTTTGGTTTCCATTCATTTCATTGTGTTCTTAACGCATTCTTTACCATTTCATTATTATACTTGTATTATTATATATAAATGTATTTTACAATTTTTTTTGCCAATATAGCCTTTCTTTTTGGATGTTTATCTTTTAATCCAGATTCACCATCAAACAACCAAAAACCACCTCCTCGTCGAGAAAGCAGTCTGGTCAGTTTACCTCAGTTGATGCTCCTCTTTCTCCATCACACCCACTCCCTCTTAAAAGCCATATTTTCTTGTGCACAGGGCTTTCAGCTGCCGCAACCCCCGGATCCCCCTGCTGTTGAAGCGGAGTATTACACCATTGCAGAGTTCCGCTCGTGCTTGACTGATGGGATCAGCTTCAGCGGTGGACAGAAAGCAGACGTGCGTCGTGTTCTTATGATTTAACCCTTGGGTGTCTTTTTCAGCGGTCTTTACAATTTGCTTTAAAAATTAAGTTTCTTGTGGTAATGCTTTTTTTTTTTTACAAATATTTCCCATTACATTATACTGTATTTATACAACAAACCTGAAATTGTGCAAAAATTATAATTTCAAATATTACATTTTGTATTTTTTAACGGTTTTTATGTTTTATACTAAATATGGTAAAGAATGTTATATAATGGGAATCCATATGATGTCTTCAACCATTCCTAATCCTTATAGTAATCCTTCTAAATCCGTATACACTGTACCAAACACTTTTTGTACCATACTGTACCAAGCCATATCTCAGGTCTTGTACTTACAAGGGTTATCCCTTCTTTTCACCATTAGACGGCACTGATTTGGGGTCAGTAAACTTAAACTGAAAGACAATTGCACATAATTAATTTTAATTACGTTGCAACTTATGTCGTAAACTCTTGTGATGTTTGTTTAAAGCCAAAAACATCAAAACAAACATCAAACAAACCTACACATTATATTTGAAACCAGAATTAAACAAACCATAGCTCGAGTCATTGCTACTTCATTCAAAACAGCTGATGGGATTGGCACATTTACCAGTGTGTGCAGAGACTTCTAAGGGTAAGCATTTGGGGTTCTTTAGACACTCCGTTTGATTTTTGCATTTAGAAAATAGTTCTTTAATTAGGGCAAGACTCCACCAAAAAAGTAAGCCAATACACAAGCAACGTTATTACTTAGCCACCAAAAACTCAGGCAGGTGAGTAATAGGGGTGTCAGTTTTCCATATTTATAACGTCACTTTGTTTGATTTTCCATTTTTAAACAGGAATTACTTTTTTTACTTTTTATGGAAGAAGTCTGAGACATCCTTCTTCAAAAGTAGCTTGGAAAAGAGCAATAATTCAGTGCCAGGCCACCACTGTAGCGGCTTGCACACTAATTATGTAATTCACCTACTACTATAGTAAGCTATTTCTCTCATGTAACATGTAGACTGCCAGTCTAGATAAATTATGAATTATTATCTTCAAAATAATCCACTAAGGGTTCCAGGTACAGCTATAAATCAATTGTATCACAAAATATTTAGAAAATCACACAAAAATGCCAACCAATTAACAAATTATACAATGTGGAAAACTATCTATGCGTAACAAAATCACAAAAAAAAAACAAATTTGTTTTTTTGTAACAGGTAATTGAGAAGAACTCAGGAGGCTGGTGGTATGTACAGATTGGAGAGAAAGAGGGCTGGGCCCCATGTTCTTACATCGACAAGCGCAAGAAACCCTCACTTAACCGTCAAACCAGTACTCTGACCCGGCCCAAAGTTCCACCTCCTGCTCCTCCAATCAAAAAACAAAACTCCCTTCCATGTGTTGAGTCTGGTCTGGTACCTCCAACTAGTCCCAGAGTGTACGAGGAACCAGAGTACGACGTTCCAGCTGTTGGAGTGGACTTTGACACAGATCTGGATTTTTTCTCATGCAATACTCTGACTAAATCAACACCATCTTCTGGTCCGCAAACCATTTCTTTTACATTGGGCCAAGGGGATGAAGATGACGATGAGGGTGTTTATGCAAACGGTGACTTCCAATCTCTTCCTCAGTTAAAGGACAGTCAATCAGAGGTCTACTCATCATCTGCCCACCACTTGTCTATGTGGGATCCCCCAGAATATGATGCTCCTACAATCGAACCCATCTTTGAGACCAATCCTGCTCTTTATTCACAGTCAAAAAAGGTTGATGAGTCAAAAGAAAAACCATCAGTAAGACCCAAACCCACCAACCAAGACTATAGTTCACTCAGAAGGCCCGGAAACCAAGAGCAATTAGGTCAAATCCAATTCAAGACTTTCCAAACATCAATAAATCTTGATGGTGACTTCCAGAGCTCTTTATCGGATCCATCTGCATTTGTCTACTGCACTACAGCAGCGTATGAGCGAGAAGATCCATGTGAGCTCAGCTTCCCTGCTGGAGTGCAGGTGGAGGTCTTAGAGAAGCAGGAGAGTGGTTGGTGGTTTGTACGTTGGGGAAACGAGGAGGGGTGGGCACCCACATACTACCTACAGCCAGTTACAAGATTTGAAGCAAGTAGTCCAGCTACCAAAACCACAGAGAAGATTATCTCGGAGTCTTCCAGGTGTCCGATTCCCGAACTGGAAATTTCCATGCAGGTAGAGGCTGGAAAGATGATTAAACCTGTAAGTTTGGAAAAGAACGAGCAGCGGGTCAACCAAAGCCTGAGGGGTGGACACCAATCTAACCAGCAGGACTATCGGGTTGGGGTGAAGCAGCTGGCTGTTAGACCTCAGAATGTCCTAAAGGAGAACACAAATGCACATGCCTCCCCAGCAGGATGGAAGAACGACGTGTTGCCGAGGCATTCTGCACCCCAAAGCTTCAATGAACAAAGTTCCTACACAGAGAGTAGTGCCAGCATGAGGCGGAAGGTTCCAGTGTCAATGGTGAAGCCTAAACCTCATTTGATCCACAATAACTTGCGAGAGGAGTACGTTTCGATTGCTGATTACCATGGTGATTCGGAGACCATGAGCTTTCCTGCTGGTACAAGGCTGGAGGTAATGGAAAGAAACCCAAATGGATGGTGGTATTGTCGGGTACTCGACGCAACTAAAACACGCAAGGGCTGGGTGCCTTCTAACTTCCTGGAGCGGAAGAGCTAGTGATTTCTAAATATGCCATCACACATAAGAACTGATACCAAACCTACAACTGAAACCACTTTCTGTGTTGTCTGATGCCAATGAAAATGACACAACAGACTCAACTAGTCTTATGGATGTTTATGGCAACTGGACTGATGTACTTGTGCTCTTTTAAAGGGCCATGAGCAATGCCCATTTTTATGAAGATTATTTTTAAAAATTGGTACTGCTATGCAGAATAGGTTGAGGTTCTGGGTGTGGCTTGGCTTTCGATAACAAATATCAAAAATAAGTGCCTAATAAAAGCCGATAAAACACACACATATCTGCACTGAAGTGGGTTTGAAACCCCAATTGTAATCGCATTGAAAACTGTGTTGATTTGCAATGTCCAGGTCCACCGTTCTGCAGTTCTTGTAGCTTTATCGTGGAAAATGCTTCCTACAAATCCATAGTTTCGATATGTCAGTTATTGGTGGCTAACCAACCACTCGAAGCCAGAGTTTAGTTTACCATTCTGAACTCCAAACTACTGCGAGGTCTTGAAACTTCACAGGACCTGTTAAGAGTAGGACATCATTGATTATTAATACATAGCGCCTTCTCATAGGACAATAAAGGATAATTTATGAGATATAAAGAGAATTCTATATCTCATGAATAATTCAAATGAGTCATAACAGTGTTATAGGACAAAGATATATTACTTCCTGAAAAATTTCTTTTCAAACAGGAAGTCAGAAATCGCAAACAAAAGATAAAAATGAAAAAGTTTTAGCCACAATTATATGTAGCAGACAATAAATTTGTCATAAATAGTGTTCAATGCATGTAAAGCCTGTGTTTCATGGCCCTTTTAAAACAAACACAAGTTCATTGTGCCAAACAAAAAACAGAAAAAGGGTGAAAAAAATACATTGATTTTTAATAATTACAACGTTAACAACACTTGCACTTTATACATCACGTGTGCAAATATTTTTTTGACAAACAGGGTTGCGGTTCAAGTTCATGCTGGGTGTGATATCACAATTAGTTAAATGTACACAGGGATCCCTTCCCGTCTACAGCTCATCCAAAAACAAGGATTCACATTCAGATGAATGGTGTAAAGTTCTCTTGAAAAACAGCCTGAGGTTCACTATCCCCGAGCTCTCCTGTTCCCTCCTGGACGCTTCCACAGCACTAGTTTCTGAGGCAACCTGTGGGCTGTTTTGAACAACGCCGCCAGTATGAAAGCACAACTGCATTCTCTTTTTGATTGACAGCTTTTTTATCAGCAGTATACTCTTGTTTGTGCTGGATGATGTGATGGTATTGTCACTGAACAAGCTTTAGCGATCGCTCTTTTATTACTTCAAGGGTTTATTCGTATCTTTTTAGATCAAAGTCTGTTAACTGACTAAATGCACTTTTAAATGTCTATCAGTTTGTCAATATATGTGTGCGTGCGTGTGTAGTTGTGTAAGTATTCTCTTGTGCAATTAAACACTGCTAAATGGCCAAGAGCTGCTTTTAAATATTAATGAGTGTCTGTGAGCTCAACACAGATTGGTTTATTTACACTAATTTTCAATTTACCACAAAAATTAAAGGAGGTAAAGGAATGTAATTAAAGTGTTAATAATGGCCATCGGACGTCAAGTAATTTTAATTGTTCATTTTAAATAACTTTTATTACTGACCATATAGGTCCAGCCAGAATATTAAGTGGCAAACTACAAGTAATGTTTGTATTGTCATTTCATGTTTTAGCTTGATGTGGCATCAATCCTCTAATCCTGAAGTCAGTAGTGTTTGGTCATCTAGGTGTTAGTTCCCAAAAATGGAACTTGGATTACAAATGTCTGATGTTCTTAACCTAAAAAGCATCTGTTTGAGACAATGGGAAAATAGAGAATGAGATACATTTGGAAAATGTATACAACTGAAACCAGAGAATTCATTAGCTGCCTTTCCATACACCTGTTTTTATGGGCACTTTGGGATGTCTCATGAAAAAAAAAAAAAAAAAAACCCTGGAAGAAAATGCCAAGATGCGCATACATTTTGAAAATGCACATCAAAAATGATGCACACAATTGAGTAGGATAAACTTTTTACCCGATAAGGAAAAATGTGCGTAAACTATGATGGAAATGCATTTTTCGAATAACACAAAGGCCATGCGTTGTACTGTCAGAACTGGGGCGCGATGGGGCACATTAATGGACTAACCAATGGATCGAATTCATTACACAACATCTGAAATGTGTTTTGATCATTCTAAAATTCCCTATCTTCCCAGAATCGTTTTGACCAGCTGCGTTCCAGTCTCCAAAAGCAAGATGACATGACCGCACGTATTGCATTTTGTCTACGTGTTCTACGATGCACGCAAGTTATTATGTATGAAAAAAAGCCTTCTCCTAATGCAGCAACTTCCTTTTTTCTTATGATATTTGGTGCCAGTTTATCAGGAAGTGTTTATCATTTTGTTGATTTCCTTGGAACAAAAACTGTGCTTTTTTTGCTAAATTTTTAGGTGATATCCCAGTTTTGCGTAAAAATTTAATGGCTATTGAAGATTGATGCAGATGAAACAGATGATAAACTTACAGTCTACAACAAGTGGGTTCTTCCATTTGATTAAGCAAATACTTCCCAACGTAACGCAGTAAAGAAGCACCTACTAAATAGAATTGGTGTGATTTCTAATTGAACAGACTTAATCAGCAATCTTCCTATATTTTGAATATCTGAGGGTTACCCACACTGCATGATGGGATTGAGAAGTAATTAGTTATCCGAATGCTTCTCTTACTGTGTTACGACTCCTGTGAATCTGAAACTGGCCTACTGTGCTACACCTACTGGTCAGTATTCAAAGCCACCTTTTCAAATCAACCCTATTGCTTTTCAATTGGCCTTTTGTAGAAGATGCTCTTGCTGGATTTTGGTAGACCAGATGGCAACCCCCCAGCCTGGAGTGGGGGATACTCCACATTACTCTATATGTGATTGTAATGGCACTTTTGCCCACAAACCTAGTTAAGTGGAATATGGAGTTTGATAAAGGGTGTCATAGTGGGTAGCAACAATGGCTCTCTGTAAATAGCTGATTGCCTTTCTCAGTGGAGTTTGGATGTTCTTCCCAACATCTACAGTCAAATCTTTCTGGAAGAAGTGAAATAAAGTTAATATGATTTATGGAAAGTGTGCACAATTTATTAAAACAAAATTAGGCATTTATTTAGGCACTATTGTTAATTAATTGATTTCAATAGCTTGAGCAGTAAATACTAACCTCAGTGACACATGACCTCTATACACAGATTAATGCAATCAGGGAAATGGCCTGAAAGGAGGCAAATTGTGACTGTTTCTCCTTTTTGCTTCAAAACAACTCTCAGTTGACCTGAAAACAACGATTGTTGGACATCATGGTTTACGGTTAATTTCAACTGTTCATATTTAGAAGACCTGAGGCACAGTTCTAGTTAAGGTCCAGAGCAGATCAAGAAACATCTCAGATAACCAAAGTCACATGATGGTGAGAACAGTCACAGTCAACCCACAGACCAGCTCCAAAGACCAAGAACATCATCTTTCTGCAGATGACGTCACCGTGCATCGTTCAACGATTCAGTGCACTTCACACAAGGAGGACGCACAAAATATTGACAAAATACTTCTTTTGTGTCAAATAAAGGAAAATCATTCAAATTTACAGGGGTGCCCAAACAATTGCATACCACTCTATGTGTTTTATAGTTATTGGCTAGTAGAAATTCAACACTGGATGTTTTAAAAGTACATTAAAGTGCATAAAATGATTTTGATGAACCTTGTACTCATTTAACATTCTCTTTTATGGATGTGAAAAGCAGTGGTACTACAGGCAGAGTTGTGTGTAGACCTGCACCTTTTTGGAAGCATGCTGACACAGGAGAGCAGTTAGAAAGTGGGTCACATGCTGCGGTAAATTCTGATGATGTCTCTGATAGGGCTACGACACATGGGGCAGGACGGGCTCAACATCTCCATCAACTTGCCACCACACACCGAACACACACACATGTGTCCACAAGAGTACAACACTGAGTCCACTGTTTGTTCGCAGCAGATCACACACTCATCACCAGTAACTGCAGACGGCGATGCAGTGTTGGAGGACAGGAAACTGGAGGCTGTGCCTAGTAAAGAGGAAAAAACGAATATTTAGTTTTTTCAGTGAATTTGTTAAACTAGGAATCAAATTGAAGAGTGAAACACACCAGTTGAACCAGTGAGGCTTTGTGGGCGTGGCAGCGAGCGGTCCGCTGAGAGAGAACCAGCATTCGTTAAAATTGACCTCTGTATTTCTGAGCAGGATGAAGAGTAGCTGCAGGTAGAGCCTAAAAGAAACAAACAAAATAGTTTACAGAGTGTATTTACGTGTCTCACGTTTTACAGGTTCTCCCTGGGTATTGTTTGTACAAAACTACAAAATAAAAGTGGGGGATTCAAGAATTTTATACGACAAAAATGACACGTTTAAAGCTGAGCCAGCTGATAACTACATAAAAATGACACCTAATTAATCTTAAAATGAAGGCTTGACCTAAAATCTAAAGGATTAGGATTAAGGATAGGATTATTGAACATTTATTTTATTATAAATATTATTTTTGCTCTACAGTTCACTGAGAGATTTTAGAATAAAGGGTACATTACTTGATCATTAAATTAATTAAAGGAAACTCAAACTATGACTAGATCTACAATCTATGACTATTTATTGAACATCAATAAATGAACAACTGAAATTAAAGTACACATTGCCAAAAAAAAAACATTCATGGAGTGGCGTCATGTGACGAGAAAGGGAAAGTAATATAGTTTCTGAATGGCGATTACATTTTGATTAATTGCCTACTCCTACTAAAAATTATTTATTATAAGTATTTTGACTTGTTTGAATGCTGGATTAGCATTTTGGTATTAAAATTATATTACCATTCTGATCTGGTGATCTGCAGTTTTTTAAGGCAAAAGTTGTGGGACATTTTTGGGAGAAACCGGTTTGGGTGTAATAATCACAAAGCAAAACAAAGTTATTCCAGAAGGAGGCAGTAATACACCATCTTAGGTTAAACCTGCCTCTTAGAGCTAGACAAACGCACATAAACATATAGCAGCGTTCACACACTACATTTGTCATAGTTTCTGCTTTAAATAATGAATGCAAAAACAAAATGTAGAGTAATATTATTATAAATATCTAAATTTAAAGATTATCCCTGAGCTTTTATGATCACTCTGGCATCTCTTGAACATGTACCGAAGATCTATTTTTGTCTAATAGAGCTAATTTGTAAAATATTTTAGAAACTAAAATGAAAGAAAACAGTTCCATCTACAGATTATTAACAAATTCAGAGATGAGCTTTGAAAATGTGTATTGTGCTATTATAAAAGTGACTGGATTTATGAGAATGAACTTGGAATTGATGGGTATCCTACAAGAAACACAAATTTTAAGTAACATGATAATCTCTATAAACCTTTTCAATTTGATTTTTGAATTCTTTTGATTTTCATCACTTGTGTATATTTGCATTTGAGTTATAAATTACAACGGCACAATAAATCACGATACAATAACATCACAATATCGTATACAATAACACATATCGCGGAGTTACTGGGAGATATCATCTTTCACATGAGAAACAGCTAAACTTATGGGAAACAAAAGGAACTTTATATGAAAACAACTCTCATTCAGAGAACAAGAGACATCTTTCGCTTTAATGCAGCGGTTCTCAAACTTTTTTGATCGAGCCCCCCTTTAAACCTTTAAAAGAATCTGCCCCCCCATCACCCTCCCCTCCCTCACCCCCCATCCCTCACGAAGCTCCCTGAACCAGGTTTCATGCTGTCCGCTGCCAGCGTTTTTGGGCACACACATCTGCCTTTCCGCCTCTCCAACGACATTAAAAGTGAAGACGAGAGCAAGATATGCTTCGTCATATTTTCTGTATTTAATCACGTTAGCTTTTGAATGACCTGCCCAGGTCTGTGTGACTTCAGTGGCTCTTCTCTTCCCCTTTACAAACGGATGCATCTTTTACTCTACGTCTTTTGGCTGTTTATTTTTTTTGTTCTTTTCTTTTTCTGCTGATGATCTGTGCCCCCCCCCTGCAGTACCTGCCCCCCCCCCCCACTTTGAGAACCACTGCTTTAATGTGTCATTTGCTAAATTACCAAATTCAGCACTGCCCCCTAGAGGCTGGATGTTATCACACTTAAGTACACAATAAACTAGACCCTTGCATTCTTAGCTTAGCGGCTAAGAACTTTGCTTTATTTTAGAATGACACTCTAAATATTGAAACAAAGGTCTATAAAAGGTTTAATTTAAAGTGATACATATCATTTTGTGGACAAAAACTTGTGATATGTATCAGTGCGTATCGTTACACCCCCTATAAATTATTGAGCTAAAAAAATTAATGTAAATGCAGTAAAATATTTCCATTTATTAGACATCATTGGTGTTGAGTCTTTTATTTGAGTCAAACGTTGTAGTGGCACTGAAATTAGGCACTGACAATCAAATTCTGATTCGGTCCGGTATACACTGAGTGCCACCAGGGTTAGGTATCTGAACTCACACTCTTCAGGGTATTATTTTATAATGATATGTTAAATGTCAGAGCAAACATAAATAAAGTTTTTTTAAAGTTTGTATAAATGCTATTTTTCATACCCAGTATGCTGATTTGCTTGATGTTTTTCTTCAGATGAAAGATCATCCACAGAGGAGTTGAGCTGTCCACACACATCTCTCTGTAAGCTCTGTCTCCATTATGACTTACAAGCACCTCCCCTTCTGTGGTTGCTCGGAAACCAATAATATCCCCACCCAGAAGTGGTGAAGTGAGGTGGTTAAAAGCCCAGAATTCCTTGCGATCCAAAAGGTCATCTGGATTGACTGGCAGGTAATTTGAGTTTAAATGTGCTGGGTTACAGGAAGTGAATCCATAAGACAAAAATCCATTTCGTGCAGATGACCTAAGGGTGACCTTTAGAAACACACACTCTCCACATCGCAGTGGTCGATTTGTAAACACCAGCGAACTCTCGTCACGTCTGTTATGGAAACGCAGAGCTACATGTTCAGTTAGCAGACGCAGAGCGTTGCCATGGACACTGTGGAAATGCAACTCATCACTGAGCTGGGGTGACAGCGCCGAGTTGAGGGCATTTGGGGAGTTTGAGAGAGACAGCACTTCCTCCTGGAGGTCAAAATCAGAGCAGCTCACAGACATCGGCCAATCATCCAACACAACATGATTCTGGTATTCATCTGGCACCATTCGACTGTCTGCAAACACAAAATCACAATACCATTTAGAGCTTTATAATCATCTTTTTACAGAAAAATGGCATGTATGTGCCTGTACACAACAAGCTAGCAGAGATATAGCAATGTTTTGCAGAGATATAACTAATTGAAACATTGTGATGAGCATCATATTCTAAATTAGGAAAATCTATGATGAACCAACTTGAGTTCCACAACTTATATTTGCCACAGTCAGGGGATGGTCTGGAACCAATTTCAGGAAAATCTGAAAAAAAGATCTAAGAGGGGTTTGAAAAAGTAGATTTTAAGCACTGACTGTATATAACATGGAGGAAAGTGAAATGAAGCTAAAAGTGGGTGTCGCAATTAGCTTTGTGAAAGTTCGTCACTTCCTGGTAATCAAAAATGGGCAAAAGATTCACAGAGGCAGGACATGGGCGTGGAAACCAGACACTCGACAGTCTAAAACCACACACACAAAAAAGAAACAACCGACAGTAAAATAAAAAAAAATAAAAAAAAAACAGAGTAGCGAAGCTTCTTCAGATGAAACTTGCTGTAATAAACGACTCCAGAGGATGACGCAATGATGTGACTGTCTGAGAGAACTGTCAATTATCTGCCCGTCAAGATACCACGCCCTTAAATTATGCACAACTTTAGGGCTTAAAAAATCTTAAACCCACAAATAAATACAAAATTCAGTGGGTCAAATCTAGAGATATAAATCAACAAAACTATTGGAGTCAGGAGGGTAATTAAATATGAGTTTTATTAGCTCCAAAATTGGCAAATTTCACATGGGAGCGAATGAGAACCTGCTCTGTTTTGGAGCCAGTCTCTAGGGGCAGGTAGAGGAATTGCACTTCCTAAAAGTCACTTCCTATTAGGCTTCAAAAAGGAAAGCCGGAGGTTGCCCCTCGGTTTTAAGGTGATTCAAAAAGACTTCAAATTGGCATAACTAAAGAATAACTATAACAAGGAAAATATGTTTTTTTCTTGAACCATGCTGTTACAAATATTGCCTCAAAGGTTTTAACTCCTTCGCTCGAGTCAGAGATCATAAGGCTTATTTATTGTCACAACATAAAAGGTCCGCAACTGGAACAGCTAACAAACATACAACAAGGGCTGGGCACTATGACCAAAATGTTATTTCACAGTATGAGAAATTTCATTTCACTGTATTGGTTTTATATACCGGTAAGTACTTAGGTGGTTATTCCAGAAAATGTACAAAAGGGCTTTATATAATTAATACGCTAGAATATTTAAGAAAAGGACTTGATCTTATTTGATTGTTTTGTATTTTGTTTCCAACCTTATAAATAACAATAAAATATTTACTGTTTTGTAGTCTCAGTTTGACGCAAACTGCATGTGAGTTGGCCACGTCCACTTAATTGCATTTCACGGTAAACACAAATAAATTTTACACTACACATTTCATACCGTGGTAGCGATATATACCATCATACTGCCCACCTCTTAATGCAACTTACTTCAAAAGGAGTGAAAACAAAATAAGAGACAGAGCTCACAATGACAGTACGAAAAAGTAATTTGCAGACCACGAGCTACACAAAATACTTACAAAAATGCCAGCACATATATATAGAAAGAGGCGACCAGACATGCATAGGAGAAGGAGGAGGAGAGAAGCAGAAAGTGATGGAGAAATTAAACAAACACAAGCTTGAGTAAGGAAGACAGAAACATAGGTGGTGGAAGGCAAAAATCATGAGAAGATCATTGGAGTCTCTCTTCCCTCTGTCATGGACATTTACACCACTCGCTGCATCCGCAAAGCAAATTCCATTGTGGACGACCCCACACACCCCTCACACACACTGTTCACACTCCTACTGTCAGGAAAGAGGTTCCAGAGCATTTGGGCCCTCACAACCAGACTTTGCAACAGTTTTTTCCCACAAGCCATCAGGCTTCTGAACACCAAGAACTGAACTGACTCATATTCATTCACTACCATTTTAACTCAAATACATCCTCATCTCCACCACAACCTTTATTTATTATTTATTGTTAACTATGTTTACTGTTTACATGCTGTTTTATTTTTTATCCTTGCTGCTATTTCTGCTTTTTTGCACACTCCATCACTATTACACCCCTGTTTACAGTTTAGGTTATTTTAGGTTACTAGTCAGTGTTATCTTTTTTTGTTGTGTATCTTGTCCTGCACTGTCTTGTCTGTTTTTTCTAGGTTGCACACGATGCACTTATGTATATAAGTTAGTCCTTAGTTCTCTGCCGTGTTGTATGTTGTTTCATGTAGCACCAACAGTTTTTGGAGAAACGTTGTCTCATTTCACTATGTACTGCATCAGCTTATATGGTTGAAATGACAATAAAAAGCTTCTTGACTTGACTTGACTTGAAATGAGAGAAACAGAGGAATTAATACCGAATATTTGTGCACTCTTTATTTATAATCATAATGATTGGAAAAATAGACTATTATACAAAAATAAACATTAGGTGCCTCCACAGCCTCCAACTAAAATAGAACCAACACAAAACCAACACTATTTTACTAGTAAACAGAACGTACTATAAACTTTACACTTTCAACGGCACCATTTTACTGCAGCATTTAGCATTGTTTTTATCTCCAGCTCACGTTTGGTGAAGTGAAGCGTATACCCTGAACAGGTCACCAATCCATCACGGAGCCAGTCGCTCACCGTTCACTCTCACCATTCAACTTTCTAAATGAGTGGCAGCAGTGCTACCACCTGCAAGCTTCCCCCAAAATATTTTTAGTAAGTAATTCTCTCTTAAATTATTAGTATTATAGTTCAAAGACGAGATAATTACAAGAACAAAAGAAGTCCACTTTTAAGCACTGTATAGAAATTCAATGTTCTACTGTAGTAAAAACACATATATCCAAATACCCATAGAATAATACAATAACTGTAAGTATACAAAGTGACAGATATTTCTTGGGCGTGGGAACTGTAAGAGCACCTTCGCAGAAAAAGCTGGGCAAAAAGAAGTGCCAACTGGCACAAATACTGGTAACTCAGAGACCACACTGATGTGGGACCTTTGTTGCATTTCCCTAAACATTTTTTAACCTGATTTACCTGTTTTTAAGTAGTGTTTTCAATCTTATCATGCTACTCGAATTAATCTGATGCGGACTAGTCTGAACAGGAGCCACTGAGACAAGAATGCTTCAATGACACTGAGCTCATGAAATGGAAACTCAAAAGAGAAGGAGACATTGGACTCTTTCTTTGGCACTTGCCCATGCTGATATTTAAAGTATAAACGCACTCCATAAATTCACATTCTGACTTTTCACTAGACAATGTAGGCCAACAGTTTGACAAAATGCCAGATTTGTTGTGATTGACAGTAATGAGAACAAAAGGTGACCATTGTAACGGCATCTGGCCCACTAACTATAAACACCTTTTGGAAGTGGTGAGAGAAGTAACGTGAGAGAGCATGGCATGTACGGCGGCTCACATGCAGCACGTTAGCCTACATCTATAAACAACTGTACATGTTTATTATACATTTAACTGCAAACAAGCTTGAAGATACTCAGTGGCTTCTCCTAGCTGGGTAACAAAAGCAAACAAAGATGTGATAGCTATGACTGTTTATGAGTCTAATGGAAAACTGAAACTTTGTTTGGATAATAGAGGTTAATCAAGCTGTCATAGAGGCTAAATAACGCAATACATTTGGGGGGGGGGGGGTCGATTTGGATGGTATTTAAAAACTGCAGCAAAGACAGAAATTTAGTTTTAAACAAAATTTTTAATTAGTTAGCTGAATATTGGCTATTGTTTTTTTTTTGACTGTATGGTTGTAAATCATCTATACAAGTATCACCCAATTCTGTATTTCACCTTGTTGGTAAATATTATGTTTATAATTGGAATTACCGCGGCTAAAGAAAAATGGAATTAGTCATAGTGGAGTGGCTTTTTAAAAACTGAACAAAGAAAAGCAACACTTCTACAAACAAGTTATCGATGACTCTTGAAAAGGAGCAGCACATAAACTTTATTTATAGCTAAAGGCAAGAGAAGAATAGTATTTTTAGAGCTTTTGGTATGCTACAATTTGTACATGGAAAGGTTTTAAATTAAATATGTTAACGGCTGCTAATCGAATGGTTCTTTGTAGGGTTTTTATTTAATGAATTGTTTTATACCAATAAACAAAATCTCATGAAACAATGAAAAAAAAATTCACTTCGCGTTTCTTTTTTGTTCGAGTGCTTTTCAAAAGGTGCTGGATGTACCGTATTTTTCGCCATATAAGACGCACCGGCATATAAGACGCACTAAATTTTAAATGAGAAAGATCTAGAAAAAAAGATTCTGAACTAAATACTGTAGTAAAATATTTTATATCAACTGTGTAAAAGTTAACAGCAGTTTAAGAACAATTATATGCCAAACATGAACAGTCAGTAAAGTCAGTAAACCGTAAAAGTAACAAAAAAAGGCTGTAATGTTTTTATTCGAACCCCAATAATTCCTCTTCGTCACTGCTATCAGAAATGAGGAAGAACAGATCCACGCAGTCATCACTTTCTTCCTCACTGGTGTCAAAAAAGATGTTGTCTTCTATTCCATCCAAGACATTACTAATGCCACACTTCTTAAATGATTTCATAACAATGTCCTCCTTCACAGAGTCGTGCTATGGTAGGATCGATGAGCAGAGATGTACCGCCGGGTGTACAAATACGGCTCTGGAGTGTGATGGGAATTTTCCTATATAATACTACCATCTAGTGGTCATTTAGAGAAATGTAATTTGAGAAACTTTTGAGAGCTGTTTTTTTTTACTTTAGTCCCGCCCCTTGAGGAGGCTCAGGTTCTTCCAATGTGGATAACACGTGTGTAGAAAATGCGTTGAGACTGCTAAATCTTTACAATAAATAGCCACATTTGCTGTGTTCTCTCTCAAACGGTCTCCAGTGTTTATTATCAATTGAGAAGGTATATTTTTACCATAACCGCCCTCCGCTCCGTGGCGCTCTGCATTCGCCGTATAAGACGCACCAACTTTTCCCCCTCAGTTTTAGGGAAGAAAAAGTACGTCTTATACGGCGAAAAATATCCCCCCACAGGGTCCCCAAAACATCATGCTCCATTTACATTAAATTTATAAATAAAAAAAATAGCAAAATAACCCATAATTTTTATTATGTTAAAGCCAATTCTACAACTTTTGTTTGTTACAAGCACCTTAAAACACTATTATGCAGTTGATTAAAAAAACACCAAATCCTACTGCTTTATCCACAGTTTGCAAAACAGTAACTAAATTATGGATGACTGACCTCAGTTTTTATCGTGTTCAACTCTTTGTTTTCCTCTCATTGCCAGTCTGGAATCCCCCAGCATATGTTTTTCATTTGAAAAGTGAAACTCCTTTTCGACAAACACTCAAATCTCTCTGATCTTTTTTCCATTCGTTTTGTAATTAGGATAAGAGGATATACCTACAATTCCATTTTAAATGTTGTGAATTTAAATTGTTCAAACCTGCTACACAACATAAACAAATGGGTCTCTGTGAACTTTACAACTCATCCAGCGGTTTGCACATGCTCGGTGGAGATCATCTCAGATGCTGACCCTCATTACTTGTCAAACTGAGGCTATGCCAATCTACATGAGTACGCTCTGAACAGCACCAACTAGGGGATGTACTACCCTAACAAATCTTGCCAATCTGACGCAAGCTGGTTTAAAGTGCAGAATGTGAATGGACATTAAATGTGAACTCACCAAGTAGATGAACTCCACAAGTCAGTCCATAAATGTCAATGACAGCCCAGACGGGTTCTGAGGCTGGTACTCCACTGAAGAAGAAGACCGGAGAACCACCGTTGACGCTGTAAAACACCCTGCCTGTGTTATCCAACCAGAAAGACAGGACATTTCCTTCTTCACAGTGTTTCTCAGGAAGAGCTCTGGCCCAAAATCCCCTTTCACTGACCAGATCTGGGCAGGCGAACCGTGGTAACCATGCTGGATTTATTTCAGATGGGTTCACCAAACTGAAGCCCATCCGTAGGGCACCATTCCAACATCCCTGGGTCTTTGTAATCTAATGGAACAGACACTCATATGTGTTACAACAAAATTGGTTTTATTTAGAAATCTGTGTTTTTTGTTTTTCCCTCATGATGATAATATTCATTCATTCATTTTTCAACCGGCTTATTTCCTTTTTGGGGTCACGGCGGTCTGCCGGTGCCTATATCCAGCGCACATTGGGCGAGAGGAGGGGGAACACCCTGGACAAGTCGTCAGGGTGTCACAGGGCAACATTCACTCACACATCCACACCAAAGGGGAATAAATAATGATAATACAATAGTGGTGATGGCAACTTTTACCGTAATAACATTCTGTAAACGACAACAATTGGTGTATTCTTGTAAAATGTTATGCTCATGAAAGTGCTGCTCAAAACTATTCTAAAAATGTGCCCATTGTGATTACGAGTGCTTTAAACTTTGAGCTAAGCTACAGACCTTTCAAATTGGTTTCTGGGTTAAACATTCTGTTTATTAGGGAGGAACTAATTGTGTAATTTAAAGTTACCCTTCTCACTATGAGTCAATTGTTTACTAATTCCCACGTATTTTCCGAAGCTGATTTGGTTGCTAGGGTAAAAAGTTTAGTTGCTATGCAGTCAGACTCAATGAGAGTATAATGTTATCCATGTGAATATAAGTGAACTAATAGAGATATGCCCAAATTGTTGCTATGGTAAAAATTGTGGTTGCTATGGAGGGGTCTGTGATGTTTCATCTTGAAGATATTTTCGATGCCCTTTATCGATTATTCTTAATGGCCATTATAAGTCAATAATGACCTTTGACCCCACCCCCCAACTTTGACAAGTCAACATACTATTATGAGAGATAAGAGCTCATGAGGCAGAATTGAACCTGTTTCTCTCGATTAACATGGATGTTGTGTCGGCTACTACACAAACATTGTGTCCAATTATTGTACAGTTTGTTCCAGGGTTTTGTTATTGGGTTAATTCACTGGTTTATCCTCATGCTCTCTAATGTTCCTACAAATTAAAGGGGGGTCGGATGTCAGCCAGTCGATATAGCAGTATACCACTAGAGATATATAATGTGGTATCGTATACCTGGAGGAATGCTGTCAAAATGTAAAGAAACTTCACAAAGAATAGAATAAAAATGTGTTGCTATAAATAGAGCCTTGTTTTTTTTCTCTCAAACAATCACACTCCTCCGAACCAGATAACAGCACAAGCTCCCGTGTTACCATTTCTCACATTTTCTTTCTGTTTCCCATACGTCTGAATCTCTCAGATGGAGTGATATGAAAGAGAGATATGTGAGGGCTATTTTGAGACCACACAAAGTGCTTAACAAGCTGGCATGAGGAACTGGGTGAGAGTCAGGTTTCCGTACCTTCAGTCTGACCTGCTCGTAGACTCTGACTGGCCGGTTGGTGAAGGTGATGGCATTGCAGAAGCTGGCCATTCGGTGAACCCTGCGCTGTGTTTTGTCCATAGCTATCTGAGAGCCTTTGGTGATGGCATGGAAAGAAAGTGGCATGGGGTTTGGCACCTGTGAGCACATGTTTGGCTTCAAAGGATGGCAGCGAACAGTTCCTGAGTCTGAGAAATGGACAGAAAAAATGCTAGATGTTAATTTCTGAAAGAGCTTTGTTAACGGAACAGAGATTTGCATCAATGAATGAAAACCTTTATCAAGCATAAGAGACAACAGAAGACAGTGGGAGACAGCATGGATGTAGACGGCCAGAAATGAGGTTATGTCTCCAAGCACACAAAGAACTGATGATTCAAAATGTGATGAGTCAACTCTCGACATAAGCATTTTAAATAAGCTTAAAATGACGTCAACCCTTCTTTTGCATCTTTAACCAATTTAATTCTAATGGAAAGCCTCCAATCACTAAAAAAAATAAACATTTGCATTTCCAATTTTTACATGGAGCTGCAAACCACATAAACTTAAAAACAAATTATGTTATGTGGCACCCAATGTTTAAAAATACTCACCCAATGAGTTTTCCTAACTTTGTTTCAAGGTTTCGGACTCTGAACCAACCAGTCAAATACCTCTCTCATTCAGGTTCTCATAGACCCTGCTTTGTGCGCTGGATCAGAGTCATAATGGAAAAGACAGGGTTCTGCCTCAAGCTGTCCTTATTTTGAAATTTGTTCAAAATCGCGCCCCATCACTGGAACGAAGAACCCAAGCCATGCTCCTTAAAATAACCTGACACCATGTTTCCATTCCATCAAACATCACCGTTGGCACAATGGAATCTGATGAGAGCAGTCCCAACCCAGACTCATATGATCTAGTTTCCACTGCTGGCACCAGAGCACTTGATGATGTACGGCTTGGATGCAGCTGCTTTTATGAAGATTTGTAACACTATTCTTGAGCTAATCTGAAGGCCACAGAAAGTATAGGAACTCTGTAGGCATTGCAGACTACGTGAACCTTGGGCTTCAGCACCTACTGACCCAACTCTACCATTTTATTTGCCTCTTCTTGCTTCTTCTTCCCAATTGCTTCCACTTTATTATAATACCACTATTAAACTTGTAGCTTTGGTGACATCTTACTTTAATGTAGTCCTTTAGAATATATTATAGAGGTTTTACACTGCATGCTACTATCAAGTATGCCCACTTTTAAGGGCTTTTCCACATTGTTTTGTCGCCAGGATCAGGACTTTTTTTGCACGTTTTGTGTACAGTTCACAACACCTTATAAAATGTATTCACTTAGAAACTAACTTTCTAAAGGCTTTGGAATCCTAATACCTACATAAACTATATATAAGGCGGTTTTGTGATGATAATCAAAAATAAGACAAAAATAGCTATAAAGTAACCAAAACAATTCTGATTCTCACAAACCAAACTGGCTTGTGATAAAACACACACTCCTTCACTCCCTTTCATATTTTCCCAGAGCTCTATGAAGCATTAAGTCAAGGACAACGTCTTGTTTCAGAGACATCTTCCGCTTTAATTAACTTCTGTTGACATTTCACTGAGAGTAGGTCAACAATTGATTCTCGTGCTTTTTTAGTTGCACAAGTGAGATATTCCTTTGGATTTTCTCACTTTATCTGCTGAGCTCAGGGTGGGCAAATGAGGACACGTAGTTTCGGGTGTTAGGGTATTTGGGCATGTGTTTATGAGACAATAAACACACACACGCAGCCAAGTGGGACATGACTAGAAAAATAGTTCGACTAGAAATACAGTGACCTGAATGTCATGACAAACACATGAAAAATGATGGATGTGTTCCCATCATGAACTTACTTTGGTGTTTTGCAGAACTACTAAACACTCCTACACTGAAAATGTGATCCTAAATCCTTAAACACAACTACAAGAACACTTTAATTTCAGAGAGAGAGAGAAAAAAAGATTATTTATAAATTCAATTTTCCTCATCTTGGTTCACAGAGATGATGTTCTGTAGATAATAATGTCATCTCCCATTATATGAGTGTAATTTCTCTCTCTCGCCGCTGTAGGCAAAAGCTGGCCAAGTGTCAGATTGACTCAGTGTCAGCTTCGGTCTCAAATTTGAAATGCTCTACTTTGTCTACCTTTATTGGTTCCAGGGATAAAGGGAGAAAAAATACACTATATTCTTGTTTAACTTTTATTACACATTTCGTTTCATTTATGCTTTCCATCACAGTTTCACTTAAAATAATGCTTTGGTATTTCACAAATAAAATAATGCTATGTAAAGTAAAAAAAAAAAAAAAGATCAATGTGATGTTTGGAATAGTGATAAATCAGCACCATTAATCGCAGATTTTACAGAAGAAATGTGCTATTTCCTTATATAGAAGTGTACTGTGTTGCCATATATTTTTTCCAGATATGCCAGCAAAATATGATTAAGTATGCAAAATACTATATTGCCATATTCATAAATAAACGAATTATATAAAATAACTGGTATAAGCATATCTTTAAATTACAGTTTTAAATCAGTAATACCAAAATTACATAGATTGCAAATCTGAAATAATATTTAGTCAAATATTTTGTACAACAGGTGTGATGTTCATTTTGTCTTGAGCAACTGTTAAGTTAAAGTTAAGCAACTGCTCATTTTTATTGACCAGAAATATACATTCTTAAGTTTTACTTTAGTGGCTACTTTAAAAACAATTCGATGAGTATTATTTTATTGGGGAGTTCACTCACCCAAAGTGGCGCGGGTTACCTGTCCACCCATTTTAAAACAATATTCAAAATTCTGCAAACAACACGACTCTCTTCTGGTCTCCAGTAGTTTTGTTGTTTGGTCTTCTCCTATTTAACGACACAAACTTTAACCGCACGCATCGAAATCAGCGAGAGTGACGGGTGCGTCAAGAGCACTGGAGTCAGTACAGCGCTTTTACTCGCACCCATTCAACAAGCTTCATTTGCATAGAGGCGGGGCTAAGAGGCGTTACTCCGCAACGATTGGATCACGATTCTTTCCCCGAAATCTTATTGACTTAGGGAAAACTCGGGAACTGTATGAAGTATAAATATATTCATTATTTAGCAGGGAGGGACAAAATGCATTAATAAAATTCACAAACTACAACGGGTTAGCTTTTCAATAATAAAAAAAAAACTTGCAAAGCAGTCAACACACCAACAGTTTTACTATAAGCTCTGTTATAATGATCACTATTTTGTGATAAAGCTATTTGAAAGCCTGGTCAAGCAAACATTGTGATTACATCTCAGCTTACCGATAAATCTGATGCCATTACGTGCTTCCTGCAGATGTTTGTTTTAAAGAAGGCTAACTAACTTATGTTAGCTTAAGCTAAGAGCAAAGGGTGGTTTCTAAGTCTGTTAGCATTGATTACGTTAAGTTTTAACTCCCTGGGTATTTAATATACAAAAACATCATACAGACAATATGTCCAACAGGTTACACGTTTTTATCCATCCAGCTGTCGAGAGTACAGTCTTGAATAAATATATATATATATATATATATATATATATATATATATATATATTGATTATATCATTACATATACATATAATAGGACATACAGTATTATGAAATTAAATCTGTATCCAAACTGAGATTTTTGTAGCAGTTCTGAATCCGCACATGCGCACACAAAACGTGTTAAATTTGCCAGAAAAAAAAATCTTTAAATTATATTGGAAACATTATTAGGTTGACACTTTATATTCCATGTTATGTTTCCATTTGATTTGATTTGACGCTTGAGATTTTGGTATTCATTTTAATTGGCCTGTCCCATGTTTTGAAGTCAGAAACTACTGATTTCTGTTTGATTTTTCACTTTCATCCACTGGAAGGCGCCCCTTCCTCACTAAATTTCATTGTGTACAGGAAGCTTTCATTTGCAATGTTGAGGGTCTGCAGCAGCATCATAATTCTCTGCATTGCATTCAGCAAGGTTTGAGGCATATTAGGACAAACTTTAAAAAATGATCAGATTTTACCGAAGTCGCTGCTGTCAGATGCTTGATTATATGTGTACACTTTATGTGTGTTCTGCACCATGCTTCCCTCCAGCACCCTTTCAGACACAGTCTAATTCTGCGTCCAACAGTTTCAACAATTTTCTCAGCAGGGAAACAAAAGAAGTGTGCTTGTGCATGTGTGTGTGTGTGTAAACTAATATGTCCACAGCTGGAGGCTCTGGTGAAGGCCGTTCTGACACTGATTAAGCCTCTCGAGGCCTTGACAGATTCAGAAGCTTAAGACTGAAGGAGGGTAGAGGAAGAGGAAATAAGTAAAAGCAATGAAAGTCAGACAGAGAGAAAAAGAATGAGGCAGAGGAAAAGACAGCAGTGAGAATTTGGCAGTGGTGGAAGATTTTATTATCGGAGACTTCAGTCCAGACTTGTCTTGTTTTGTGGCTGACCTGAATTCACGATGGAAGCAAGTGACATTGGTTTGGAATATAAGACAGTTCAGCTTCCATTTACCCTCCGGCACTGCAGAAAAACATAATTTGAGAGACAGTTCCAATAACTAAACACATATTTTCAGAATTTCCAGCTCTAAGTCAGTGTGCAGCGTTTGTGATTATTGCTACTGTGATAGAAATTGTAAACATTGCATATAAGGGATAATAATGTTATTCAGTTCCGCTAAAATATGTGCTGTTGTGTCTCTGTGACTCGTGAAATGACGTGTTTCCTGTGGGGGGACCCCATATAGACAGTCTCCCCTTTTCAAGAGTCCTTTTTCAGGTATCTGCACCATGTAACGTGGACAGGACTGAAAGTGCCTCCTGGCCAAGAGGCGACTGAAATGCTTTTCTGATTATCCAAATGCATTAATAAACCTGTTTCCTTTCTGTTCGTACAATCCCGTCTCTTGAGTCTTAAATATTAACGTGATAATGTATCAATTTGGTAACACTACATATAACTTCCCGGAAGCCCCCACTGATGCACAGGGTAAATCATGGTTGAGGTCAGGACTTGGTCAGGGTCTGCTGCACATTTGACCCTAAACACTGACCTCTGTATGTAAAATACTATTAATTTACACAATTACTTTGATTAATTTCAAGTACTATAGATAATAGAATATTCAATGCATCCTGGAGGGTGCACAATGCTATTTAGATTTGGTTCTACAAACAAACAAGTTTTCCCCCTGAACATGATTCTAAAGCCATTTTAATTTCTCCGGCTATAAAGTAAATGACAAACTAACAACATGCATAAATAATGCTTTAGATTGGAAAATATTGCCTGCTTTGATAAATCTGGATTCCTGCTGTGTACTACATTTACATGGTAGAGTCAAAATTTGGGGTCAACAACATGAAAGCTTCGATCCATCATGGTTCAGGCTGGTGGTGGTGGTGTAATGGTGTGGAGTATATTTTCTTGGTACACTTAAGGCCCTTAGTACCAATTGGGCATTGTGTAAGCGCCGCAGGCTACCTGAGTGTTGTTGTTCACTATGTCCATCCCTACATGACCACAGTGCACCCATCCTCCGATGGCTACTTCCAGCAGAATATCTCACTGTGTCATAAAGCAACTTGAACATGACAATGAGTTCACTGTACTCAAATGCCCTCCACAGCCACCAGATCTCAATCCAGCAGAGCATCTTTGGGATGTGGAGTAACGAGAGATTAGCATTATGGATGCACAACTGATAAATCTTCCCCAACTACGTGACGCTATCTGTGAATCTATGCCACAAAGGATTAAGGCAGTTCTTAGGGGAAAGGGGGTCAAACTGGGTACTAGTAAGGTGTACCTAATAAAGTGTCCAGTGGTTGTTTTTTAATTGTTTAAAAATTACATTTTGATGACATGGAAAATATTATGAGTACATTTTACCAATGGTGCCTCTTTGTTAGCAATAATCACAACTTTTGAGAAACAGATAATAGTATCTAATAGTTTTAGAGGCATTACACATTAGGAACAGGTAGTATCATCAGACATTGGATGCTGTAAGTTGAGCCAAATGTTGAGAATATAAATGTTGGTTAATTTAATGATAATGTAGCTCAATTTTGACAAAATGTATTTAGAAATTGGGATATAATTGTGTCTGTTACAAAAAGTTGGGGATAAATGAAACTGGGCGTCATTTACCTAAAATTGGTGGTTTAACGCCAAATGCAAACCTAACGAGACAATCAGCGACAGGCTGATGCGACCAGTGACGACTGACGACAAGATGGTGAGGGATCGCTGGCTATAGTGTGTGGTGTGGTTTATGCTATTTTATGCTAATGAGATGCATAATAATTACGCATGAGAACTTTATGCTAATAAGAAGCGACCATCGCGACCGACATCCAATAGGAGGGAAGTGTTTTCCACGTAATTCCTTGACTGTTGAAACCGGACTCCATCAAGACACAGCTCCTGCATGATATGGTGGCACTTGCCGCCTCTGTGAGCGTTTTATTTAGTGAACCCTTTGAGCTCTGTGTTTGGGCGCACGTACAAAGCTGCGATGCAAAAAAACCTACGCTGTTCCTCGTTTATGACTGGAAATGCATGCAATTTGATCATTCTATATAGATGTGCTTTTCCCTCATCATTTTAAGTGGGAAAAAGCAAATTTGTTGTTAATAACAAATGTCACTTTGCTTGTAAATCGCTCATTGATAAGCGACTAAACATCCGCTAGTGATTGGGTGACAAGTTGCGATGTTGTTTGCTGCACGCAACTTATGTAACCTCGAAAAATGCCTGTTTAACCCAAAAAATGAGTATACATTTAATGCAATTTGATACTTTATGTTTTTTCGACTATTTTCTTCAGGTTGTACAGAGTAGGAACATCTTTGCTCTCAGCAAATAACAGTTTAACTGTCTGACAACAAGCCAAATGAAAAGGGCATGGGCAAGAATCTCATGCTAAAAAGGCAGGGTTTGATTTTTACAAGTCTAAATGTCACCAGCAACAACGCTCTTGCCGTAACGTGACTTTAAGCAGAACTTCAACACTCGTAACATGAAAACGTTCAGAGAATACTACAACTATACAGACCTCCCTCCACAAGAACAATTTCAAGGGGTTTAAAACGCATTTAATCTAAGCACTGAACAGCTCAGCATGGAGTGTTTGCAGGCAAAGGAAAATTATCCACATTCCCTTAAAAACAGTGAAATTACACATAATTTCTGTTATTATGGTAGTGGAAAGTGTTTGGGTGTACATGCGTGTACGTGTGTGTGTGCGTGTGTGTGTGGCCAGCATGACCTTATTAGCAGTTTAGAGAGATGTGTGCACTAAGTCTAAGACCACCAACAGGGAACCCATCAGAGCCCAGCAATCAATACAGATACACACACAGACGGAGCACTCATGCAGAGTGCCGATTGCTCTCTTTCATCAGCCTACGTCATAAATATCAAAGCTGCCGGTCTCCAGTGGGTATGACAGCAGTATCTGCTCGCACTCACACACCGCCACTTTATCAGAGAGAGTGGGGCCATGCTCTTCCAATGCACATCAAGGCCTTTTAATAGATTTTTCTTTTAATAGATCTTTTATTTGGGCAGCATAGTGGCGCAGTTGGTATCATTTAGAAGGTCACCAGTTCGAGGCTAGACAAGGGCCTTCCTGAGGGATGTTTACATGTTTGTGTGGGCCAAAACCATGCCTCAGAGGATTTAAAACTCTAAATTTATATTAGGAATGCTGGACTGGGTGTACCAGGGTGTACCCCACCTTTTGTCTTTTGCAAGCTATAGAGGCCCCTGTGACCGGAACCATTAAAGATGGATAACAACAACAAAAGTATGGATAAATCTTTTATTCATGATAAATACCATTGTTTGGACAAACAGACGGTCAGCCTTGATGTTTGGAGTGAAGTGACTCCCATGAGCAAATGCAAGCAGCTGTAAAATAAAATTCGCTGAATTTTGCTCAATTGTTGACTGGTTTTACTCAGTTGGAAGTTGTTACTACACTGATTGTAATCCGATTGCGTCTACTCTTTTAACTGACAGCTCTCAGTAGGTCCAGTAGGCCACTATCATTTAATTGATCATTAGCAACAACTGAGATATCCACTAGGGGCACTGTTCCTTTCACTGGAATGAAGCATAGATATAGGTTCACAACGTATGCAAAATTGTTGCTTCTTGAGAAATTAAATGTTAACTAAACTACTAACTTACCCATAACCCTATGATCCTGTATCATTAGGGGTCGGATTTTCTCTTGATGATCTCCGCTTGCCTAAACCGAAAACCAATCCAATGCCACACAGAGTAACATAAACCAAACCCCATGTCTCTATGATTTCTCTAAAGAGTTACCAATGTAGTTGCTATGGTGAACAGTTTGGTTGCTTTGGAGGTCAGTGATATAATATAACGTTCCCCGTGTCAATATGAGTGAGCCTACCTCCATGTCTCTCGGACTTTCCAAATGTTTAGATGAAATATTCCGATTGTTAAGGTAAACAGCCTGGTTGCTATGGAGGTGTTAGTGACAATGTAAAGTTACCTTTTGAAGCTACACAAACTAAGCTCCATGTCTCAACTATTTCTTGTAAAAAAGATTGAGTTCTAAGAATGAGGTTACTAGGGTAAACAGTATGGTTGCTATGAGTGGTCAGTGATGTCATACAACAAGTTGTTACTTTAGTTAACATAACCAAACCCCAATTTCTCTACAATGTTTAATCTTAATATTTTCAATGCCCTTTGCCATGCATTCTCAAGGGTGACCCGCCTAGAGTCTTGGGTTCTTTTATACAGTGGTTGGTATGTTCTTGCACAGATTGATACCCTCCACAAGTTTGGTGAGTTTGAAGTTTCTACAAAACTCTCAGTGTGAGTTTTGACCCCATTCAAAGTCAATGGACAATTTCCCAGTATTCTCAGCAATTTGCCAGAATTCCTTTAGTGGTACCAGTCTGAAAAGATTTAGTGGTGCTACTTTGAACAGTCTAGGATGAGACAGAATTTGTAGTTTGGCTCAGAAGATGACAGAAAAATAATACGTTTAAACACAATACCAACATGTTGGCTTTGACAAAAAAAAATTAAGTTTTTGCTCTTCGTTGACAAATAGGACCCTGAATTAGGACACTTTCTGGGCGGCTCTCTTTTGGACAATCCGGATGAACACTCAGTCCAAAAATAGTTGTAATGTTGATGGGAGTGATTTGAAGTGATTGACTGAATATAAGACTGCAAAAGGGTGCCAAAAGATCCTTAATCTCTGGGTAGAGATTAATTAATAAATAAATTAAAAAAAACAAGTGAACCCTTTATCATTTTCATTTTAGTCATTTTAAGATTCAGATATTGTAAGTGATGTAAACCAGACTATATGGAAAATCAGAAAATCCGCAAAAATGTTCAACTGGAACCCTTTGTTCCTCACAGAAACTAAACCAAGCTTAAGTCCATATGAGCAGCTCATCTTTGTTGCCCTCCTCAGTACTCACCAGTGAATTCCCCAAACACCTCTCAGGGGTCACATCAGCTCTGTGTCTGTGAACCTGAGCCACATCATAAACAGCATCCATCCATCTTTGTGATGAAACACACCAGGCACATTTCACTTGTGTTGCTGGGCTCCAAGTGAATGTATTTCTTAACATCAGAGAGCAGGGTGATGCTTCCAAATGCACAATAGGAAGAGCGAACAGTGTCTGCTCTTGTAATGTTGTGTGGCATGTTTTAAAGTGCAGTGCCTCTCTGGGGTGGTAAGTGTTTACTCTCAGGGGAAGATGTTTCACTCGCGGAGTTTGAAGTAAAAGCTCTGCATCTCACAACTGTGGCAGTGAAGGAGGATGAATGTGATGTTTCTAATAGTCATAAATGTCTCACAACAGACAGGTTGTGTTTAATTCCTTCTGGCTACATTCCTGTTTAGGAGCTCTGTAAACACAATGTGTTGTTTGCGTGTGGGTTGTGTTAAAATAAAACTGACTTGAAGGTCATTTGCATTTTCTTCCTTTCAAACTTCCTAATTAAAACATAGTTGAGTTTTAGTAATTCTACTACATGTATAGGATTTTTCAATTGATAGGTAAAGGTACTGTGTATCGAAAACAATCAAACGTGCTTCAAATGACACTGAATAGTTAACTGAATAGTTAACAATATTTTAAAAACTACAAAATTTGGACATTCTTCCGACTGTGATGCGGTTAAACCATACTAGACCTTGTACCACCATTGATTTGGCCAGATTGATTGGTAAAGATCTTATATTGCTACTGTTTGTTTTTATCTTGATGGATGGAAGAGCACTCAAACACAGAACAAAGGACACGATTTTTAAAGATTGAATGATAAACTTTTGGAAAACACTTTTACCAAATCCTTTTAACCTAAAATGTCTTCAACACTGAATAAAATACATTTTCTTTGGCTTTTAAGATTATTTTCTATCGATTTTATGGAATATTCCAATTTTGTGAAATACAAAGTCTTAAGGGTTCAGGTACTAAAGACAATACGTAACCTTGAGGGTGAGTATAGGCACTGATCCCAACTGAGATTCGCACAAATCTTCAGGTGGCTTCTCAGCAAGGAGCTCTTCGTTTGGGTCGAGGAACAATTTCAGTATGAAACCGTTGGCAACACTCATTCAGTCAGAAATGTGATGGGCCATTGGCGCCCATAGTTTTCGATCGAGCTGTATTGTCGCACGAAACTTCAGAACGAAATTCAGATTTGTGTGTAGAGCAACAACAATTTGGCAATAATGTGCTGAAGTTGCGTTAGATTCCAGGTGAGTATACGTGGGTGAGCATACACCAGATCTTAATTCAAGGGGAATTTCGATTATTCAAATAATCGGGAAACTGGAGTACCCTCAGGAAACCCACATAAAAACAGGGAGAACATGCAAACTCCTTTCAGGAAGGTCACTTGCGAGCCTCAAACCAGTAACCTTCTTGCCACAGTGCGTCCCTATATGTCATTTCTAATACACAAATTCCAAACCTGGCCTAAAATTGTATGCTGGCATTGCTGCTCTTCAAGCTCTAAATAAAATATTTGTATTTTAAAACAACAGACACCTCAGACAGGATTGAGACAACTGAGAAAATTCTGTAAATTTTTTAACCAAAGTCTATTCGACATGTTTATGTTATAAAAATATTTCCCCAATCCCCTCATTTAAGGTTTATGTTGTATTCAAGGTTCGCACAGTTGATCAATATTCATGTTCCTGTGGAATCAATCCAATGACTTTGTTGCTAATGTCACGCTCCAGCAGTTGAGCTACCAGAACAATCATCATTTTTATATATTGAGCGCCAATGCAAATGCTGTCTACTGATATTGATCAAACACTTTTCTACAGAGTCATAATGAAAGCACAACCCAACGACATAACTTAATTTTCATGTTTTGAGGTGTTAGGATTCCACAACAGAGGAGCACAGGCAAACAAGAGTAAACAAACAGAGCGTGCCACAGGAGTGCGAGACAGCAATTTCCAGAAAAATAAGCATGGAGGCAAACAATTCCTATTCCTCCGAACTGGCTGACCAACTGGAGATTCAGAACCTTGCCTCCAACGGAACAGCTGTCAATAATTGGCAGTGATAATGATAGACTTGCTCTCATTGGTGGAGATGGCAGAGTGAGACAAGGCAAGTCAGAGATAGATCAGCTGCCTCAGTGCCATTGGACACACTCCCAGACAATCTCTCTCTCTCTCTCTCTCTCTCTCTCTCTCTCTCTCTCTCTCTCTCTCTCTCTCTCTCTCTCTCTCTGTGTGTGTGTGTGTCTGTCTGTCTCTCTCTCTCAACAAAACACACAACAACTCTTCAGATAAAGCACTGCTGTGCTATTTCTGTATCAATGAATGCATAATATGACATTTATTAAAATGTGAAAAATAAAACACAATATTACAATATAATCAAAATGCACAAATCTTATTCATTATTTATATTTATAGACTTTGTTTCTGTGAAAACTGGAGGCACCCTGAAATGTGTATAATGAGGTCATGTTGAATACCAGAACAAAATGTATTTTTGGAATCACCATTGCATCTGTTTTATTCAACATTGTGTAGCAACCGAGTTTAAAATACCCAATTAAACTAAAATAAAATAAACATTGGACATGGGCTTGCAATATAGATGTATTTTGTGCAAATGTAATGAAATATACAACTACACTGACCAATAATGACCAAAACGTCTGGAGATACATTTGCTCTTTATCAATGTTTCAACTATCGAATGTTTTATGCATTTGCTAGTGGAAAAATCATGCAGGATAGCTTTGAAAAATTTAATGTCTATGAACTTCTCGAGTATTCATTCATCAGAGAGAGAGAGTGGGGGGGGGGGGTATGGGGGTGGTGGAGACAAGCCATGAGGTAGTGGCGGTTGATACTGATCACCATGAGTGACAGCATGCAAAGGGCATCTCTGTTTCCATATCACGGGAAATAAAGTGTGTAATTTTAAAGATTAACATGAAATACTTGTGATGCTCAGTGGATGCTTGAAACTTACTGTTTGCAAACTTTTGTATACCCAGAAGCAATTTAACCCTTTAAATTGCACGCAAAAAGGTTATTAGTTTTGATATGTTTGGTTTTAAATAAACATTACAAGAGTTATGACACGTCTTTTGCAAGGTTATTCAAGGTTTGTCAAATTAAAATGTGAGAAAATATCCACAGACCATGAATTGGTGCTATCAGTGGTGAAGGGAAGAGATAACCCTTGGAAGTGAAAGATCTGTGATATGGCCTGTGTTTTTGAAAATGATCGCTTAAAAATGCACAAAAAGTGCTTAGAACAGTGTATATATATATATATATATATATATATATATATATATATATATATATATATATATATATATATTTTATAATATTTTATTATATATTTTGTTATTAAACATAAAGAAAATGTTGCATAAAAAATGACAATTTAATACTCTGACAATTCTATATTTCTGTACAAATTAATGTCATTCATGAAATGATTGTGTAATGTAATATTTGTAAAAAAAAAAAAAAAAAAAAAAAACCTGGGGTTGTACTAAACAAATCAAGCATTGCCACAAAAAACTGTTTAGAGATAATTAATTACACCATATTGTAAAGTTGAAAAAAAAAAGGTTCAAAAAGGCCTCTGACTTGGTATTTTGTTCATTTTTAAGATCTTTAAATGGGAAGTGGCCTACACTTTTGAACTGACATGAAAAACAAAATCGAGAAAGCGTTGAAATAAATCAATAAAAACAGACAAAATGACCACGGTGTGCTGTTTCATTTTCAGGTGTCAACACAGGGCATATTCAAATACAAGAGTGTTATTGAAGCAGATGAAGTAGACCTGCAGAAAAGTAAAGCTGGGTATTGAGAAGAATATGAAGCGTCAATGTTGACGAAAAGCCAACAGAGACCAGACCGTGTGGTGGATTACTGCAGGGAGAGAAGTGACCAGTCGCAGTTGAGTGGTGGTGTATTTCTACTGCTGGTGATTGAAGACATAGTGAGATAGGTGGTTCTGGTCAATACCTGACATCGGGTATTTTTTCTTTAGGCAAAACTGTCCGGAATGGCGCATAAAGATTTTTCTATATTGAAGGCAGTGAGGGTACAACAATGTATCAATCAATCACTAATAAGAAAGAGACACTTCGATGATTGGGAAGACGGTTGATGCCAAACTGCCTCCGAAGGTGGAAATTTCCAGCACTGAGATGTGTGATAGGTTCTGTTCTCTCATTAGCATTTGTCCGAATGCTTTAATCTCCTCAGAGTAGTGAAAGCTGCTCAGAATGTCACGTCTGGTTAGTGCACGTGTGCTGTCATTGAATGAACCGCTACTGGCAGCTGATGCACCCTTAAGGGATTCCTCTATAAGAGCAGAGGACATTTGATGCAGGCCTGCATGATA
Source organism: Danionella cerebrum (assembly GCA_007224835.1). Classification (NCBI taxonomy): domain Eukaryota; kingdom Metazoa; phylum Chordata; class Actinopteri; order Cypriniformes; family Danionidae; genus Danionella; species Danionella cerebrum. The sequence goes on from SRMA01025510.1 coordinate 91,444, forward strand.
CACCACCATTTCATCTGTAGTTTTTCTTGACTTGTCTTTAAAGTTTTAAGGTAGATCTAAGAAGTTGAAAGAGAGAGAGAGAGAAAGAGAGAGATGTAAAAATAATATAGTAGCTAAACCATAATTGATGACACCTATCTACACTGTAGTCTGTACTACAGGTTGGTTCACAAAAAAGCAGCATGAGTCAGAGACCTTGAGTTTGATTCGGTGTCTAGCTAGGGCAACTTATTAACTTGAAATACAGTGCTTAAATGTATTCTAATTTTGCGCCAGTAATGTGTTTCTGTAACACATTTATTTTTTTTTTCTAATAGAGCGAGATAAATGACATCATCGCATCCACCATATTTGTAGTGTGATGTCACCATTGCCATCATTATGCATTATGTTGGGTAAACACACAAAGCGTGTTGGGAGCACTTTGAAGTTCCAGTGCTCATTTTCTCTTATGGATGTGTTCAAAAACTCTACAACATTTTATGTCAGAATTCAAAATGTAGGAATGTTTTAATGCAGCTTTCTTGAGTTATTCCATGCTGAACTTGGCTTAAAAAAAATAAATAAATAAATAAATAAATGAAAAGTGCATTTTGGTGGGCACTAAAGAATATTTCTGCTCAGGGCACCCATTTGCAAATTATCCACATTGTATATGGTCTATGGTTGAGCCCCTATGCTCAATGGAACACACATTCGCTGGTTCTTAGTTCTAATACTGAGCTTAATGGATTTAAATCTACACTAAACATTAGTGTTGATGGCATCTGTACACTAAATTTTAATAACGCTTTATTGGTTAGGCTGTGTTTGAGGTTATATGTGCTAATGGTTATGTACCATGTATATGCCCAGTGCCCGGGGCTCTACAAATACAAATACTGAATGAAAATCAGTGTAAGAGTAATAAAATGATCTCAATAATTATTTGACACCATTGTTTATCTGGTCTCAGACACAGATACAGCTTTGCCTATAATCTCTTTTAGATTTTTTAGAAAACCCTTCTCTTTTTGTGAGGCGTAATTGTCCTAAATCAAGAAAAGTGCCAGTTCAAGAAAAAAAACAGTATATTAATTTAAATTTGACAATAAAAACGAAATAAAAAATGTAAGCCGAAAGCAAACTTTTTGCAAACGTAATTAAAAAAGTAGAGTGGTACCTCGAGATACGAAACTAATCCGTTCCAGGGTGATGTTCGTATCTTGAAGCAAGTTTTACATGTAAAACGCCTAATCCGCTCTACGGCTCTCAGAAACAACAGTATAAGTCGATAAAAAAAATGAAAAAAAAAACAGGAGAAAAATCAAGTAATATTTCTTCAATCCTTAAATCTACACATTGTTAATGTAATAAATGATAATAAAACAGAATAAAACACAAGCAAAACACGTAATATATACATAAATGTGAAACCTTACCTTGAGTGAAGCGATGTGTTGGAGGAGGTGGAAAAACATTAAGGCATCACGTATGAAAGTTAACTTTCTTGAGATATTTCACAAATTACAAACACGGTTTCAAGCACGAGCGCAGACAGATGGAGAGACGCTTCTGAGAACGCGTGACTGGGTTTTTCTTACTTGCGCTACAGAACAGCACTTTCCACGTTATAAACGTTATTTCTTTTACGACACCTTGACTCTAACATTTGTTGTAGCACATTATTAGTAATCTATACATAATGTTTCTCAGTGTTGTTGAAGTGTATCAGACCCTTTTTGCACTGGGAGAATGGAGCGCCAGGACCCAGAAGTGCAGCGTGACGTCATACAAACAAGCCGAAATACAGCAGAACTGTTCGTATCTCAAAGTTTTCTTCGCATCTCGAAGCTAAAAATTTCCCGCGAGACCTTTCATATCTCGAACATTTCATAACCCGAAGCATACCACTGTACCACTGGGGTACCACTGTAATTAAGTTACTTTTGAATTCAGTAATTAGTCACTAATTAGTCACTTTTTTCAGATATTTGCACAACAGATATTTGTTACAACGAATATTTAAAATATTTTACCGTCAAAAGAGTCAGAATGTGCATTTGTTCATGTACTGTTTGTGTAAGATTATCCGTCCATTTTTTTATCTCTTTCTTGCAATGCCTCGCCTCTACTAACAGAGTTTAAAGAGCTGACAGGTCTGATCCTGTGGGCATGATGGGAAATCCTACAAAGTATTTTAATATGGGATAAACCTCTCGTTTAACATGACACAAAACCTTTTTGTCATCTTGTTCTCCTTTCCTATTGTATGCCCTCTCATAAGCGAAGGGGACCGGCTGTGAATTTAGATTCTCTTGTTAAGATCGGCTTGTTTGCGGCTCAGTGATTTCTCTGCTGGAGGAAATGAGAATGAGCTTGGCTGAGAGATGACAGGACAGACCAGAACATAAACAGACAGCTAAGAAGGAAAAACAAGAGGGGGGAGAAACAATTACACACAGTGAGGCGCCGTCAGGACAGACTGATGGATGGACAAGCAGACAGGTGAAAAGCTGAGTTTAAGAAGGGGCAGAAATACAAGGGCCTGCTCTGACAGGAGAGAGTAATTGTCTTGGAAAAAGAGAGTAAAGATCGAGGGGGAGCGTATGAACGGGTGAGATAGAATGGAAAGAGAAAGTGTTTCAGTAATTCAGAGATGAGATCAGACTCCTGGACCTTAAGCACATACATGGGACCAGATACACACATACCCACACCTGGGAACCTCCCTCAACCTGACGGAGGGTTTTAAGCTCCCGCTCTGAGACTGGACACACGCCAAGCTCATTACAAACAGAGCCCCTCCACCAGCACCGTCTCTCTCGGTCTGTCTCTCTCTATCTGCTTTTAACAGGTTACCCCCTCTCTCTGCAGGACGAACCTTTGGCCTCCACCACGATGAGTTCTGTAATGGATAAAGCTGGGCTTACACACACGCACACACCCACACACATTCATTACGGACACAATAAAACCAAAGGGAATCATGGTCCATGTCCCCATGTCCCAGAAGCCCGGATGGACACAGAACAGAAACAGATTAGATAGAGAGATAAATGGACGAATGGGTGGATGGCATGTTTGGTTAGTTTGAGTTAAGAAAACTCTTTATACATACTTTCATCTTCAATTTCACCTTTAATTTGATAGAGAAAAGAATTGATGCTAATAACGTCAGACCTTTCACTGAATTGCTTTTGAGACTTCATTTTTACCAACATTTCTGAATCTATTTCCGTTTTGAGACTTGAGATTTCTTTTCTTCTTGAGCGGGTTTGCAAAGAGGACCTTTCCTCTAAGCTTGACGAAGCATTATTGTATTGATTTTTCTGACTGTGTTGGATCATTGTCCTGATTGATGAGTCTTGTTGGCCCTTTATAAGATATTGTGTAGATTTTTTCTACATTTATTTTCTTCATTAAGGTTCGACAACCCACAGATTGAAAAAAAAATCATTAAAAAGAATATTATGAGTCAACAAAAAGTTTTTTCATTAGGCATGTTCATTTACTGATCAGATTGGTCAACAGTGTAGAATATTTTAACTACTTAGCACCCCTTCGGACAGGCTCTGCTCTGATTTTGGTAGCCCAAATGTAAAACAAATTTGCCAGTTAATAGAACATAATCATTTTATTTATAACAAATTTATTTATGTGTGTTAAAGCTATTTTGTTTGCATTTTGCAAATGCTGCTAAATTTACTAAAGGGTATCTCTTCTGAAAGAAGCCCATTTTTGGCACTGAGTGTTTCTTCTGCAAATAAAGCTGCATGATAGAGAATGGCTTTCCTGTGGCTCAGTTGGTAGAGCATTGTGCTAACAACAATGCAAAGGTTGTGTGTTCAAATCCCAGGCAAAGCAAGAACTGACAGGAAAAAAAAATGCTCATTCAAATGTAAGTCGCTTTGGATAAAAGCGGCTGCCAAATGCATAAATGTAAATCAGGTATTTCTTTTCAGGTATATTGTTGAGCCACAAATTGTGGGATATTTGCCATTTAAATATAATACTATTTACCTGATCGCATGAAAGTCAGCTGATCATCTTTCTTGCCCCCTCAGGAATCACTGCTGATCAAAGACGAGGGTCTGATCTGCATTTACTCTTAATTTGTCAGTAAATCATATAATAGTAAAGCCTATATTTATGCAATGTTCTTAGATCAGAGCGGAGTTGAGTTTTTAGTAGTTCCAGTGAAAAACTGGTTCTCCTACACTGTTAACCTGATAAGAGTTCACAGTATCCAAAATGTTTGTTACGTCCAAATATTTAAAATTGACCAACCCTAGGATTAAGTAAACAGTTCTATTATTTAAACATTTTATTTATCCTTTGAGCATTAAACCAGGAGCCGGTTTACACAAACATTTTTAGTACTATATGTAAAGTTTTAGGGTTTACAGTATTGGACATAGAGGTAGTAATGTTTTGTAGGAAGAAAATTGAGTTCATACAGAGACAGAAAGCACAGTGAATCCTTGTAATCGTCAAGAGAAAAAAATATATATTTCAGGCATTACTTTCTGGTGTTGCGTCTAGATCCCAGGCAGGAAGTTTGTCTGAATCATGAATTGCACATTGAATCCAATTTCTGTGTGTTAGTTAAGTTTGTGTCTATTGTTGATAATAGTTAAGTGATATCATTAATGGAGGCAGGGCTAAACAATAAGCTATGCCTCTAATAACAGTTTTTCCAGCTGGCTTCAATACATGACATTTTTTAAAAATAAATCAGTTGGAGTTCTGAAACTTTCTGGATTTCAAGTCTTTAAGAACTTTTGAACTTCCTTTGTTCACAAGTGTTTTGATGGACCAAAGGGGATCCATGCTGGGAGCTGGACCGGTGCACCACATCAGGCTCCAGAAATCCTAGGTGAAACTTTTTAAGCTGCTATAAGAAAGCAGGTTAGAGGTGAGGTGACGCAGCAGAGTCCAGGAGTGGGAACCTGGAGGAGATTCAGAGGTGAGTTAAAGCCTCTACACATCGATCTGAATAGAGATTTGAACAAATCTCCCAATGGCTTCTCACCAGGGTGTTCTTCGTCTGGGTCGAGGAAATATTGATTCAATGATGCTCCCTGCCTGAAGCTGGCGTTTGTTGTACAACAGATGCACTCCACGGCACACAGGGAAACAGGAAAGGACGTGACGGCAGAGAAGAAATCAAAGAACACAGAAAAAATCATGGATGTAGAGCAGTTTATATTGGTTATATGTGATTGATGTGATGATGTGATTACGTCCTAATCACATCAAAAGAACCAGCTTTCATTGGTCGTTCAGCTTGAGAAAAACAAATCTCATATGGCTGTACGAAAATTCGATCAAGGTGCGTTTTCACACAAAACTTCGGAGCAAAAATTCAGGTAGGTGCATAGACGCCTTAAAAATTCATGTACAAAGGAGCAAAGCACACGAATACGAGGAATTCATTGGAAGGCACACTTACCAAGAGTTCTGAAAAGCATTTGTGGTGAATGGTAGACCAGACAGGGAAAAGAAGGGCAAGGTAAGTAGATATAGAGGTACAGATGGGTGTGGCCTGTGGCTAAAACTCCAGTGACTGGCTGCATGGGTATTTGGTGCATTTGGGGCTGATTGGTGTTGTTCTTGTGACTGTCGATGCCTGTAAATCCAGATACTGGCATAAAAACATTAGTCAAATGATTACATAAATCTATTAGCTGTATGTATGATAATTCAATTCGCAATATAATAAAATCAAGATAAAAACAAGAGTTTATGCTTAATCTGTAGAGCTTTTTTCATTTTTGAAAAGCCCATAATCAATGGGCTTCTTGCCGGTGTTATGCAGTCCTGGTTTGTCCGTTTTTTTTTCCAAACAACAAAAATGACACAAAACGCATGTTTGTTAAACCAACACCACACCAAGAAGATGAGGAGGTGGTGCCATTTGCAGACAAAGTTTTAAATCAGAATCAGGTAATTTTCAGTCAATGGCAGGCGAAAGGAAAAAAAATTATATTGATGCGTTGGATTTATATTTGCATTATGGGGAAGAATAACTTATTTAAAAAAAATCTTTAAATATTAATATCTAGATTTAAAATGTTTCTGTTTGTATGACTGTGAGGTACTTTATAAAAGTTTGGAACAGAAATTTTAGATTTTCCTCAAACCACTTTCGTGCTAAAGTTATAGCGTTTTGAAAAAAAAAACTGTTCATATTATCACAGATATAGACAAAAAAACCCACAATTGATAAAATAGAACAATACTACAACTACATGTGATTGCTATAAAAAAGAAGAGCCACACGTCTATAGCTTTGCCATGTCTGCATGATTTAAACTAAATAAAGGCCACATTTTGTTGAAACCTCTCGATTACAAAAATCTATTACATTACAAATCTGTTTTTCATGCATTTTCAAAAAAACATGTTGATAACAATGTGTTTTGAGGAGTTGTGTTCCCACCAGAGATGCATGCACTTACTCCAACAGAAGAGTATCGCAAAACCTCAAAGCCACGCTAGAAGCTCAACTTCTATTGGTTTTCAGCTTTGTGAGATGCAGAAGGTTTAGGTTTGCCAGTCTAAGAGCTCAAAGTCAGACAGAGACTCCACTGTTTGGCCATGAAGTGCTCTGGATTAGTTCTCCAACAGAAAGACTAAACAATATTTAACAAAGAATTATATATATTTTTAAAAACAACAGAAATGAATAGTACAACTTTTCACCGATGAGATGGAAAGAGAGATGTGACACAAATACAATGAATTGAGATGTTTAATAAAAGTAGAGAAATTCTATCCAAGCCAATCGCACAAGAAGCATTCTTGCTGGATATCTGAGATGAAGTGATTCAATAACCCCATCTTATAACGGCACATGCTACATGAAACATTCAACAGGGTAAACTACAGTCTGAAGCATTTACTGCTGTATACTCTAGGCTGATTTACATGCAATCATAATAAAAGGCAGTGTGCAGTATAGGCAGTATGCATAATAAATTGCACAGTAAGCAGTGTGCTACTTTTCCTCTCTGAACCATGGAAATCTGTTATTAACCGCAGGCTTGTTGATCTCTATCGTAATATAAAGCGGCGTGGCTTGTGTCTCTGCATCTCTTACTGCTGTTAATGACATAATGATAGCGGAGGGAGAGGAAGGTTGTTTCTCTTGTGTATAGTTCCAAAGTGTGATAATCTCCATCCCCTGCTGTCTTTTCCACACAAACATGTGTAGTTGCTCACACAAACACACATTTGTTTTTGCACATTCATGTTGTGCTGTGAGTGCACCATTTCATCTGATTTCTTTTTTTGACAACCATTTAAACAGCACTTGCCAAATGGAAAACACACATAAAGACTTAAAAAAATATAAACACTCACAAAAAAACTATTTTCATTCATAGCAGCACTTCAGGAAGCTCAACGGAGCTACAATGAAGTGTCTTTGAAGGCAAAAGCATTCTCATTTAGAAGAAATATTTAAAAAACAGAAAGAGTCTAAAGAATAAAGCATAATAACTTTTTAAAGATAAACAATTGCTTTACTTTCATAACAAAACAGATCAATTATTTTTTTTTATTCCCCAAAATCACATATTATGCCTTCATATTACGTTTATTTCAACAGCAGCAAAAAGAGCTGCCATCTTTCAGTTTCTTCCCGAGAGAGATATGTGGAAGAAAAAATAATAAAGATATTTAGTTACAAAAACAAAGAATAAAAGGTGCACACATTATCAGTTTTAATGGGGAAAATCATAGGGTAAAGTTCAGGGGTGAACGAGTCAAGAAGTACCTGAACAAGTCAAGTCTCTTTTCTCTATATCTGTTTTTAACGCCAAAGCAGAGTTTATTTAAATATCACATTTCATTCACATTGGTATTTCAGTCCTTTACAAGAGGCAACGTACTGAATTAACAGAAATTGACAGCTAGACAAGTAAATTAAATTGCATTTAAACTCAGGTATTAAAAACCACAATTAATGTTTTGAGATGGAAAAAATGCTTTGTGGCAAAGCTACATGAAACCTGGTAATCAATCTATTTTGATTAAAAAATACTATTTTGTCTGTCACAACCCTGTCCCCATCTGTCTGACTATTGTTTTCACAAATAAACTATTGACTATTGTTTCGTCCACAATAAATAAAAAAAAAAACAATTCACAAAATGAATCTAAATTTCAAACAGGTTGCTCTCTTCTTCTTTTCCTTTCAGCTGTTCCCAGTGGGGTCACCACAGCGAATCATCTGCTTCCACCTAACTCTGTCATCAGTATCCTCTACTCTTGCACCAACTACCTTCATGTGCTTTCTCTAATTTACTTTAAAGCATCACTGATATCCTAAAAATGTACATTTCCTACAGTGATCAAAAAAGCTCATGGACCTAACCTAACCAATATCGCATCACATGACCTGATATCGCAGGACAAAGTTCCACCCAGCTGAACTTTTTGTCAGAGCAGAATCCAGAATCGCACAACATATAGATGACTGCATTCAAGTCAATAGAACTTTGTGTGCCCGCAGCTTTAGTCTGATTCTCTTGTGTATTTATACTCTGTCTCTCAGTTTTTGTTTGTCCATTTTTGTCAAATGTCGCAGTGTGTGTCTCCATGCTCCCACGTAGTCCTGTTTGTTTGTATTTTTCAAATAAAGTGTTTTTCCACACTCTTCGCTTTGACTGTCTTGTTCTCATAAAACACACAGTGACAAAAAATGTATCTAAAACAAAAATCTCTCTGTTTGATCAGGGGGTCCTTTGACTAACAGGGAGTTTTGCTGGGGCTCCCTGGATTGGGGGTGTGGCCCTGTTCCCTCCTGGGCCAGTGAGGCAAGAGGAGCCACTGCCTTAGGTGGCAGCAAGTATCGCCAGCTCATCAATATTAGGGATCCTGTAGTAGGGTGTGCTCTGGATCTGCTGGAGCCTCTGTCCAAGCTCTGTTTGAGCTCTGCATTAGTTGGACACTGCTCTTAAGACACCTGTAGTTGCGTAGGCACCTGTTGCTGCAGGTACCTGTTCTTCCTGTTCCCAAGGTACCTGTTCCTGAGGTCCCTGCACCTGTTCCTTCAGAGGAACCTGTTCTGTTCCTCCAGTGGTGCCTGTTCCAGCAGTTCCTGAGGTGCTTGTCTCTTCTGCTTTGGTGGCTCTCCTGGATGGGGAGAACAGGCCCTTACACCTTGTGTTGGATCGACCCCTAAAAGAGGTGCTAGATTGAGGCTTTCGAGGTCAAGGTGCGGTTGAGCTGTCAGATGAGGTGGTTATGGTCCCATTCTGACTCTTGGCCTGACACCTCTTGCAACCTCTCCAATACCTCTCATCTCAGAACCTCTGCCTCCGCATCTCTCCCTCAAACCATCTGCACCTCCTCAGGAGGTCCTCTCTCTGTCGGCCCCACAGGACCCCCATACTTTGCTGTCAGAATCCTGAACGGTCGGTGTGGCTTGGACATGTGGTTTATAGACATGTGGTTGAGTCGCCTGCGGATTACCCCAGGTCTCTGAGTCACAGTGCGCCCCGTTCATCCTCCCAAGCTCCTTCAGTCCTGAAGGGACCTACCAGAGCATTGTGTCCCTTCCTGGAAGCCCATGCAGAGACTCCAGAGACTGTGTACCCTCCAGTGCTCTGAAACCCCATCCTGCTTTGGATACAAGGGGAGGGGGGAGTAGTGTCACAACCCAGTTCCCCTCCGTGTCACGTATTCTACCTACCTATTTTTTTCACCTATGCACAGCTTTTTTTTTGTCTGATTTGCATGATTTCATTCAAAAACACAAGTTTTGATACATTACCTACACATTGAATCTTTAAAAGAAATGTCCAATTAGCAGAGTTCATTGCTTTTTGTAATGAGTGCCTCATATGTCAAAGCAACCCTGTTTCAAATTCTTATTTTTAGCCACTGTCTCCATGCATCTGAAAAGGCTTTTAGTTCGCTGCACATGGTGAAAAGAGAGAAAAGACATGGTGAAATCCACCTCATAAATATATTTGTATGTTGTTATTTTCCCCTTTCTGGAGAGAAAAGATGTGTGAGATGAATTCTAGGAACCAGGTGATGAAACGATTCTAGGATGAGAGAACAGAGGGATGCAGTGAGAGTGATAGAATAGAAAGGTGTGAGGAATTTCAGCGTTCCAGCTTGTGTTTGATTTTTTACAGACGTGATTAAAGTTTCGAACAGTAGAAAGCTCTAATACAGACAAGACAGAAATATGCTGCAGTCTCTGACTCGATTTGATTGATCATGATGAAGAAATCTGGGTTCCTTACATTAATAAAAGCCACTGATCGAGATAGAAGATTCCCTTTTGTGTATAAGGTTAGTGCTGTCATGGCTCCACGTGTTAGTCACTGGGCTTTTCCAAAAGATAAACATGCATAAAAATGTACTTAATTTTACCAGTATATGTGTATTCATACAATATAAACATACTAATATTATTGGCAGGTTTTTTTCTCATGTGTACATGAACATTTTAATGTAATGCCTTTAGTGTTTTAGTGTAATGCCATTTTTATGTTTAAGTGTCCTTGAGCACCTTGAAACGTGTCTCTAAATAAAAAAAATATTTATGTTATTGTAATTAAATCAGTATAAGAACATAGTAGGTGAGTTATACAATAAAATTTCAAGTACAGTGGTACCCCGAGATACAAAAGTAATCCGTTCCACGGTGACGTTCGTATCTTGAACATTTCGTATGTCGAAGAAAGTTTTACACATAAAACACCTAATCTGTGCATCGGCTCTCAGAAACAACAGTAAAAATAGATGAAAAAAATGGAAAACCAATGAAACGTTTCTTCAATCCTTAAATCTACACATTATTAATGTAATAAATGATAATAAAACAGAATAAAACACTAGCAAAATACGTATTATGTGCACAAATGTGAAACCTTACCTTGAGTTATTTCTTTTACGACACCTTGACTCTAACATTTGTTATAGCACATTATTAGTAATCTATACATAATATTTTACTGTGTTGTTGAAGTGTTTTAAAGCATTTCAGACCCTTTTTGCACTGGGAGATAGGAGCGCAAGAACCCGGAAGCGCAGCACGACGTCATAAAAACAAGCGGAAATACAGCAGAACTGTTCGTATCTCCAATTTTTATTCGCATCTCGAAGCAAAACATTTCCTGCGAGACCTTTCCTATCTCGAACATTTCGTAACTCAAAGCATCTCGGGGTACCACTGTATGTAAATATAAATAAGCAAGCAGTTCCCAGATACTACTACTTGTGGTGAGAATATTCTTCGGCTGTTCTCTAGGGTATCAGCCGCCCCTCTTTCCTGCTCAGCAGAGGGAGGTGGCTTTCCCATCGGCCTATCGTTTCATTGCGCGCGTGTGTGTTGCTTCTGGAGACTGAACAGGGTCCTCCTGAGCGGTGTCCAGGAGCAGATGCACAAGAACTGCAACCACCATTGTAGACCGGCCACTGTGGTCGATGAGTCTGGTTAACCATCCGCAACCTCCCTCTTCAACACTTGTGTCAGAAATTGGCCCCAAATTCATTAGGCCATGCTCTATCACCAAAATAATGAATGATATCAACGTCCTGCCAGCGGTCTGACTCCCTCTCTGGAACACCTGGTGTACCGAGTCAAGAGCCTGTTAGAAGCTTGCCGTAGGTGATTGGGAGGGTTATGGTACCGAGCAGCGTTCGCAAGTTTCCGCTTCAGATATACTCGACAAGTCCCTTATTGAGACTTTGAGCACTAAGACTCTAAGACCCAGTGGTGCTTAATAAAGGGGGTGGGGGTGGTTTTAGGTCTTTATCTATGTGTATCTTTTTACCCCGTCCCTTTGTGTGTGCCACACTCATTTCTTTCAGCTGCTCTCTGCTTGACTGGAGATCAAGTGCTCCAATAAAAAACCCTTGCTGTACCTCTACCTCTATGGAAGCTTTTCTGTCACAATTTTCAATTCTCAATGTATTTTACAAAACGACAATGCAATATTCAAAATCAGTTTGTGTCAAGAACTTTGCATCATTGTGGTCATTTTGATTATTAGCGCGAGAGAACACATTATTATTAGCGCATCACATAAAAATCTCCTAAAACACCACCATTTCTCTGTTCACACTCCACTTCCTCTGCCAGTGAATTAGAAGATTTTATGATATCTCCAGACCACATGTTTTGAACTATATGTACATAATGTAGTAAGCTTGATTGAGAGAAGGTGGGCGTGGTCAGCTTGGAATGCCTTTTTAAAGCTGCATTGCATTGAAATTTGCTACACATAACCCACAGTGGCATGATGGAAATGCAATCGTGGATCTTCTAGCTGTTTGTTTAAATGCATTTAGGACCAAAAGCATTTAAATGTTCATTATGCAACTATTTCTGCTTCGACATGTTACGCGTATCAAACAATTTTGCTACGTATAAAGCATTAAAAAAGTACAAAATATACATCGTAAGACCACTGTTATAAATAGCAAATGTAAACTTTATAATTTCATTTGCAATTTCCTTTTGCACCAAATGTTGCACGTTTTGGGAAATGTAAAATTCATTCATTGATTCTCCAACCCGCTTATTCCCTTTCGGCGTCACTCCAGCACACACTGGACAGGTCGCCAGTCCATCTCAGGGCAACATTCGCTCCTAAAGGGAATCCAGATTATTCACTTAACCTAACTGCATGTTTTTTGGGATTGTGGGGGAAACCGGAGTTCCCAGAAGAAACTGACGCAAACACAGGAAGAACATGCAAACTCCTTCAACGAAGTAGGGATAAACGATATTGGAAAAAAATTACATTGCGATATTTTTTTCCAAACGATATATATTGCAATTTTGAGAGCCATCAATCCAGGCTTAAGTCAATAATTACATATTACTAATTTCACTACTAAGCAAGGTTCATTACAAGTGACAAAAAGGTCACTTAATATTTTATTCCAAAAATTTTCAGAACATTTCTGTAAACACAAAAGCAGAACATTTTTAAATAAAATAGTAACTTTATACCAACCGCCTGATTAGTTTACAACAATATAACTTTAATTAAATATTTTTTTTAAAAAAAAAAAAAAAATTTTGGTTCACAATCTTTCTTAGCCAAAGTAAAACAGTGTTGGTGTTGGTCATCAAAATCATGGCTAAATATATAAAATAAACAAAATGAAATAAAACTTTAATATATTTTGTATTAAATCTTCTAAACAGATTAGAGAACATATTCCTGTAAACAGAAAATCTGAACACATTTAAACAGCAGCTTTACAACAACAGTATTTTGGTTCACAATCTTTTATTTGCAAAACTGCCAAGATAAAACAGTGTTGTTCATCATCATAATCATGGTTAAACAAAATAAAATAAAACTTCTAAAGTTTTCTTTAGCATCATGCACTCTTATGATGTATGCTTTTCTTACTCAAGGTTTTTAGCTACATATTTTTAGCAATATGACATGTTATTGCTTCTGTTATTTTTTTTCTGTCGTTGAGAGCCTTTCTGGTGAGGTGTCACACTGGCAAAGTCGTGCGCCTCTTCATCGCTCATTTTTAGTAGTGAACGTGTGCTGTGAGCGGTGACTAGCACCACATGAACCAATCACTGTGCAGGCACGTGGAACATTCATGTCACCCCAGCAACAAGCCATACAACAAACTCGTGTTTTGCTACCCTTGTGCTACCATTCTGTTATACACCATGGGCTTTTAGCACTCACTTTGTATATTCCGGCGATGTCGATGTCAAAACAGAATATCGTTTAGCCCAGGAAGGTCACCTACAAGCCACAAACGACAACCTTCTAACTAGAAGGCCACAGTGCTACCCACTGCGCCACTGCACCACCTGAAATGTTAATGTAAACGCAAAATACATTGCCGTTTTGAATATTGCATTGTCGTTTTGCAAATGACATTGCGAATCAAAAATTGCAACAGAAAAGCTTCCCTATCCCTCTCTCCCCTCAGGTGTCAGACCATTTGCATTCTCTCCTTGAGTTATCGCTACTCTTACCTATTCACCCTCAAGTTCTAGTTTAGAAGAACCTCCTGCTGCTGTTTTCCTGGATCCTGTGGTCATCGGGAACTGACGGCTCACCTCTGCCTGTTAGTTCCAGTGCACCGCTATGTCAGAGGGTCACAGGCCCCAAACTGCTACTTTATACCGTCTATGAGTAAACTGAGTATTAAATAAAGCGTGAAATCTCTTGTATCTGAAGAGGATCTGCATCCCCTGTGACTGCATGTCACTGCTTGGCAGTTACCATAAATTAGCATGATGCTAGCTAGGATTTTATTCATGTAAATGAATATAAGTATGTGTCAATGCACATGGGTTTCATAATAGTAAATATTGGGCCAGAAATGCATGGTTTTCAGTGATCTGAAAAGGTGAGAAATGCTAGTTGTGTTTATCATTCCATAAATAAATGATATGTGATTCACCATTTGTAAGCTATGTGTCAGCTTCACCGCAGGTCAGCCCGAGGCACACGGCTGCCTCTAATTTATACTTCAGTCATATAGCAGGTCTTTGAGTACACAGTTGCTGCAAAGCCATAGACATTCTAAAGCTAAATTAAACCTGTGATCAGGGAGCCTTAGAAATCAAAGGCTCCAGTAATGCTGACCAAGGGTCTATTAGGAAAATGGATCTCTCTTATCAACGCTCTCTTCTAGATGTAAGTCAGAAGAGGGTTTAATTGGCTCTGTTGAATTAATTACGCATTTGAGTGCTGCTGAAGTACATCAGTCAGAATTAGCCGTATCGTGAGGGACTGAAACATCCGGCGAGCACCCACTGAGCATGTGGAAGCACATTTGAGGTTCAAGATCACATCAGGGGAAAATAAACAAGCATTAGCGCTCTTTATTGCCCTCAAACTCACCTGAAGCAGACATTTACGGGGAGCTGAAGAATTGTAACGCTGAGCACTCTAATTTGATTGTAGTCATTACTGAGATAAAACAACGGGAGCATCTCTTACAACACCCAGGGGACAGAGTGGGGAATTCTGAAGACATTGAGAGGAACGATAAACCTTCACATCCACACATCCGTCTTCTTCAGCGCTGGTCATTTTTGCGCTTGGTTTAGAGATTGTTAATTAGGTGTAATCCTGGGGCAAGTTTACCGTAACAAGCTCCCACAAGGGCTCTAAATGAGACCTTAACGAGAACCCCTGATTAAAGTTCCCTCATTAGCATATGAAGAGCTGTTCAAAGGCACGCTGAGCCTCCTAAAGCTATGAAATACCTCCAGCTTATAGGAAGCGCAGTTTTTGAGCGCCCCGTTGATCACAGGAATGTTTCACAGGTTTTGCGCATCCATCCAAAATGCACAAAAAATGCCTCTGAGTGGTTCCAGACATTAGCCTGTGTTAATATCTAATACATATTTTATCCGCAACTTCATTTGTTAAATGATCATGAAATTAGTTAAGTAGTCCTAATGACTGGCAATACTCTGCAGATGGCTAAATGAGAACGTAAGCTTCTCCATCCCTCGCGGCTCAGAAAGATCAAGACTTTAATGTTCATATCAAAGAGTGAAGACCTACAGAAACCCATTCGGGATAACAGAGGAAGCCTGTGCAACGGTGTGTGGATATTCGCCTTATTTTCCAACCGCAATGAAGAATATAACATAAATTTATTTCTTCTCTTTCACACTGGGAGAGATCAATGGAGCCCACTTGCTTTCATTTCTTCCTGGATCTTTCAAGCAGACCTCGACTAAACGACAGACTTCAATTTGTGTCGTGTCTGAACTGAACGCGTGCCATTTTCAGGAGGGGGAGCTGCTTGTGTTAGCTAGAGAGTGAAAGGCCAGGGTTCCTGCCCATTAGACACATCCACGGTGTCATGGAACCATTAACATTTGTGTTTTCAGAATTTACGACCAAAAAATAACCATTTATTATTATTTTTACTTATTATGGTCTTATTTTGCCGACTCAACTCAAGATTTTTGAAGTCATTGGATAGTTTAGAAGACCAGATAACACTTACTGGAAAGGTATAATACTGTTATGATAATTTTCATTGACTGAAGGCGTCATAGCAACACGCTGCGATATGGATTTTTGTCCTGGATATTTTTTAACCAACATGATTCTTTGAGGAAAGAAATGTATAATTGGTAGTGATTTTAACAAACGTGATGTCTAATTTGCAGATTGCGTGTTTCTTTTAGCTGCAGTGATGGAAAGAAGTATTTGACCCAGTTAGACGTTATTTTTTTACACTTAATCGCAGAGGGAGCTCCTGTGATTTTTCTTGTTTATCAATATTTAAAGACCTGTAAAACGGCGACAACATATGAAACAGCCATATTTGTTTTTGAAAATCGTTGATTTACATATAATGTGTCAGAGAGCTGTGAGAGGGCTGCTCTCTTCCACGAGTGGGTGTGCAGAAATCCAGTAAAAAGAAAATCTATAAAACAGCATACGCCATAAATATAATCCAGGGAGTTCACAATATTTCTGATGAAGAACATGATTTCATCTATGAACATTCATGAAATCCCCTTGAATTTCTTTTTGGGGGGGGTGAATTATAACTCACGTGTGTATCGCCATCTGCTGTACAGGAGGGTGTTTAGTGACTGGAGATTATCGAACTACATTCTAAAATACAAATACACAACTACCACAAAAAAAAAATATTTTTAACTGAAATAGACTGCTTTGCACTATTATAAATGCTTTATGTGACAAATTCCTGGGGTTTAACCCTTAGAAGTCCAGGACTGTTTTGAGCGTTTTTTTTTTTTAAATTGGCTCTAATAGACTATGTCTAAAACTATTTTTTTCTGGCAATGCTTGATATCATTTTTTTAGTACAACCCCAGCTTCTTTTCTAATAATTCCACAATAAACCTGAATTTGTACAAAAAAATAAAATTCAGAGTATTACATTTTGTATTGTTTTTTTATTACAAAAATCTCAGAAATTGAAAACGAACAGTTTTAAAGCTTTGTATCAAAAATCTAAAGAGACAAAATAAAAATGAATGAATCCCCCCACAAAGCAAAAACAAATTTGAAAATTGTATTAAAAACCCCATACAATCCTGAGTGATACAGCTAGGGAAATTCTTTTACTGTTTTATTGCAACTTTCTTCAGGTACTGTTCACATCGGTCCATATATATGAAGGGTGATATATAAGGCTCCAACAATAGCACCACTGCATGCATTTATATAAAACTATGCTGTGGCGGACTTGGATCTATGGTAGGTCACAAAGGTGTAATGTTAATTTTTTGCCAGTAGTGTATAAACAGATTACAACTCAACTCAACTTTATTTATAGAGCACTTTAAAATCAACCCAGTTGGCCAAAGTGCTGTCCACAAATACAAAAGCATATAAAACACATGAAGATAAAAAACAATAAAAACATAGTAAAGAACATAACACAGTAAAAGTCAACATCTCAGACTGTGTTAAAAGCCAGGGAGAAAAAGTATGTTAAAAGAGAGTCCGCCTGCCTAATGAGCA
Organism: Danionella cerebrum; assembly: GCA_007224835.1. Taxonomy (NCBI): domain Eukaryota; kingdom Metazoa; phylum Chordata; class Actinopteri; order Cypriniformes; family Danionidae; genus Danionella; species Danionella cerebrum. The sequence goes on from SRMA01025510.1 coordinate 108,903, forward strand.
GGGGCAGATTGTTCCATAGTCTGGGGGCAGTGACTGCAGAAGCAGTATCACCTCTAGATTTCCTCTTTTTTTGTTTGTGGGACTCTTAAAAGAGACTGATCTGCCGACCCGGGAGGGCGTGAGGGAATGTATGGCTGAGGCAAGTCGGGCAAATACTGTGGGGCGAGGCCATTAAGACATTTAAAAACAAATAAAAGAATTTCAAACTCTTATTCGTATGAGTATAATGAGAATTTGATTCCCTGTTTTATACAAGTAACTGGCTGAGATCAGGGGCCTCTCTCGAAGGAAGCATCATTTTGTTTCGTGTATTAATGACACCTGTCTAGAGAAATAATCAGATTAACCTGCACCTTGAGCTGTACAAGGATAGTCGGGACAAGGTTGTAGACATATTCTCCTTGTACAACAGTTATTCACAAGTGTAATAACAGAGTTTGTGAGATTATACACAAATAGAAGAAACACAAATCAACCATACTAAAACAGAGGCATTCCAGCAGGACAATGACCAAAAACACACAACCAAGAGTACAAAGGCCCTTGAGATCTCTCTTAAGATCTCTCTGCCATGTATGAAGTTTTGTTTTGTGAAAAAACTCACTCATATAATTAGATTGTTTGTATATATTTTAGCCGGGGGTCACAAACTTCTTTCTGTTACTTCGTGCCGACTCTTATTACGTTTTGGAGCTTATTTAAGTTTTATTTTTTATACTAAATAAACTAGGTGCAGGTGTGAGACTAAAATCTAATTTCAAGATATGTTTCATTTGTTTATAAACACTGTGCTAAATTATTTGGAAAGATAAAATCATTCAGCAAATATCCACATCTAGTGAAGACACCAGCATATGTTTTTATTATCAGGATGCAACATATATTGTCGCATTTCAAGAATATATTTATGATTCTTTGACATTTGTGTACAATCTGCAACGAAATGAGTGTGCTATTGATTGGAGCTACAGATGCCTCTCTCCCAGATCAGAGCGTGTGTCTCGCTGCCCTCAGAGACGTATAAAGAGATTCATTTTCACCCGCGTTTGATCTGGCAGATCCACTCAGAGACTGAACGACAGGAGCCGACCGACACACTCTCTCGCATACACACACACACTCATTTTCTCACAAGCTCTCCATACTTTCATTCTCTCCTCCTCCGGGGCTGTGAAGTTCCATCAGAGCTACTTCCTCTCTGATTTTCTGTGTTTCCTGCATCGTAGTTTCTGATATTTCTCATGTCCAGCGGCAGACCGCAGGTTGAAATTGTTGTCAAAAGTCGCACAAGAGAAGAAAGATAAGGCGCAGGAGGAAGATCAAAGTCTGCCTTTTATTTTACTGCCTTTGGACTGGATTTACAGCTTATCATGTCTACAGAGTTTGTGCAGAATTGGAGAGAGTTTAGAATATTTTTATGAATCACTGGTGAGCTGTCACACAGACAGCTTGGTGATGGGAAGGAGAAAGAGAGGCTACAATGTGGATCTTCACAGTGTGTGAACGATTAGCTTAGTATAAATGGGGCAGAGCGACATAAGAAGGGATATAGTTCAAACTTGTGCAAACGTTGAAAATAGAAACATTTTCTAGTGTAGTGCTATCGTAACCTATAAAAATGCTATTACAATTTGGTGTTTTCAGTTAATTTGAATAAATCATGATTCATGATCTTTAAATTACTATCTATAGAAAAAACCTGCCAAAAAACAGGCCAACATATGTGAATATTAATGGATTAACTAAAATAAATCCTTATCTATTTGTCTTTTTGTTGTATTTCCCCCACCCTCCCTCTTCCTGATCAGAACACCCCTTTTGCGTAGCTTCTCTTAGATTGTTATCCCCAAATGCTCAGAATTATTGCTGCATCCTTACCTGAGCAATCCTTTTTTTTCAGTCAGAGTCTTGTTTTGTCTGAAGCGCATGGACCTCCACTGTGAGTTATATCTCTCTCTCTATCCACACTCTGGAGACGGTGGTTGTCAGGAACTGGGAGGCTCTCCACAGCCCCGCTATCTACCTGCTGTGAGCGGCTCAGAACGTTTGGTGTCTGCTATTTCTTAAGACTGTGACTGATTCCCTTACTGAGTTAATATTCAGGCCTATTGGATGTCTCTGAGTATTGAATAAACCTGAGTATCCTGAAATTGGGTCCTCTGCGCTTCTTTGCACCAAACAACTTTCAAACTTTTGCATTGCTTCATTGTTTCAAATGATGAATTACATGTGGCAAATGCTTGAATTGAATTTTCCAGCAAATTTTATTATTTTTTTTTTTAAGCATTTGTAGAAAATAAGATAATTTTTTTTTTAAATGTTATATATTCCCCTTTGCCCCACCAGTTAGGCGAAACCAGATTCTTCAGCTGGAATTAAAGTAATGTTCATATAAGTCTCTTGCTTTTAGCTTCTACATTTTTTTGAGACAGTTAAATCGATTTTTAAAGCAAATTGCAGGAAATGTATTATATATAAACCTGTGCAACACATTTATGTACAACATTCATAACATAAACATAGAAAACCATAAATTCATAGGAAATTATTGACATCTTAAATTGCTGTGTATCAACTTTCTATTTCTAACTTTCTTCTTTCCCTCACGCACCGCTGCGTGTGCAAATCACTCTGGCTGTTGAATTAAGTAGGAATTATGCAACCCACCTATTGTTTAATTTTAGTTTCAATTGTGAAGTGTAGGTTTCAAAAAGGTTATTAGGTTTGATTTTAAATGAACATTACAAGAGATATGACATAATTTACGAGATAATTCACATTAAAATGTGAGAAAATGTGCAATCGTCTCTCGGTTTCATTTTACAGACCCCAAATCAGTGCCAATAGTACCATCTAGTGGTGAAAAGGAGGAATAACCCTTGGAAGTACAAGACCTGTGATATGGCTGTGTTTAAAGTCTTAAATTGCTGTCTGTGAGCAACATTTTGAAGAATCTGAGTGAGGCCTAAATGTGGAAATGTGTATTTCTAGAATATTGTATAAAATTGACAGTTTTGCAATGACTAAAAGATCTTGTGATCACTTCAGATCATCCTGAGGATTACTCTACTTTAAAGGAATTGAGGATTTTTCCAGTCATGGTAAAAATTTATTTTAAGCAAATCTATGCCGTTGACATCTTAGTGCTGGTAAGTTCCTGTTGTAAAGCAACTAAGTGGTTGTGGAAAGTATGGTCAGGAATAAAATGCAAATGAATAGTTTCTGGCGGTGTGAATCTCTTTGTATAATAGATCCCTTGTCATCCAAAACCACTTAAGTCTATCTTTGGTGGTTTGAAGACAACAGGAATTCCTTCAAACATATTTTTTCTATCAGCCGCTAGTAGGGCCAATTAACCAGTCCTCGCAGGAATGTATTTTAATAAAGTACTTTCTGAAGTATTCAACTAAGAACTGAGAGAACAAAGAGACAGACAGATGAAAAGAGATAGATAAATACTGTAATTCATCTCACACATACACGTGCAGACATTAGATTTTCCATCATATTGAGGACTTGGGCTGTTTTTAAACTCATCTAATAATATATGTGCTCTCTACAGGGGGTTTCAACCTAGCAAACCCACTCGAACTCGCAGTCAATCCAATGAGACCAATCTCTGAACTCTAGAGGTCTTTGAAGTATGTTGATGATTAATCAAAACATTACGCATTATACATTCATAAATGAAAGCAGTTAAAAAGCTAAAAATTTGGCATAATTTAGAAACACCAACACCGGCTTGGAATGTAACTGAACTATAATAAAACACTTTAAATGAAAACAAAAACATTTAGTGACTGCTACCAGAACTATTTAATTTAAACAACTAACATAGCAATATTTATTGAAATAGATCCTTGGAATGTGCTTATGCAGGTGCCATTACTCATAATAACATAGCTTCAGATTATGTATGATTCAGATACTGATCTGTAATCAATTTGGTTATTAGCCTGCTATCAAACAAATTTTTCATGCCGAAGCAGTCCACTGCAATTTTTCAGGGATGTCAGCTTCAAGGACAGCTCACAACTCATTTGGTGTATAAAGATTAACTGAATCGCAGGAAATTGCAGTTCAGATGGTTTTTTTTGTTGTTTTTTTTTGAGGGGGTCTTCACACAGAAAATGACAAACCAAAACACCCTTAACAGGGAAAACCTTAAAAAAAAAAAAAAACAAGCTGAAAGAGATAGCTAAGTGAAACACAAAGCTCTTCTCAAATCAGGACAACATAAAACAAGAGTGCTTAGAAAAACTCACAACCCATGGGGAAAGCACAGTCAAGGTCTGAGTGAGACTGGGAAAGACATAAAAAAACAAGTGAAAAGAGTTCAGAAAAAAAAGTAAAAGTGACAGGCTCCAATAAAACTCGTTCATTGCTTTCTGTTGGTTGGCAAAAGAAAAAAAAGTGCTTAACTATCTCTTCCTGAGGTAAAGCAAATACAGTATACTTTACAACAACTAATGACACTTTCTGGGTCTGTGTTTGTTTGTGTCTGCATGAAAACGGGCAGGGAAGCACTTAACGTAATTGGTTAGTAGGCGAGGGTTGAAGGTTTGGGCGATGGTTGGATGGCTGGAAAATACAAATATGAATGAATAATGTAATTTCATTCACGATATTGTACTATAAAAGTTGAATATAGCTCCTTTTTTATTAAATATTGCCCTGAATCACAGATATAGTTTAAATCAGGTCTAAGATTCAGTAAATTCCTCAGAGAATGCAGACGTTCATATGTCACATCAGATGAGTGTCAGTCTTGAACATTTGGTGATGAGAGCAATTACACATAGTCTATCTCTTGACTATAACTACATGCTCCCTTATGTCTGCTCGACAAGACCGACTACGCAGGATGAGACTCATCTGCTCTTAAAAGCATTTACACATCAATAATTCTCCAAAGCCTGCCAAGAAACACTTACATATTCACATTTACACACATTACTTTTAGCTGACTTTTCCAGATAAAATGGGAAAACATAAAGATTTCACTTCTAATTCAATTAAAGGCCAATGTCTCAATCTCACAAGACCGCCATTCCCTCATACTTGTATGCATGCAAAGTTCTCGGAGCATATGACAGGAATTGATGGATCATGCTCTAGGAAAAAATTTAGCTGTTATATCATATTTTTTTGGTATAAAGTTACATTACAATCTAAATAAACATTATAAACTAATGTTATGAACTAAATCTGCAAACAACGATCAATAATAAGAAGCACTTAGTATCAATGTAAAATGTTGTTCCTCCAGTGGCAACCTGGGGACTATGTGATCAGACTTGGACTGTTATTGTAGTTGGTAAATTTGGGACCAATCAGATATTGTATGATTGACTTAAACCAAATTCCTGCTTTTGGCGAAATGTCAACTTTCGCCAAACGCGGTGTGCAAATAGTTAACTGAGGTAAGAAAAGCTTATCAGTTCAACCTCCCATATGCCTTAAGATTAAACTGATGGTGTTTGGAGATGAACAGACACAGTCTTTAGGAGGAGTTTGTTAAAGTATGACAAGAGCAAAAGTGGTAAATTTTACAGGTTCTTGCGAAAAAGCCAGCTTCCAGTTAGTTTTGGAAACACAATCCATATTACTCATATTTAAGTCTTGGTACCCTACATGTGTGTGCCACATTTAATTTGCATATGACAAACTGTTTTAACAATAAGCGGAAATTTGTTAGGTAGAGCTATCAGAGCATTTTGCCACACCCACTTTTCGAACCCCAATCAGATGTACATTTTTACAAATTCTGATGTGTGTGTGAAAATTTGTCACTTCTCTGGCATGTTTAAGCCCTTAAAATTGCACCGAAAGCCACAAAACAATAATCCTCTGAGCAATCACAATAGGGTTATACTCACCTTTGGTTTTAGAATTTTAAAAGACTCTGATCAGTGGGCAATCTCAGTGGCTTTTAATGTATGAAATGTCACTTCATACCAAGGTATACCTTTGTATCTTTACATTTTGTACTTTAAAGGACCGGATTTGTGCCTTGGAACACATTTGTTAATTTTTACGTGTACCTTATAGGAACGTTTGTATCTATTCTAGTACAAGATCTAGAATAGGAAAAAATAATTACGTTTCACCTTAAACACAAAAGTAGAAACTTGTTTTACTTTGAACAATTATCACTCTCAACTCGAAGAATTTTTTTTTATTTTCTTTGGCCGCTTATTCCTTGTTAGGGTCACAGGGTTCCAGTAAACAGATCACCAGTTCCTCACAAAGCAACAGACACATTCACATATCGAGGAATTTAGAGTGTTGAAGTAAAATGACACGTTTTGGTCATCTGGATGAAACCTGAGAACATGCAAACTCCTCTAAGGAAGGCCATCGCCTAGCTTCGAACCAGCAACCTTCTCAATGAAACACCCACTGTCCCACTTTCATTTATTAACTTTTCAATCATGTATTTAAATGATTTTAGCTAGTAATAAGTTGTTAATGCAGAAGTGCTGAAATAAAACCGTCTGTATCACTATTCTACAGTACAGAGATCATCAGATTGAACTGATTAATCACATCTACAGCATAAAATCAAAACATGAGCCCACAAAAAAATATAGAGAGCCATCATCTAGCATTTTTCAAATATAATTGCAGAGCTTTGTAGAATAAGCAAAGGAGTATAAATGTTCTTGATGTCTTATGCTATGCTCATTTAAAAAGTGGCAGACATATTTCCATTTTTTGTGATTACAGCAAGCAATCCATTGAAGAATTCTCCCTCTCTTTGCTAAATCTGTTTAGGAAATTAAGTGTTTAAGGTGTGTTAAGGCTGACAAAGTTTACCAGGGACTATTAACAAAAGACCCCTGATCCAAATACCCTCCATTGGGGAATATTGTTATATTTGAAATCACATATTCTGACCCATATAATTTAGCAGACGTACGCAAAATAAAAAATCAACCCCACATCACACGCAACACAAACTCTTAAGAGCTTCTAATCATTCACATATTCACTGGAGGGAGAGACATGTCATCTTCGCACGAAGCAGTTGGAACATTTCAGACATCCTTGAGCTGCACCATGTCAATCCCCTTTATCCGAATAGAAATAAAGAGTCAAGGAAAGGGAAAAGGAAGAAAGAGACAGAGCGATAGTGACTGAAACAAGGTGTTGAGGGAATTTGGATGTGTGAGCGTAACAGCATATGGCTCCATCTGTTATTCCAGTTACTGTCTCTGTTCTGTCTGGGGCTATAAAACCAGAATCCTCCCAACAGTTCGCTTGCATAATGCCACATTGGGAGACTTAAGAAGATCAGCACGGATGAAGGGACCAGGATGATGGATCTTACATGACATCTACTCTACAGTTGAAACGAAACTTTATTAAATGTTCAGGATCCAGAACACAAATTTATCATTGATGTTGATTTTTGCAAACGGTCCCATTGAAGAGCCACCATTAGGATTGTCATTATTTGATTTTGGGAGTCTTCAAATACAGGTTGATGCATATGTAAGGTCAAAACACACAAATGATTTGTGACTAAAACTCCGGCTTTAAGTGCTCCAGTCTGCTGTGATTGGCATTTAGACTTGAGTCATACAAAACATATACAAAAATTATTAAAGGGGTCATATTATGCGAAATCAACTTTTCCGATCTTCCTTACATCCTTTAGTGTTGCTCCCTCATGAAAAAAAAAGTTGAACATGGCTAGATGTTCCTTGCGACGCCCATAGTTCTTAACTCCGCCCACTGACCAATCAGATTGTTCGCTAGTACAGCGCTCATCTCACTGACTGACCCAGAATTGAGAAAAGCAGACCCGAGCAGAGGAACAATGCAGAGAAAGTGTGATTTTTTTTTCGATTACAATGTAATAGGCATTAGGGTTGGGCAATTAAATGTCCTTAGTTAATTTCGTGACAGATGATGACATCTCCCCTAACACCAACTTAACAAACATTTCTTAACAGACCCAACGTTACTGGGAGCATTGCTGCCTAACAAATTGAGACACAGCAATTTTAGCAGTTATGCTAACCAGCCCAGCATTGCACAAAACACCTGAAATCAGTTAATAATGTAAACAAAACACCATTAGATAAAATAAACATACTCCCAGTTTCAAATCCCAACAGTTTTTGTGTAAAATAGATCCAAGCTTTGTTCATTAAATTTATCTCACGCAAGTAGCATGAGAGCATGTTATCATACACAGACATCTCAACACTGAACTGCATGAAGCGTGTTGTGATTTCTACATGCTTATGTTGGATTTATTATCTTGCAAAGTGAACTCTTTGATGCACTTTTGGCTACAGGTCCCAAGAGGGGCGAAAAGCATGACTGTGGGAGGAACGGTGCATTTAGCAGAGGCAAAAAAACGATCGTATTCAAAGACGTATTGCATTTAGAAAGTTATTAACGATGCAGTGCTAGTATATAGGCCTCAAATATTTATTATAACTGCTTTAAAATTTCTATAATAAGGCTAACCTCAAAAACATGATTCAAATTTTAAAGTTTACAGTATTATGCCGTAAAATCAATAACACTGCTACTGCATCAATGACTCCTGCCAGTTTTTTACTGTTAAATGCACAGTTTATTGTTTACAGGGAAGAGTTAGAGTCAGTGTTATGCTCAATGGGATTGTTGTTCACCCAGTTACATCAACATGTGTATTTACACTAAAACAACTGTTGTATTAAACATTGTATTTAGAGCAGCAACCCAAATTGAGTTAAATTCTAGTAAATACAGGCTCATGTTATGAAGAGTAGGTTTCTATTGGATTCCCCTTTTGCAGAAGAATGATGTTCCAGGACCTTGTAGCTTGAATGAAATGATTTCAACCAGGGTCTCGTTTTTATAAAATCAAGTTGTTTCAAGGCCTTATGAGTTTCAGGCTTATAGGATGAACCCTATAGTATAAGGGAGGAAAAGCGAAGGCAGCAGTATATGAGCACACGATGTGCTCTGGGCATCTGTGGTTTGTTGGAGCAGCTGCTTGACCCTGGAAATAAGCCTGAGATCTTAAACCAAGAGCATCATAATGGAATGCAATTTCTTTTTTATATTTGATTTAACGTTTTATGTTTAAAGTGTATTTGTATTATTTCAATCAATTTGACATCAGTATAAAAGACTTGATTTGACATGACATTACATAATACTGCAAAACACAACCTAAAGACTAACCTTTACATTTATGCATTTAGCAGACGCTTTTATCCAAAGGGACTTACAGTTGGGGAGTAAACACAACAAGGTCGGTTATTCACAAGACATGCTCGCAGAAAAGATTAAGTGCCGCTGAGTTTTTTTGTCTTTTTTTTATGTTAGTAAGCGCTCTCAAAAAATAGTGTTTTAGTTGTTTTTTAAGGTTGTGAGAGTCTCCGGATTGGGAGTCTCCGGGAATTTTGTAGGAGAAAATTCTGTCGAGGGATTTTCTCTGAGATGGAACCACCAGACGCTGTTCATTTCCTCAACGCAGGGGATATAGGACTGCAGGAGTTTGTGGAGGTATGATGGAGCAGATCCTGTATCTGTCCTGCATGCAAGCATCAGCGTTTTGAACTTAATATGAGCAGCAATGGAAGCCAGTGGAGAGAGATGAGAAGAGGAGTAAAGCGTTCCATGAAGATCAGTTGGGCTGCTGAGTTCTGTATCTTTACCAAATGATCTACAAATGAAAAGTAAATTCAAACAGAACTGTGCAAAGTTTTAGACCAAATGAACCAAATGCAGTGAATGAACATCTCAATCAAATCAATATTTAACCTTCATATTTAATATTTGCCTTCAGAACAGCAATCATCGGTGTCAGTTTTTGAAGGAACTCACGTGGAAGGTAGAATTAACCAAGGATCTTCTGTAGATGTAGGCTCCCATTTTTCTATTTCTTTGTGTAATCCCAAACAAATTCAATGATGTTGAAATCAGGGTTCAGTGAGGGTCATTCCATCACTTCCGGTTCTTCACTTGGCTGTATATTTAGGGTGGTTTTAATCCACAATGGTAAAACAACATTAATCCTGATCAATTCTCCAACTCCATTTGAAGAAATGCAGCCCCAAACATTCAAGGAACCTTCACCATGCTCCACAGTTACCTGCAGACATTCACAATTGTACCACTTTCCACCCGTGACTCTCTCATAAACAAACTGCCTTTTTGCTGCCCCAAAGTATTTTGTACCACTCCCGGACAGACTTCTCTCAACAGCAGACAGTTGTACCGGTGTCCCACTAGTTTCTGTCAGTTATGAACTGATGGCACTGCTGGACATCTGCTGTTTTCGAAGGGTAATTAGCTTCATGTTTTCTTTGGTTCACCACTGCATCTATGATCTTCAACATTTTCAATTTCTTTGTGTTTCGTCAAAAGAGCTGGAACAGCACATCTCGAAACCCCAGTCTGCTTTGAAATATTTGTCTGTCATCTACACATAACACTGATGACCTTTAGCATCTGTTTGGTATAGTTAATCTTACGATTTTGATTTTAGATTTCATTTAGATTTGTGTTTTGTTTGCACATTAATACTGTATATAATAAAAAATAGTGCTGTCAATTGATTAAAATGAACTAATTAATCGTACAATTTTCTTTGCAATTAAATGAACCTTGAACCTTTTTGGAAAATGTAAACAATTAATGTAAATTAAAGACAAAGACACAATTTAAATTAAAAATCTGATTGCCTATTGAGCTTCTAACACAAGCCATCAATAAACCATCAATATCCTCCAAATGAACTGTTATATTATAATATTTATTATTGAATAACATAAGACTTCTCCAAAGGAGGAGGAATAAACTAAACTAAGTGAACGAATGACCAGGCTTTGTTCACAAATTCACAAAAGTCACACAGGAGGCTGCGATTTGTAGTGATCAACAATGGTCCCCTGCCAAGCTCACATAGGCATGGGAATAACAGGATAATCACATGACCATGGTGGAAGTAAATACACTGGAAAACTATGAAACCTGTGAAAAGGTAGAAAAAAAGGAATGAATTAATTGTGACAAAAAGTCTTCCTTGGTCCATAATTCTTTGCATGAAAAACTGCAGCACATTAATTGTGTTCATTTGTAACACTTTAAATATTTCACATTTTTATATATATTTCAAATTAATCGCATGCGTTATCTTGATAATGTTGATAGCACTAAAAGAAATATATTTCTGAAAACAGTTAATTACAGCATTTTTTTCACACATGTTTTCAGTATTTTCTTTTTAAATCCCAACTGTGCATCAGCCCTGTAAAATAAGATACAAGGTCACCGACAGTAAACACTGTAACAACAACAACATGAGCTGCGAGAATGGAATAAAACGTCCACAGTGTAATACTGAGAGATTTCAAATCAACTGATCTTGACCCACATGGTTTGTGCAAAATAAATGATCTCCCCCACAGTGCATCACACAAACAACCAAACGTGCAAGAAGCTCTCAATTTCACTTGTTATCATGCACATATTCACAGGAGCAAGAAAAGAATTGAGAGTTGAAACGGCAAATGAAAGAGAATTATTTCTGTGCTTGACGTTCTCTTGTATATCTCTGCTCCTCGAGCAGATCTCCATAGAAAACATATTAGCATATTTAAGAGTGTAGCTTCTCAAAACATTTTTGACAAAGGTGAAAATGTTCACTTTTCCTTTTGTTGAATATATATTGTTGAGTATTTTGAAAGAACGAGTTTAGAGTTGAATCGGGACATTTTTCATTAAAGTAATTCTACCATTGCAAGGATCTCCATCTTTGAAATAAGCACATAGAAATAGACATACACTGTCTTTAACTGTGTAATCCCCTTAACCTCGCATTATGGGAAGAAAAAAGGAAATTAATTAATTAGTAGTTAAGTATATTAAGTAATGTGTGAATTTGTTTTTATTTCTCAGTTAAATTGTTTTTTTGTTTGTTTATTATTTTTCATGTGTTCAGATAGTAAACAGAGTCTTACGTTGAGGCAACTGCCTACCCGAGCTCACCTTGCATTGGGCAATCAATCTGTATTGTGTGGAATAACAAAGTATTTCTGTATCTCTCTATGTTGGTATTAACATTTTCAACCACTATATGAGCTGAGCAGCTCTGTGATGATGTACAGTGTTTGTTTTATATGTGTAACTTGTGCTGAGCAATTGTAAAACTCATTCATAAAGAATGTCAAGTGCTGCATCCAGTTATTTATTCTTTTATAATGTTTAGAATCATTTTCATATTGGAAGATTGTGTAAATGAACTCAAGAACTTTTCTGAATTGGACCGAATAAAGATCGAATCCGCCATAGACCGAATCAGGACAGGAGATCATTTGTACACAAAGACATTTTGAAACTGAAGAACACAAAGGAACACTTCTACAAACAAGTTATCAATTATTTTCTTCACAAGGAGCTGTGCATGAACTTAAACGTAAAGTGAAGTCTGTAATAGCATTTGCTGTTCTTTTTTGAAGACTGTCGCTAAATCAAATGCGAAAATATCAAGAAACAATAAAAATTCCAGGCAATTGCAATCAATATTTCAGGAAAAATGAAAAGTAAAGAAGCAACAAAAGAAAGAATATACATTAAAATATTTAAATAATAGAAATAGGTAACATAGATATCCATAGGATGCCATAAACAACAAAAAATGGAAGTAGCTTTTACGTGTTTCAACATTTCAGAGAGTTTACAAGAAGAATGAGTTCTTTGAATGCCCTGCAATGGACTGGTGACCTGTCCAGGGTATACCCTTGCCTCTTGCCCAATGTGCACTGGAGACCCCGTGATCCAAAACTGATCAAACTGAACGGCATCAATGCTATCCACTGCACCAATATACCCTCTTGTGTTATTTTCGAACAGTTTGATACCTAGTATTGCATCTCGTTTATAAAGAGCATTATTTTTATTGAGTCAATCAAAATCTGGTCAAATCTAAACTTTATCAAAGTAAAGTTCACATTTCGTCTACGTTAATGAAGCTGGGGGAGTTAAGGATAGATTAATCTTCCATTAAGCTCTTGTGCTAATGTGACCTGAATCTGTTCTAAAAACTGTTTTCCATCTGATCCCTAACACTTAAACCTGGATTAAACTAATTCAAATCTGGATTAAATAATGATACATCACAGATGGGTTTGGTTAATGGATGAGCTGCTGTTTTAATAGCATTCACACTTTTATCAGAGCTTTTGGACTCAGAAGGCTGACAGAGGTTGGGAAAAATGGCCTAAATGACTGACATTTGCTCTCTTTTACTCCACCTGTAATGGTTTAAATAGAACTGGACTCTTGAGCTTGGCTTTATTGATTTATTTTTGTCTTCTTTATTTTCCAACTGCAGCAAGGAGGACTTTTAGCTGACCACGTTTGATGTCCAGGGGACAACAGATCTGCTCCAAAAGATCTTGTACTGAAAAGCTTTTCTGCTTTATGATCCTCATTAAACTTTCTCAAATGTCCTTTGAAACTAATCCAATATGCACCATGCTGCGTTCCAGAGGAGAAATTAAGTTGGAGCTTCTGATAATGATTGAGCAATGACATAAAGGTAATATTTGGTACAGGATTTTGCCAAGTCTATTATCCCACAACTTTGGCATGGCCAATCCCACGCTCTACTGACTAAGAGTAAAGCAGACCATTGTGTCACAAATCGTCTCCTTGTAATAATGATTTTAGAGATTCTTGTAATGATTCCCAGTGCCAATACTCCACTCACTTTGCTCTTATGTTTTAGGCAACACCAAGCTAATGAGGAAAAGATCCAACTCAGTCAGAAGGGGCAAAATAATTACAACAATATTATATAAAACCTTGGTTGCATCAGGTTTTTAATTGTTCCACAATAAGCGCGAAGAGAAGAAGCTCAGACTGAACCAAAAGGTATTCATATTTTTCCCACTGAAAACAAAATCAGATCTTCTCACAATGCTAACCTTTTAGCAATTGTTAAAATCCAATTATCTATCTGTTCAATTCTAATTAGGGTCGAATTCATCTGCTGGACCTTTACACTGTAGCAATTGCTGCTATGAACAATCTTCACAATTGTACCTTGCACACGTTTTGGATTGTTCATGGAAACTGAAGAACCTTGATCTGACGAACAGAAACATGATCTTTTCAAGGAAGTGCATCACTCCAATTACTTTTTTAATCAGAAGATCTGACATTTCTGTCAGCTACTGTATTTCAATTCTAGTTTCCGGGTTAATTTTAAAAACATGCATGATGAGGAACCTTAGATTCTCCAGTATTTATTGGGACTTACAAATAACTTCATTAATTTAGATCTATGCTGGCAGCTTGAGAAAAAGACCGTTTTCATCACATAAAATCCCCATTAAGCAACAAAATACTTTCTTTGTTTTTTCTTAACCCTTTGAATTAAGTAGGAATGATGCGACACACATATTGTTTAATTTTGATTTCAAATATAATGTGTAGGATTTAAAAACATCACTACCTTTGATGTTTTTTAGTTTCAAACCAACATTACAAGAGTTATGATAATAATAAAATCATAATTTGCAAGGTAATTCAAATTAAAATTTGAGAAAATGCACAATCGTCTTTCAGTTTTCTTTTTACAGATGCCAAATTGGTGCCATCAGTGCCACCTATTGGCGAAAGGAAGAGATAACACTTGGAAGTACAAGACATGTGATATGGCTTGTGTTTTTCAAAGTTCTGGCACAAAGAAGCAAAATGGCACAAAAAGTGCATGGAACAGTGTATAAGGTTTTCTATAATAAATAAAAAATCTCAACACTTTTGTTATAAAACATAAAAACTGTTCGTACTAAAATTTTCAGATTTTGAATTAAATAAAATGTAGTACTCAGAGTTGTATTTTAATGCAGGTTTGTTGTGGAACTATTGTGTAATGTAATGAAAAAAAATTGTGAAAAAAAAAGAAGCCGGAGTTGTGCTTAAATAATTATTACAAGCATTGCCACAAAAAATGTTTTAAAGATATTTATTAGAAAGAAATTGTAAACTGCTCAAAAATGCCCTAGACTTCTAAGGGTTAATATTAACATTCTATTATTTCGGGGCAATCTGTTCATATCATGTTGGCTTGTAAAAGCTAACATATTGTTATGCTAATTGTTATCATCTGAACTATGGTGTGGCTATATTTGGAAACATTTTGAAAGGCAATCTTGAGAAAAATCTGCTGAGTAATAAATATTGTTTTTATAGATGTCTTTGACAGTCTTCACCTGCCATCTGGTTGTTTTTATAGCCCATCTTTTCTCATTAACATATCAAATGCTCATTTTTTTTTACTTCTTCAAAACATTTTTGTGAGAGTACTTTGCTTTTTCCTCCGCTTGTGTCCATTTCCTCCAGGCATGTTTCTCTCCCACAGTTTAAAAACATGCATGTCAGGTAAAATACAACTCCAAAATGCCCAAAGAGTTGAACATGATGTGAAATATGGTGAGAAAATGTGGCAGGAAGCATTCTGGTGTTTCCTCCAGGGTGAGCTTTGTCTAGACACCAACAGACTCAACGGTAGGGGAAATATTCAGGCAAACAGAATAAATGCTCACACAGACTCACAATATGTAAATGTTTATTGAACTAGTTGCCTGATTTTTAATACACTTTAAAAATAAGGCATTCAAAAGTTTAAATTAAGTATTTTACTTACTATTTTTATTTGACATTTTAGGTTGATTAATCACAATCAAAAACTTCACACTGACTTAACGAAAGCAGAAATGTAATAAAAAGCAGATAAAAGTATAGGATTTACATGCAGTACCTACATCGCATTAACTCAACCCACTGGCATTCATAACTAACACTTTTGCTTCAGGGGAGCAGCTTCAAATGCTTTAAATTAGTGTCTGTGTTTTGCTTAATTTACATAGCTTTTAAATTAATCATCTCTTTGTTTTAAAATACAATATATACTAATAGATTTTAGCAGCTAGTTTGATTTTGACGACCTTGAGCAACACTGTGTACATTAAAGCCAATTTGTATGAAGTTGTTATTAGGGCTCGAGCCCCGAAGGTTTCGTAGAACCCTATTGTTACTGTTCAGAGTATTATCGTTTTACAACATTCGGTGCATTTCTGAGGGCTTAAAAGTGCTCGAAAAGTCACAGAGTTTGGCACACACCTCAAAGCTGGTGAGAATTTACGTCTGATTGGGGTTCAAATAGTGAGTGTTGAAAAATGGCTCTACAGCGCCACCTAATGCATTTCAGCTATGTTTTTGGAAGGTGAATGAAATTCAGCACAGATGTGTAAAGTAGCAAAACTTGAATATAAGTAAGATGTATTCAACATTGACAGGAAGTTGTCTATTTCACAAACAACTCCAAAAATGGCCACTTTTCAAGCTCCATTTTATCTTAAGAGATGGTGAATTGCAGAGCTTTTTTTACTTTATTAACTTACGAATGCACAGCGGCTATCGAAAGTCGACATTTCGACATTAACAGGACGTTTTTAATATCTCAGTCATAAAATGTCTGATCGGTTTCAAATTTACCAATTACCTCAACAGTATGTAAACTCTCGGTTATAGTGCCCGCAGGTGGCCACAGGAAATGCTATACTTAACATTACCTTATTCAATTTTTACCAAGTTTGACATATGCAAGGAAAATATTGTCCAAAACAATAACAGAAACAGTCATACCGGCACCAGTTGGCCATAGACTTTTTGATGTGGTTTTCATTTGTTAATTTGCTTGTATTGTCCTTTAAAATAAATACTTGCTGTAGTGCATAGTGCAACAAACAGAGGTGATAGCGCCAGAGGTGCTTGAGCACTTTGATCGCTGCTTGCAGCTTTAATGTCATATTTATTTTTATAAAATGAAGCAACAAATATATATGTGTATACATTTCTACAATTGTTTTGATCATTACAACACTGAATAGTAGACAGTACTCTTTTTCTTTTAATCTACTGCACATCTCCGAGGCTCCTCTTTTGATTTATCTCTATTTAGGGACTCATATAGAAAACAACTTATTTATTGATTTGTTTTTCCCAAAGAGCCAAAGTCAATCTGATAGTATTGACTCATGCTGTGCCTTGGAAAAACATTAGTGGCACAAACTGATTCACGTTTCTAAAGAACAGTTATTTCTTTAAAATAGCATGAACTTCTATCTATCCAGAGTGTGTGCTGCTGGTAGAAGACTATAAGTGAATGAAACTAAGTGGGTCAGAGAGTTTGTTCATTAACAGATGGTGTTTGCTTTCTGCTGGCAATGAACAAATGCACTCAGCAAAGCCATAAAGACCTGTGAATATTTGTGTGCGTGCATGTGTTTGTATTGGTAATATGCTTGAATGCCTGTGTATAAATGAATAGGCTGCTCTCTGATTAAGATCTTGAATGTCGAAACTGCATCAGTAATTGAAGAGGGAGGAAATGGGAGAAGGAAGGAGGGAGGGAGGGAGGGAGGGAGGGGGAATGTAAATATGGAAAAAAGTGAGAAGAATTCCAAAACCCAATTACCGTAAACCACAACTAGTGTGTGCTGGTCTTCATTTTCCATTAATAGTTCATTTGAAATTGTAAATGATCTCACACTGGTTGTGTTTATTGCCCTAAATAAGCCTGCCAGTGTTTTCATAAATATCTCATTTAACTTCAGTTTTATCAGTGGGCTACTCTAAATTTGAATGCCCACTATTTGTTTTTAACACATGTTAATATTTTTATATCATTTTCACCCTTAGAAGTCTCTTCACTCACAGGTGCGTTTATGAATAAGAGTTATGATAATGAGGTAATTCAACTTAAAATGTGCGTCTTTCAGTTTTGTTTTACAGACCACAAATGAAAGGATAACCCTTGGAAGTACAAGATCTGTGACAAGGCTTATGAATTTCGAAGTTCGGACTCAAAACAAAGCACAATAGGACAAAAAGTGCTAGGAACAGTGTATAAGGGAGCGCTTTTTATACAATTTTCACATTGTTTTGACCTTGTCTTTGCAAGATAAAAAATATATATAATAAAATGAATTAGAGCAAATTGTAAAGTAGTAGAAAAACGCTGAAAATGGCTCCGGACTTCTAAGGATTAATGGCAATTTACTATGAACCTGCCAACAGTTGCCATATTATTTTGTAAATGCTGTAACCATTGAAAGCTACTATGTTTTTTAGAGTTGCTTCGACGTTTTGTTAAACAAATGCCATTTTTTTATTTTCTTTTTTCAATAATATGATCAGTTCTTTTCTTTATAGTGTGTAGAATGACTTGTCAACAATGAACACTAACTAAATTAATGAACACAGCTAAACATTTAAGAAATACTTAATGGATTTTTTATTGTATCCATAGATTTACAGATGCCAGCATTTGCAGACCCTTTTAAGGTCCCCAAATTAAAATAAAACACTTCAGTGTCTAATTTCCATAACACTGAATATTCTCAGCAAAACGTCTAGGTTACTTGCGTAACCCCACGTTCCCTGAATAGGGAACGGAGACGTTAGTCGGGATTAGACTGACTGAATGGGAGCGAATCACCGTGAGAGCGACTGACAAACATATTAACGGGCAAATTAATTTGCAGGCGTAGGTGATTGATTAGCAATCAGCCGGGTATAAAGCCGGGCGTGCCTAAGCCTCAGTATGGAATTTTCCGAGGAGCTGGACCCACTTACCTCCCAGCTTACCTCAGATCCATGACTTCCAGGGCATGGCGAAGGGTAACGTCTCCGTTCCCTATTCAGGGAACGTGGGGTTACGCAAGTAACCTAGACGTTCCCTTTCAGTCGGTCCCGGAGACGTTAGTCGGGATTAGACCGACTGAATGGGAGCCTCTGTAAAGGGCCATGCCCGAAGTCCTTCCAGACAGGCCGGCACTAAACACAAAAGAGGGGTTAGTAACAAGGCCGTGTACCTGAATGGGGAACTCCTTCTGCCCCTGCCCGGAATACTCATTGACGGGGAAGTCGTCCAACACTGAGAGCATCTGCTGTACTTGGTTGATGCTGACGATCAGAAGGAGGCACCCCTCGACCCGCAGGGAGGAGTGGCGGAGATCGCGTCGAGGCCCGAAGGGCTACCAGCGGGTCATCGTTCTGCAAGAGAGAGGAGGCAGAGACGGAAGTCATCGTTACGCACCAAAAACAAGGGGAGTAACGGAACGGGTTCATACTAGCCACCTGAAGGGGGAGCTGTATAGAGAACATAGAAAGGGAGCGCCAGAGAGGGACTCCCAGATCTGTACCCTAGTTCTGCGGGGACCAGGCCGGAGCAAAGCCACCACACGGAACCTGGCAGCGCTGACTGCTCCGCTCAGTCAGATGCCGAAGGGGGGAGGATGGGAGAGCCACCCAAAGGGGGAGCTCTTAGAAGGTGTACTTCTCCCGATGACGAGGAGAGTACTGCAAGCTTACACCTGCTCCGTCCCCTAAGGGTGACTGCCACCACTCAGGACCGCAGAGGGAACAGAGCCTACATCAAGGTTGTAGAACCTGATGAACGTATTAGGTGTAGACCAGCCCGCAGCTCTACATATGTCGGAGAGTGAGGCCCCTCTAGCCAACGCCCACGAGGCAGCGATGCCGCGAGTGGAGTGCGCCCTCAGATGGAGAGGGCAGGGAACCTCACACACCTCATAAGCAAGGCGAATGGCCTCCACTAGCCAGTGGGCAAGCCGTTGCTTGGAGACCGCGGAACCCTTACGCTGGCCTCCGAAACATATGAAGAGCTGCTGGGAGCTGCGAAGCTCCCGGGTTCTGTCCAAGTAGATCCGAAGAGCTCGCACAGGACATAACGAACCCTGGGCTGGCAGGGTCACCACCTGGTCCCGGAAGGGGACGGATGGGACCTTGGGGATGAATCCGGGCCTGGGTCTGATGGTAACCAGAGAATCGCCAGGGCCGAATTCCAGGCAGGATTCGTCGGCGGACAGTGCCTGGAGATCTCCACCCTCTTAATTGAGGCCAGAGCGAGCAGGAGTGCGGTCTTCAGTGAGAGGACGCGCAGCTCCGCAGAGTGCAACGGCTCAAAAGGAGACTTCCGCAGCCCAGACAGGGCGACGGAGAGTTCCCAAGAGGGAACAGAGGGGGGTCTAGGCGGCCTGAGACGCCTAGCTCCCTTGAGAAATCTCACCGTCAGTTCGTGGCTGCCCACTGATTTCCCTTCGACCCGAAGGTGAAAGGCAGAAATAGCGGCGGCGTAGACCTTGAGGGACGAAGGGGACAGCCCCCGATCGAACCTCTCCTGGAGAAAGGTCAACACGACTCTGATGGGGCACGACCCGGGGTCTTCCTGGCGGGAAGAGCACCACTCGACGAACCGACCCCATTTACCAGCGTAGCATGCTCGAGTAGAGGGTGCTAACGCGTGGTCCAAAGTTCTCACCACGGAGGGTGGTAGAGGCTCGGGGTCCACCGCGGACAGATATGCCATACATGTAGGGCCCAGAGGTTTGGCCGCGGGTGCCTGTATCCCCCCCCCTGAGTAAGGAGGTCTGGACTCAGAGGGACCGGCCAGGGGGGGGCTGTCACGAGCGCAACGAGGTCTGGAAACCACGCTCTGTTCGGCCAAAAGGGGGCGATCAGAAGCAGTTTGTGCTCGTCCTCCCTGACCTTGCACAGTAACTGTGCTAGAAGGCTCACTGGGGGAAACGCATATAAGCGTTTGTTCCTGGGCCAGCAGTGTGCCAGCGCATCTGTCCCGAGAGGAGCCAGGGACAGGGAGTAGAAAAGCCGGCAATGGGTGTTCTGGCGGGAAGCAAACAGATCTATGTGTGCCTCGCCGAAGGTGTCCCATATCTGCTGAACAGCCCGAGGTTGGAGTCGCTATTCTCCTGCTGTGGGGTGGAACCTGGACAGCGAATCCGCGATCCGGTTGCACTCTCCGGGGATATAACAGGCTTTGAGCGACAAAAGTCTGCTCTGACTCCAGAGGAGCAGTCGTTGGGCGAGGTAGTGCAGAGCACGGGAGCGCACACCGCCCTGGCGGTTGATGTACGCTACTACCGCAGTGCTGTCGGTCCTGACCAGCACGTGCCGCCCCCGAAGGAGCGGGTAGAAGCGCCGTAGCGCTAGAATGACTGCAACTAGCTCGAGACGGTTTATGTGCCAGCGAGAGCGTCTTCCGGTCCAGGCACCGGACTCTCGGTGGGAACCGCACACAGCGCCCCAACCGGTCTTGGAGGCATGGGTGGTGACCACCACACGGTTGGGGTGGCTCGAAAGAGGCACCCCAGACCTCAGAAAGCACTCCTTCTTCCAGACCTTCAGGTAAGGGAGCGCGTCTGCCGTAGGCAGACGTAAGGCTCCCCGACGCCATGCCCAACTCGGAACTCGTGAGAGAAGCCATAGCTGTAGTGGTCGCATATGCAGGAGCCCGAGTCGGATGACTGGGGCTGCGGCTGCCATATGCCCCAGGAGCCTCTGAAATAACTTCAGTCTGACCACTGGTCGAGAGGACACCGCGAAAAGGGCGGTCAGCAAGGCCCTGGCGCGTTCTACCGATAGTTGCGCCAGCATGCTCTTGGAGTTCAGCTCCATCCCGAGAAAGAGATGGTCCTCACCGGAGTGAGGCGGCTCTTTTCCCAGTTGACCTTCAGACCCAAACGGTTTAAGTGCGAAAGCACCTTGCCCTGGTGTCGGATCAGCTGGTCTCTGGACGAGGCTATGAGAAGCCAGTCGTCGAGGTAATCCAGGATCCGAATGCCTGCCCGGCGGAGCGGGGCTAGCGCGGCCCTGACGACCTTCGTGAAGGTGCGAGGGGATAGGGCAAGTCCGAAGGGTAGGACCTTGTAGTGGTAAGCATGGCCCTCGAAACAGAACCTTAGAAAGGGTCTGTGTCTCGGTACCACTTCTACCTGAAAGTAAGCGTCCTTCAGGTCGATTGTTGCGAACCACTCTCCAGGACGGATGCATGGTAGAATACAGCGGACCGTCAGCATCTTAAACCGGTACTTGGCCAGGTGCCGGTTTAGACGCCTCAGATCCAAGATTGGTCGCAGCCTGCCTGATTTCTTGGGGACCAGGAAGTATGGGCTGTAAAACCCTCATTCCATATCGGCTGGGGGTACCGGCTCGATCGCACCTTTTGTTAAAAGGGCATCGATCTCCTCTCGCAGGAGTGAGGCGCCTGTTCGTGGAACAGGAGTGTGAAACACACCTCGAAACCTGGGGGCGGACACGAACTGAATCGTGTAGCCCTGCCGGATTGTCCGGACCACCCACTGTGAGACCCCGGGAAGCTTCCGCCAGGCTCCCAGCTAAGCTGACAGGGGTCGTGGTCGGGACGTGCCGATGGTCCCCATGGCGGGGCCGCCCAAAGGCGGACTTGTGGGCGGAATCACCAGGGGAGGACCCTGGGAGATGGTCAGATGAGGGCAGGGGTGGTGTGCCCCCGCGCTCTCTGCCATGGCCAGCGGGGCTTGGGCCCATGTCGGGATCTTCGTCGGAGACCGAGGAAGAGGAACCCCAGACCGACGGGCATGCGAGACCGCTATTCTCGGGTAGGAAGTGAGTTCTGTCTTTGACACAATAGGTGCCGCCGTCCCGGAGGACGGCAGCGAGGAGTGTGTGGTGGACGCCCCCCCCCCTGGGGGAGCTGGGTCGATGACCAGACCCAAAGACGAGCTCATTTCCTCCCGAGTCGCCAACCTCAGGGGCGCTTCTTCGTGGAAGCCCTCGTCTTCCGTCGAGAACCCTCTGAGGTTGACTGCGACTTTCGTCGTGTGGGGGTCTTCCTCGGACCAGAGGTCGAAGGATGAGACCGTGACGCGAGTCGCTCTCTTTGGCGTCGCACAGGCGGAGAGGGGTCCGGCACAGAAGCGGCAGGAGCCCGCCGTTTCCGACGCGGGACCATGAGCTCACCCAGACCCTCCGCCTGTTTCCTGATCGTGGAGACCTTTGACGCAAAATCGTCCACGGCGATGCCAAAGAGGCCATCTTGGGAGACAGGTGCATCCAGAAA
This sequence comes from Danionella cerebrum, assembly GCA_007224835.1. Classification (NCBI taxonomy): domain Eukaryota; kingdom Metazoa; phylum Chordata; class Actinopteri; order Cypriniformes; family Danionidae; genus Danionella; species Danionella cerebrum. Next base: position 131,845 of record SRMA01025510.1, read on the forward strand.
CCGGTTTCGGTCATTGGGAAGCATAGAGACCTGCTCCAACCAAAGATGGCGCTCCTGTACCACAAGTGTGGCCATCGTGCGACCGATGTTCAGCGCTGCTGATTTTGTAGCCCGAAGCGCAAAATCGGTGGCTGAACGTAAGTCCATTATAGACTGTTGGTCGCCACCCCCCTGGTGCATGTCACGGAGGACCTTGGCCTGAAAGACCTGTAAGGTCGCCATGGCATGCAGCGATGCAGCAGCTTGACCCGCAGCCGAATAAGCTTTAGCCATCAGGGCAGACGAAACTTTTCCGGCTTTGGAGGGCACACTCGGACGAGATCGCCAAGCGGCAGCACTGCCGGGGCACAGGTGCACCGCGACAGCCTGCTCCACCTGGGGAATCGAGGAGTATCCCCCAGCTGCTGCACCATCCAGAGCGGTGAAGGGGGAGGAGCTAGAAGCCCTGGCAGACAGGGGAGCCCGCCAGAATATTGTAAGCTCCTCGTGCACCTCCGGGAAGAAAGGGACCGCAGGAGCGCGGGGGACGGTGCCCCGGTGCTTACCCAGGAACCAGTCATCCAGCCGCGACGGCGCTGAGCTAGAGGGCGTAGGCACCTCAAGCCCAATTGCGGCCGCGGCTCTGGAGAGCACCGCGTGAGCATCGAGCTCCGGCTCGGCCGAGACCCCGGAGGGTGGCAGCGCTGAGCTGGAAGAACTCGAAGATCGCGCCCCTTCCGATGCTGCGATGGATAGCAGGTCGTCATCAGGATCACACGAGGGGCCGGGTAACGCCGAAGCGCTCTCCGACTCATTCGCGGACCAGACGAGGAGCACGCTCGGCATTTGGGGGTGGTGCGAGGAGTCACCTGACACCGTTCGACCCAAAACATCCGGGGAGAAAACAGCCGGCTCCCTCCGGTTCGTAGGAGCGCCAAGAGCCGAAGCTCCGGCGTCCTCTTCCTCGAAGAAAGACCGTCTGTATCTCAGCGTGCGGCCCGGCAGAGCGTTGCAGTGCACACACTCTCGCCTCACAAACGCTGCGCAGGCGTGTTTGAAGCCCAAACACTCCACACAGCGCTCATGACCGTCTTTCGACGAGATAAATCCACCGCAGTTAAGAGTAATGCACGTTTTGCTCATCGTGTCGTGAAAAACGGACAGGATTATGAGAAAACGGCTGAAACACTGGACAGGCTTGCCTGAGAAGATCTTCGAGGTGCTGGCGTTTTGGTGGCGTGCTATTCTGGGCTAGCAGAGGTCAACACCAAGTATGCCGAGAGGTAAGCAACCTACTGATCTTTCAAGCGAAAAAAGAGAGCGTCAAAGTTCAGGAGAGAGAGTCTCACTCAGTCAGCTCCGAAGGAAAATTGCATACTGAGGCTTAGGCACGCCCGGCTTTATACCCGGCTGATTGCTAATCAATCACCTACGCCTGCAAATTAATTTGCCCGTTAATATGTTCGTCAGTCGCTCTCACGGTGATTCGCTCCCATTCAGTCGGTCTAATCCCGACTAACGTCTCCGGGACCGACTGAAAGGGAACAGCACATTTGATTTGAGCCCCTTCCTCATCCCCATCCCAGCAACTTTGCCACAGACACATCCAGGCAATGATTGAGGTAAAATGTGAATTGAAGGGTCCACAGTTACTGTAAAATCAAAGTGGATTTGGAGTTTATGTAAGAGTTCATCAAGTTACTAAAGCAGGGCATTTTGAGCCAATTTTTGTTATTTTGGATGTCGGCTAGAATTTTGGCCAATTTTAGTATGTTGTGCAGTCTACATGAGGTATTGTGATTAACCCCTCACGACGAGCTTACGGTCGAGACAGTCGTAAAATCACAAAAACATTAAACCTTTTCCAAAATATTGCGGCCTGTTGTGATGTTACCACACTTTTGAAGCTACACTTTGTCCCTGCGCATGGTTAGTTTGAGAGGACGAGTGAAATCTTCATCAAAACAAATGGTTACAAAACTAAGAAATGAATTAGATATAACTTTTAATCAAGTCTTTAAAAGTGTATTTGAATAATTGTTGTGGTATCCATTTCAAACATTGCTCAAAAGTGGTCGGGGTCGAGTAATTCTCAATTATGGTGTGAAAGGATCAAATTTATCGAAGTGCAATGTGATTCTTATTGGTCTGTTCTTACAAAAACCATACAATTCTATAAAGTTTTTTACACTTTGCTTATGAGACTTTTACTTTCCATCATGCCTAAGTCTGTTTTTGCAAGGAACTCAACCTGAATGTGAGAAATCTCATTTTGAGTGTCAGGGAAGAAAAAATAACGGCTGGAGCGACATGAGAGTGAGTAAATAATGACAGGTGGTTGAACTAACACTTTAAGCTTCGAAGTTTCACATGAGCTCGTCCATAACAGCCAAGAGAAGAAATGCTTTTAAAGCTGAGTCTATCATGTTGCCGCTGACAAGCCGCTTTCAGTTCTGCACGAGTGAAGGCCTTTGTTGATCAGGACAGACCTTTTCCGACCTTACTGAAGACTCGTGACCAAGTGTTTCCATCAAAACCCAGACCCATATGAGCAGGGCTTTTTTAATGAAAACAAAATTTGAGGGTGTCATTAAAAGGATTTTGAATTTTTCCAGAGATAATGAGCCATAAACAAGGGGTGAAGTTAATGAGCTATAATGAACAAAAGAACATTGTATTCACGCACAAAAATTAATCTACTATGGATTATTCCGTTTCAGGAGAGTATGAAATATCATTGCTTTTCTTTCCCATGTTTTTTTTATTTAATAAATCCAGCCAGAGTGTGTGGAGCTGCTTCATTATGTCAGTTTCTGCTCTCTTTCTTTTTTCTTAGTTGACTGTTTCTCTGTAACAGAGAAGCCCATCCTCTAGGACCAATGAAAGTACACTTGAGTGTGTGAGAGACTATGGTTTCCACAGCACACAATGGCAACTGCAGTGATAAAAGCTCTGCAGCATTCTCTCTCACATGTCTGCATAAGTGTGTGTGTGTGTGCAGGAGGAGACCATTTCAGTGTCTGTCAGATCTTATACAGGAGTGTCAGAGCTAACAAGCTTCTGCCTGGACTGAGAACAGTACAAATGGGACACTGCCTGCAGGCTGCGAGTCTTTGCATGTGTTTGAATGCGTATGAACATGCGTCAGTCTGAAGTGTGTGACATTAAGGGTCTATATTTGCAGCAGAGTATGGTAAAATTGCGAGTTTGTGCTTGGTTTGTGTTTGAATGTGCAGAAGTGTGATGGGATGTGAATGGACTAAAAGAAAGGAGCTAAACATACATTTGTTTTTCTGAGGCCATTGCTGCTGGCGAAACAATGGCGTTTTCAAGTTTGGTATCACAGGGAAATCATAGCAGAACCTGCCCTCCAGTAAAATGTCAACCAGGAAGAAGCTATTGATTTATTACTCTGGAAACTGTCAGAAAATCTGACAAAGCATTGACACAGCAATAAGTGATTAGTAAAATGCCAATTGTCCAATACATGCAGAGCATTGCCATCAGTCACCTTCATGTTGGCACTACAGAAGGCGTTCTGCCAGGAAAAAGCCACCTTTCAAAACACAAACAAATGATTCACGAAGACAATGACTGGACGACATTGAATCTTAACGTTGATGCTATGGTTAGTCATGCCAAATGATACACCTTCTGTTCATAAAATATTTAATTTTGGACAAATATGGTTGAAGTCCTTCATAATGTATTTGAGAACGCAAATAACAAAAAAATAAAAAATGATTAGTTTCAAATAGGTGACAGTATGGAGTTGACACACTATACTTTTTGATATGGTATAGTGGGCTGCGAATGTGACACGTAAGCTCCTGGTCACCAGAGTTTGAATCTCTCTCCCCCTACTGTTAAAATTACTGTAAATAAAGGCCAAATAATCAATCTTTCACATTTACTATGGTTTACTATGGTACGAATGTTCGAAAAGCTTCTCAGCAAAGTGCTCTTTGTCTTGGGTCAGGAAATATTAATGCAATGACGCTCTCTGCCTGAAGATGGCGTTTGCTGTACAACATATGCACTATGTTGGACAATGTGGAGAAAAGAAGTCGCCATTAATTCAACCGAGCGGCTCTTTTACATCCTACTCACATCATCAAAGTAGCCAGCTTTTATCTTCCGAAAAATGGATCTGTGTGAAACTCTTTTACAGTAGCACCACTCATTCGTGTGAGCTCCTGTTGGCGCCTATGTCTTTTTTTACTTCGTACCAAAAATTTGGATCAGTTTGTAGTGGCCTTTAGTCAACTCAGTTTTGTAAGGTAAAACATTTCCAACAAAATGTTAAGTTGATTGATTTTGTTGGGGTTTACAGAGTAGACCAAGCATATCCTAAAGGCCTATACACACCTACATGAATTTGTGATCTGAAATTTCATGGGAATACGCACCTCGATCAAAAACCATGGGTGCCAATGGCAGTGCTCCGAACAAGTGGTGGCTACGAAAAAGACGTGGGTAGGACGCAAAATACCCCCATGATGGCACTCAGGAAACAAAAAAGAGGAGCAGAACGTAGAAGACAAATCAAAGAACATATAGAAAAAAATCATGGATGTTGAACCAAAAAAATTATGGATGTTGAACAATTTATACTGTTAGTGGCTGATCGCACAAAGCTGTTTGACCAAAGATTAGAAAAATGGGGAGAAAAGAGAGGATTTGTGGCGTGTGGCACGGAGTGCATCTGTTGTACACCAAACGCCCTCTTGAGACAGGGAGTGTCATTGCATCAAAATTTCCTCAACCCAGATGAAGAGCACCCTGCTGAGAAGCCACCCGAAGATTTGTGCAAATCTCAATTGGAATCGGCGTGTAGAGCCCTTAAGCACCTCTTGGCTGGTTTGAAGCTAGACTGGTATGTGTACTGAAGCAGGGTTGTGGAACTAAAGCGTCTAGGGCTTTGAACATGTCTGGTGTTGTTGAATGTCCAAAGAAAAGGTAAATATTTTAAAATGTTGTTGCCGCTATAGGGCCATGGATTACAATCTATTCAAATTTTAGCTCTGCTTCTGAATCCCATTTAGACTCTCATTTAATGAACAGAGTACAACTTGGGTAGTTCACTAACTTGTCAGTAGAAACCCGCACAAGTGAAGGAAGATACAAACTGTAATCACAAGGTTGTAATTAAGACATTTAAATAAAACATGATCTGGGAACTTTTGGACGTTTTTGTCATTTCTGCTTTTATTGTAGAGACAAAAAGAGCAGCAGTTGGAGAGATGGCAAGGAATGCTGATGGAATGTCAAGCTTGCTAACACATAGACCACCAGAGCTTGACAATTTAAGACTCACAAGTAAATATCATGCAAAAATGTTAAAACCTACTTTTAATTAGAAAAATATGGATGCTACCAACCAAAAGTCACACTATTTGTATAATTGTCCAAATAAACTTAATTGAATCTCAATACAGAATTTAGGAAGAGAATGGGGTGTTAGGAATAAAGTTTTCTTTGTAGCAGTCCTTATGTATTTGATTCGTTTGCGACTCTTTGGCCAAACACTCAATTAATTCCCACATTTCCCCACCATTAATACCATTACATTTGATGATTTTTAAAAGCAACAAATGTTTTAGCACCTGAAGCATGAGTTTCAGTCAATCTTTAACAGAGGAATGCACCTTGACTGTGTTAATGAAGGATTGGCTGAACTGGAACTATATAGTTGATGAGTGAAGACAGGGATTAACACAGTTCAATAAATCATTAGAGCTCTCAACAAAAGGTTAGAGTTCACCTAAAGGTGTTGGTAAATAAAGTTATCTAATGATCTTGAGTAAACCATGTGGGGGTTTTTATGATGGGCCGATGTTATTTTCAAATCAATTTATTCCTGGAGGAGAAATAAGGAAGAAGCAGAGTAGCTGACCATCCTCGTGTCATGAAAACATTGCAAGCACCGGTTGAAATTGTACTCAAAGTTCAGCAGCTCAGAGAGCTTTGCTTCAAACGTCTGCCACTTCCTTCCCAGCGGAGGGCACACATTTCTCTCTCTCTCCCCTAATGTCTGTTTCACTCTCTAATCATGCTATCGACAGGTTCTGTTAAATTAATCATGAATGCAAATCTGCTTGATGCTTGATCTTCTGCTTTAATCTTTTTCAAACTTTAAAGCTCACCCCAGCAATATTCAGGAAATCTTGAATGTAACTTACAGTACAGCAGTGCGTTTGTAAAGTTTTATCAGGTATACACTGAACTTCAACCAGAGGCACTTTAACGTTTAAAGAATGACTAAGAATTGTTTAAAAGTCATTCCTAACCCACATAATTCTTAATGTTGGTAAAATACCGATCTAAAAAACTGTAAAAAGGCTACAAACATAACCTGTTACAGGTTACTGTAACATTTGTTATTTAAACATTCAAAGAACTCAACACATAGTTTTACTTTTATACAGAATTTTTGACCTTTTCTAAAAAGTGTTTTAAATCAGTCACACCGGTCTGAGTTTATCTTAGGTCTGATCTTGTTGTTTTAAAAAGGAGCCTTCACCACATGCTGTTAGCCAGGCTTATTTTCATACCATGAACTGATTGAAAATAATTTATGTTTTTTCCCAAAACACCATTTCTTTTGGTAACAGATTACTCCCAACACAGGGCCTAAGGGAAAAGGAGCTTGGCTGGCTTGATAGTGTCCATACCTCACTCTCTCACCCCCTTGCTCTTGAACAATGCACCAGTCTCACCAACTGCCCACTGGGTGTGTATTCAGGGTGTGTTTGTTAACTGCTGTGCGTGTCTGCGTATGTGTGCGCATGCACATAGATGGCTTCAATGCAGAGCAAAAATTCCCATGGGTCACTCCATACCTGGACATAATTCACTTCACTATTTTTCTGGGAGCAAAAGAGGTGATGGGAGTCTTTCCTAGAGACAAGAAAAAGAGAAAGGAATGGTGTGATGTAGCACAGACCAATTGTTCCTTCTTTAGCTGACCACACACTGAGAAAAAAAACAATAAATGAATTGATTTTATTTAAATATGCACCCCAGTTTCACGTGGACTGCTCCTGTGCATTCAAACAATTCACAAATTTAGATTAAATAAACTTCTAAACATGATCAATAATATTCTGTTGGAAGAATCAAGAAGACTTTACTTCTTGAGTGCTTTAATGTTTTATCATTTAATAATGTTCTCTGCTGTTACGATTCAACTCTTGTATAAACACTATGGAAACTTTAAGACAGAGCTTGTTGTATCCAGAATAAACTTCTGCTTTTGTCGACTAACTTCTGCTTTGCATGAAATGTTAAGAGAACAACATGTTTGATCACAACAACTGATCACATCTTTTCTTCACATGGGTCTGAGTAACTTTTTGCTTATTATAAATAAAGATGAGAGCAGAGAGAGCCTCGGTGGTGACTTGAAAGCAATCCTCGAGCTGTTGCCCACAGTTTGCAACTTGAGTGCTCGCTTGCTAACTTTAAACCAGAATTCGAGTCTCGTCTGAAGTTATTTAAGTCTTACAGGTTGTCCCAAGGTTCCACGAACCGCAGTGGTGTCCCATTTGGAACCAACATATACACCATCTGATCTGATGAGCAAACAATGTTCACAATAAAAGTAAATGTAAAAGTAAAATAGTACATTTGTGGATTCATTTTTAGTGCAGCTGCTATAAAACTCTTACAGGTGCTAAAGGATACAAATGAAGACTCAGCTGGACCAATAAGACGTTTTAATGCCCCTGGGTCAAATACACACAATTGCCTCAAAGCAGTTATCTATCATAGCTTAAAGGTCGATCGGTTCTGTAACTGATAGGACACTCGGTTGTTCCATTGAGCAGTAGACAAAGAAATCACACTTTCTTTTGACACATGTATACCATCCATTTTGCACATTCCCCTCTCTCAAGGATCTGATTCTCTTAATGATTTGACATTATCGCTGTCCCCAATGTTGCACTTAACTTGACGAGCCTGAACAGTTTTTGGAATTGTGGTTTAGCATAACAGGTCATTACAGATATAACATTACACCTCTTCTTCTTCTACCACTAGAGTCTAAAACCCTGAGTGGCTTTCACTATGTTGACGTCATCTCTCATGCTTTGATTTCTGGCTATAGCTCTGAGCTATTATCTTCATCTTACAATTCACGTTCTTCTTTTTTATCACTTTTTAACATATCAATAGCTCAATGATTTGGACTTGCTGAAGTCTTGCCACACTGCCATATCTTTAAGAGTCAACTGGAGGGACGAGCTGCACACAGGAATTCCACAGGGTTCAGTTCTTGGTCCTCTGCTCTTCTCAACCTACATCACCTCCCTGAGTCCCATCATCCAATGACATGGCTTCTCCTACCATTGTTATGCAGATGACATTCAACTCCACCTCTTTCCATCCAAATGACTCTACTGTTACAACCCCGAACAACATTTCAAGATGGATGAACAAGAATTGCTGGCTTTCCATTACAACTCAAAAAACGGATGCTTACATACAGGACAGCATCATCATACTTCACAAAAAAAAAAAGAAAATCCCTCACCAGAACTTTCACCTTCACAGTTCCTTGTTGGTGGAATCGCAATCTGGAAAGCAGAGACTCTCAGAACTCTCACAATATAGAAGCAGACATATAAAATGGGCTTAAGCAGAGACACCTGCTTGAGACACCTTCCCAGGGAGGTGCACAGGAGGTTTTTGATACAAATGCTTCAGCCACCTCAACTGGGTTCTCTCAACATGCCCTACTCCATGCTCCTCTCCAATTACCTTCTGCAGAAAATTTCCACCGCCTGTATCTGCTCGTGACCAAAATGTACATGATAACCCCCCCCCCCACACACACACACACCCACGACAGTACAGAGGTACAAAACAATTGCTATTAAAAAAACTTTAAATTGAATTTAATTAAAGGTGACACAAATCAAAGAATGTCAGGGAGCATTTATATAGTCTTTTTGTGACCTAGAAAAGTTATATAGATGAAATAGGTCGCACATTCTTGTCTCTTCAGGGGTTGGTCAGTGAAAACCCGTTGAATTTCTTTACCTGTCTTGCACAGCAGCGCTCTAAAACCCGGATACATGCAGCAAAGGCTTGTCATTTTAAAAACTGTCGTTATATGACAGCGGACGAGGTTATCTATTTGCTTTCTAACATATTAATCTGGAAAGATGTCGTGTCGCCCGCTCCAGATGCCTGCGCTCGCGGAAACCCTCGGGGCCAACGATAAAGCCCGCGCGCGCACCTGTCACACACTCTGCTCCCGAGCTCGATCCCATGCACGACGAGAGAGGGGAGGGGGGGGGGGGGGGTTAAAGAGAACGAACGAGAGAGAGAGAGAGAGAGAGAGAGAGAGAGAGAGAGAGAGAGAGAGAGAGAGAGAGAGAGAGAGAGGAGAGAGAGAGAGAGAGAGAGAGAGAGAGAGAGAGAGAGAGAGAGAGAGAGAGAGAGTATCTGTCAGTCTGCGGCTCCACCCCTGCCGTACACCCCTCTCAGAACTGACCGAACCCGCGCATAACACACATATACTCACCGGTACACAGGTGTCCCCCTTAACGTCATAACCGTATGTAACGAAAAGTTGATTTAGGTGTTTATGTTGGAATTTTAATTTTAAGGAAACTTGCGTGGACTTGTTGGGGTGTAGAGAGGAGTAAAGATGACTAACTTGAAAGATGTTTGGGGGCTGGAATCGAGCCGGATGTACTGGGCGATGTTTTGTTTCTCCGTTCTCGTGGCGCTCCCCGCGCGCGCAGACATCACATGCGCCTCTTGCTTCGCGCCAAAACACCGGAATGGAGCGCTCGTGAGCGCAAACATGAAGCCGACGGCAGCTGGAAGCCATGTATTTGAAAGTATACTGGACAACGGTGTGGTTAAAAACTGGATACACGCAGTTGATGTAGCCCAACTTTCTTCCGAAGCGCATGGAAAGTCTTTCAGGTCCTGGACAGAGACACTGGAGAACGAAGCGCAACGGACCAACCCAGTCGAGGTCAAGACGGAGAAAGTTTTCCCAGCAAGGTCTCCTCAAGAATCAAAAGTAAACAGACGAGAAAAGCGCAGTATTCTTCCCCCCGACCACTCTCTCGGTTCTCGGAGCGAATTCAGGCGCACCGGAGGAACCGACGGCGTGGGGAAGAGCCCGCGGCAGAGTGAACCGCACCTGGTCACGTCCACCTTTGCGCTGTCCGGGGATTCGGCGCATAACCAAGCAATGGTTCTCTGGTCCGGGCACAACAGCAGTGTGAGTGGAAAATTAAACAAGAACCTCAATTAAAAGATCTCTCAAATATCAAAAGTCGGAAATAATCAATCGCTTTAAGATCGTATGAACACAACAGATGCGCGCGCCCGGTTTAATAATGGTAGATATCACGTTATGTTTATTTATGAACAGAGATATTATGTCCAGTGCACACTGTACAGTTAATTTAGAAAAAAAAATATAATAATTCCCTTGAAATAGTATTTTACAACCCAAGGTCAGTTAAACAAGAGTATTGTCATTTAATTAAACTGATTTTCACAAGTTATTTTGATACTGTCAGCTCGATGAATTGTTTTTTCATCATAATGTGCATTTGTTTGACTTTCTCTCAACTTATTTTTATGTTTAATTTGAGAGATTTTTGTCCAGGTATTTAATGGCTTTGTTTCTATTAGACAAATATAGAAATCTCCATTTAATTAAAATGAATATCGTCTTCCAGATCAAGCAAGCTTTGTAATATGTAGCAATAATGAAACTGGGTTTAAGCTGCTGACCCATGCACTGGATCTGCCAATACTCAAATCTCTGCAGCTGAAAAATATAGATCATTGGTTCCAATTTGAGAGACAAGTGTGTTAGCTTGCAAATTGGTTTCTTGTGGAAAATATTCATATTTGGCACCTTAATTCTTAACAAAACACATGTATAAAAGACATCAAGCTGTATGATGATAAAGTGCTATTTTTTTTTTCGAATCCATTTCTTACGAAAATGGCTATTTGAAACTCAACAGGTCATCTGTTCCCTGTTTCCGATAAGTATAAGCTTAAGTCACCACCAAGCAGTCGATTAATATTAAATTAAAATCACTGCCAAATATCTGGCAGAGCCACTTTATGTTATGAATAATCAATTTCTTTCATCAATAATCTTCTTATTGCATTTGCACTTCTTTCATCTCTGGAGACCAGGCTTCCCTGCATGCATTTGTCCATCTCTTACCATGTTTTGAGAGCGAAAGCAAGATTTTTTTGACGGAAACGCAACACATTTGTGTATCAGAAAAAAAAATATATACTGCAAGCACACTTTTACACGAATACCACCAGACACAAATACACAGTTCTGTGTATGTATGTGCCGCGGCGCTGATGCCATCGGTGAATCTTACCAAACCAGCATGAATGATTTTGCAATGGCATAGATCCAAACTGAACGTCAGAGAAGAGATCTCACCGACACAAACTGTTACACACTATGTGTATCTAATTGAACTCAACAAATAATATACAAATTTGAAAAAAATTGTACAAAATGATCCATCAAACTCTATTAATATCCCTCCTAATGATGTATTTGAAAGAATCAGAATGTTAAATTAAAAAAATGACGCCCATAAGGGGTTTCAAAAGATTAGGAAAGGATGTTGGTTTGAAAAGGGATGACACCGGTAGCCTCTCAGCAGAAAGCAACAAATGAAGCCCTCTGTCAAAGCAGCTTTCATCAAATGTGAAACATTTCCCAGTGCTTCCTGCAGACACTGTCTCATTACCACCCGAGTGATAAAGCCAAAGTCAGGCCTTTCCCTCCTCTGTTGAATCTCGCTCAATTACTGACACAGATTTCTTCACACACTAACTCACAGTAGCAAATATATCCATGCCATTATACTTTTGCTATGAAGCCTGCCTTGAACCCACTTGTCCACTCCAGAAGGTGAGAGCAGATGGACAGATACCTGTAGAGTAAACGCCACAATAAACCCAAACTGTGGATGTCGCAGAGAGCGTTGCTAGGGTTTTAGAGGGGCATGACATCATGGAAGAAATAAGAGATATGATGTGTTTCATTCATGTGTTTTACAAGATGCAGAGTATGTTCACAATCGTAGTGTGTAGACCAAAACAAATGATCATTCCAATATAGCCGCTACCAAATAATTAAACACGCAACTGTCCCACAAACATATTCGTACTAGAACAAACCTACACTAGCCTCCTCTTTCTTAGAAGCTGTTTTGACGTATCTGCATAAAAGCTCTAAAGAAATACACCTGACTTGTTTGATTCGTTTGCATTGTTGATATTGAACCTAAAGCTATTGAACTTGAAGGAATAATGATATGGTCACAGTCGGAGCGCTTTGTTAGATGGAGGCTTGCAAAATGTGAAATGATCAGGATTTTCTCAGCAAAAATAAGGAGTTGCTGCAAGGATACATTTTTTTTTTGCTTCACATGACTAAAGGGGTAAAACATATATTTGCATATGTAAATAATTTAAAGCAATGCATTTTACCCAAGATTATTCTCAAAAATACAAATTTGTGCCCATGAAAGATGTCAACAGAATCAGCCAAACATACATACATACATACATACATACATACATACATACATACATACATACATACATACTGTGGTCAATAAAGTCCAACTGAACAAGGGGAGCATATGTACAATGGCTGATCAGACCATTACACAAACATTGGGCTAATTAAAAAAAAACACAATGCGTCAATCTGAATGGAAATTGCCAAAAACAACATAACATAAGTTTGTGTCAAAGTTAAATTCATTCATTCTCCAACCCACTTATTCCCAATTTTGTGAGCAGTTCTTTTGATTGAGCTAATCATGTGATTGGCTGTGCCCAATCATGCTAATTACTGTGACAGCAGGGTGAGGAGGCTGGTCGGAGGTCATGCTAGACCTTGGCAGTATTCTGAGTAGAACACTGAGGCCCTGTCCGCATGTATCTGGTTATTTTTTGCAATGGGGGCAATGTTTCGCTGTCCGTCCACATGTGACCACAGCACCATTTTCATGTAACCGCTTGTTTTTCGGAAAACTTTGGCCAGGGTGAATCGTGTTTGAAACACTGGATTTTTTTTGTGTGTTTGGGGCATGGAGTTTGTCATTGTTGTCATGCTCACTGCTGTGTTTACAAGCACAACCGTTTTTATGCACTATTTTATTACCAAACACATTCATTTTTGCACATGCAGTGCTGAATAGTTCTTTTAAAAACGCCATGAATTGACTGAGTTTTTGCAGCGTTTTTTTAAGTGTCCTTATGGATGAATATTCAAGTTAATTTATTGTAAGAGTCTTTGTAAAACAGTGTGAGAAAACACCAAACAGTTTGGTGTTAGCATGGCCTTAGACCAGGGGTGTCAAACTCATTTTCACCAAGGGCCACATTGGCATAATGGCTGTCCTCAAAAGGCCAGATGTAACTTGTAAATGTAAGACAATGTAATTGAATGTAATGTAAAATAAATGTAACTACTCCTTAGTGTTAAATAACTCATTATTTATAACTTATTCAAGTGACAATTCAGTTGCATAGAAACAATTGTATGCTTGTTGTTCTAATATAAATCCTTTTGATGTGTCAGCTTATCAAAAACCACATAACTCCATTAATGAAGGATCAAACTGTCCCAATCCCAATCCTGGACCAGAGTAAAAAAATGAATCCTGTCCAAAACGTCTGAATAGTCTTTCAGAGTCGATTTTAGTTGTTTTATTGAGTGTTGTTTTATTTACAAAGGTCCAGGTCTTTTTATTCAGCTGTGGAATATTGTAGAGTAGTTCCTGTCCAGCAAAGGACCTTAGCAAAAGATAAAAATAAATTAAGCCATATGTTGTTGGAATCAAGAGCTGTTTTAAAGCAGTATAACATAATGTCAAAAATTACACTATACATATAATGAAAAACATTATTGTTGGGAATAAACCATGTGAATAAAAACTTTTTACATATGACTGAGATTGAGACGGTGACACGCCCCCTGCTGTTGCTGTTTGTGTTTCACAACTCACAGGGGCTCTCAACGATGGTATAAACATCTTCTTTCACTATTTACAAGTGTGTGGTATTGAAATCGAACAGTTTAGTGTGCCAAAAATGGTGGAAGAATGCAAGGAAATAAGAAAAAAGACGCACTTGCGCGAATGCGGAAGAAGAATCACGGACAGAACTCGGTAAAAAAACAGTTCAAACACTAATAAACCTATTACTACTACTAAGACAATGCTTATGCTACTATATACAGTATAAACATTATATTTACAATGATTTTTCCGCTAACACATAGAGAGTATAAACCAAGTGTGTTTCACATGGCCGGCGGAGTGAAGCCAAACCGCGCTGATCGCCCTCTTGTTGCTTAATGCAGAATGATTTCCGCCCAATACCAGTCTATAAAAATACTTTTTTTTTGTTTGTTTTAAAATTATTTTTGTGTGGCTCACAAGGGCTCATATTTCCCCTATAAAAAACTAGGCGGGGCCATGTGATTGTCAGCTTCACTAAACAGAGCTGACTGACTGCTGTCAGTTGTGAGAAAGATCACTAATGCTGCTAACGATCAAATTGAGAGAAATAATTCTCAAACTCTTGTTTAAATACAAGATAAGCTGTATATAACAAGCTGTGTGTGAGAGGGGTGTGTGTGAGCCACATTAGAGGCAGAGCTTTGAAACCATGACAGTTCAATCCTAATCAGGAAGTTGCATTTGCACCAGTCAATGGCAGCATCGAGACCAGCTCGGTGGGTGCGTCATATTAGACCAATGGCAATTGCCGGTGTTACGTCTTCCATATTTCTGTGGTTTGAACACATTCTCAATCTGCCCTTTTAAAGGAACAATTCACCTCATGAGGGAGTTCAAATGTCACTCCAAAGCAATTAGCTGCTGGAGAACTGAATGAAATTTGTTTAGTTTACATACAAGCAGAAGGTCCAGTTGGGATGCTGCATCTCTCCTGTGCTTCTGTGGGTTTCCTTTGGCCACATCTGTTTTCTTACACAGTCCAAAAATATGTATATAAAGGTGTATCCTTTTTATATTTATGATAAGTGACTGCCCTACACTATACTATCCCTATCTGTTCTGCCGGTAGATGGTGACACGTTTTATCACTGGGTAAGAAAACAGATTCTTTCTTCTGTATGCACTTATGAATTCAAATTAGGGCTTGCTACTAGAGGGGCACCTTCTTGCTGAGAGACAGCAGAGCTGACCACAGATAATGTAAAATTCTTGAGTTCGCATGTTTGTAATAAATTATTGTTTTGTTTAGTAAGGCTGCCTACTTCACCTTCTTCAAAATTTTGATTAAATTCTCATTTTGTAGGTTGATTTGATTTAATCGTGGTTCAGTTGTGTTTTGGCCAGTTATAATTGCAAACTCATGTGTGCACTCAGTCGTGTAACAGATTTTAATGACATTTCTTTAACAACTCATCTGTATTTCTTATTAGTTAACTATTAATTCAATTCATTCATTTTTCTTCTAACTCACTTCAATTATCACTCAAAAACTTACATTGTTCATGTAAAGACTGGGATTAAACTTAGATGAAGGTCACAAGAAAGAGAATAAAGATAATGCAAATTTCCAAGTAATGCTCACACAGTTTTTTATCCAGTATTGTTTTATTAGATTGAAAATCTATGAATACATACAGTGTATTGGCATTGTAAGTGTTCACCCATCTAGGACTGAGGAATGCGGAAAAATATTTTACCCATATTGATTGACATTCAATGTTAAAAAATAAAAATATGTAAAATAATAACAAATAATGAAATATGTTTTAAAACATTGAATAGTAATTAACTTAAAGTAAATGAAATAATGAAACAGTTGCAAATTACAAATTAATATTAATCCTTAGAAGTTTTTGAGCATTTTTTTTTATTTTTCAATTAATTATCTTTAAAACAGTTTTGTGGCGATGCTTGATATAATTTTTTGTACAACCCAGTTTCTTTTTTTTTACATATATTTTTTCATTACATTACACATTAATTCCGCAAAAATAAACTTCAGAGTAATACGTTTGTTTTTTGTTTTTAACAGAGTTTTCATGTCTGAAAAAAGAAAAAACCTAAACCGTATACACTGTTTCAAGCAGTCTTTGTTCTAGAAATTCGAAAAACACAAGCCATTTCACAGGTCTTGTAGTTTCAAGGGTCATTTCATCTTTTCACCACTAGATGGCACTGATGGCAACTAGATTTCAAAACTAATAACCTTTTTGGAAGCTACACATTTTATTACCTGGGTTGCATGATTCCTACCTAATCAGAGACAACAGGTTAATAAATGATCTTATAAATGATCTGTGTCAATTTTTTGTTTTACTTTTAGCTTGCAACTCTAAAAACAACAAAAAATGCCCATAAAAACCAAGCTTTTTGTGACGGTTTCAAATATTTATTGTAAGCTGCAACAGCCAGAAATTGTACTGCTGCTTTAGCCGATGCAAACATTAGCTTCCCTAACAGCTTCAGACGAAAATAAAGCAGTTTTAGGGCATTTAGCACATTTTCAAATGTCTGTTAGCTCCAAAGTGTGGTACCTTTTGAGGTGATGGAATACATTTGTTGTATTCCATGCTTTAGCTGAAAACGATCACCTTTCTGGGTCACGGGGGTCTGCCGGTGCCTATCTCCATTGCACATTGGACAAGAGGCAGGGTTTACACCGTGGACAGTCAATCGCAGGGCAACATTCACTCACTTTTTCACATCTAACAGGAAATTAGATTATTCAGTTAACCTAGCCGCATGTTTTTGGGATTGTGGGGGAAACCAGAGTTCCCGGAGGAAACCCACACAAACACATGGAGAACATGCAAACTCCATCCAGGAAGGTTAAAGATTGGTGCTATACTGGGATATATTCCTTCTGTAAAAAATTGAGTTGCTTCTTCCTGGTCGATCAGGGGCTCACCAACTCACCAGGGTGCACCCATGCTATTCTTTCCAATCAGGTCTCCTTGGCCTGACCCTTTTAGAACCTCATCAAAGTACCTGCAAATAATGTATAGAAGATGGTGGAAAAGCCAAGTTGAGTCAAGGCCGTAAAAACAGGTTGGTGGAAAAGCAATGTAGGTCAACATCAGAACACTTAGTGGGATGGAAAACGAGCGCCAGAGATGAGATCTGTGACAAACATTTCCGGCACTTGTCTGACTGCATTGTGTCAACGGTAAAGTTCTGTGATTATTGTGTGGGGCAGATGTTCATGAGATGCTATGACCCACAGCCACAAACAAAAAGATTTTGAGCATAGTCTCTTGCCTTTGAGAATGATAAATCAAAAAGTAAATATCAT
Source organism: Danionella cerebrum (assembly GCA_007224835.1). Lineage (NCBI taxonomy): Eukaryota > Metazoa > Chordata > Actinopteri > Cypriniformes > Danionidae > Danionella > Danionella cerebrum. The sequence goes on from SRMA01025510.1 coordinate 149,170, forward strand.
TGTTTTCTAACTCAGACAAACTGCATCTTGACTGGTCTCTAGCTTTTCCAATAAAGTAAATTTGAAAGCATTTCCCATTATTATTGTTTGCAGCTTAGCTGAACAAATGGATCTGTAGTATTCAGCAGTGTTCCTGATGCAAGACGAGTGTGTTTGTGATTGAGAAAGTCGGAGGAATTGTGTGTTCTGCTGAAAGCACACTCTCTTAGGCCTAATGTCATTGAGCGTTGAAAGCTTTCACTTTTGATTCACGGCAACGGAGAGGCTGTTTGGCCACTTTAATTGTAAAAACAATCAATGAAAGTCCATAAAGATGATGGAAATGCAAGAGAATCATTTTGCGACTCCTGCTATGCCTTGCCCTTGGGTCCTGATCCACAGTTTACCCTCCAAAGACCACACTGACATTTTCTCTGAGAGGAGTCCCGCGGAGCAAGAAATCATTGTGAAGCTCCCATTTTGTGTATTTTGTTGTCTAGACAAAACTGATCTTATGCAAATTTCTCTGAGGGAAGTTGCTCCACGGGGGGTTGATTGTGATAGAGCAGTGATTTTAACGTTCAGAAAACCTCACCGACATGCTGAGAGAGAATGGGAAGTTATGGCCGTCCAATCATTGGATGCACAGGCTTTAGTTTACTTGCCTGTCTGTTTTTTGTTGACTCTCTGTTGATGCCCAACAGGAAGACGCTAGTCAACTACATCCAAGGCCAGCATAGTGTGAAACTTTTCAAGGGTACGTGCATGTGTACATGTGGGTTCACATGGCCTGCAGAGAGCATCAGGGACGTCCTTGAAGAGTTTGGCTGTCCATCCAAATGTCTGCACATCTTCCAACTGATTCACTCTAGAGTGACAGCCAAAGTGCTTGTGTGTGTGTGCATGAGGTCGGTGTGCCTATGAGGATTTGTTCATTTTTGTGTGCGTGTGTGTGTGTACATACTCTATCTCAGGGCAGCAGAGCAGCTGAGGCTTGCAGTAGTAAACACTGACTCCGGGACACATCATGTCCAGTTAGTTTTAAAGGACCTTGTGATATTAGGGTGGTTTGAGCATGTTTTACTTTAGCTACAAGTCTTGAAGCAATCGTTGGCTGAAATATCTAACAAGGTTTTCCTTCCTTGAGAATATTATTATAAATTCAAATATTAAATTTGCTGTGGGGTGTGAGGACATTGTTGTACTATACTATAGTGCAACCACAAACCTTTACTTGTGCATCACCAAACCTCTGTTTAAACAAGTATAATAACGTGTGAGTTTATTTAAAAAGGGTTCATCAACTGTCACTGTTGGGGAAAACTGTGACCATTTTGAATGTGTTTTATGTGAATTTGTAAAGTGTTTGGTGTGCTATGTTTGTGTTTATGTTCAGTTTAGATACTATCTGCTCAAACACTCCTTACAGGCCATACATTGAAATAAATTTTTACATTTGCACAACATTTAATTGGAAATACTTTGCATTCACCGTTCGTTCATTTTCAGAACCAAACCTGTTCAGTTCAAAACCCGGTCATTTACTATATCTATACCATGCCATGCTGTTCCGCTGTTTGTTTGCAATGTTTTGTCTGATTTGTGTTGTGAATAACTGTATTTTAAGTTTGTATGCGCTTTACTGTTTTTTATTCATTTTTGTTCTTTTTTTACCCATAGCTGTGAATAGTTCCAGCGCATGAAATGGTATGATGCAGGGGCAGAGTTTGCAACATATAAGGGCTCCCAGGCCTACCATTTAGCGTAGGTTGTTATAGGAGTATGGTGTATTTCGTAATTGTCAAAATCAGGTCGCTGTACATATTGTAAATATCGTTGTCTCTCTCTCTCTCTCTCTCTCTCTCTCTTTTTTTGGATGTTTTTTTCTGGGATTTTTTGAGGGATTTTTGCACCAATAAAACTACTTTTTTGTAACATCTGCAAAGGTTTTTGTCACTCCAGCCTCCCACTGTCAGGTAATTTGTTTATACATGAGTAATGTGTATACAATAAAACAGTACATTTGTAATAAAACAATTATAGCTAATTATAAACTTTGATATTGACTTCTAAAAGTTTTTTCATTCATTCATTCATTTTCCAACCCGATTATTCCTTTTTGGGGTCACGGGGATCTGCCGGAGCCTATCTCCAGCGCACATTGAGCGAGAGGCGCCAGTCCATTGCAGGTTCTAAAAGTTCTGTTTAAAACAGTTTTTAAAGAGTTGTCCACATCACTATAAGTCACATAACCCAGCCAACATGTTTCTGTGGTTTTCAAAGCTGAGATAGAGATAGTCCAAGTTGGTTACCATGGTAAACAGTCTGGTTGCTATGGTGACATAATATATATTTTGTTATATCATGACAATATAAGTAAAATTAACCAACCCCCATGACTCTAGGATTTTCCAAAGCTGAAAGAGATTGGTTGCTATTGTAATTTGTCTAGTTTAGATATATTATAATGTCCCCTTTGTCAGTATGAGTTATATAAGCCAATCATAATGTCTCTAGCATTTACCAAGCTGAGATAGATTTCAGAGGCTTCAGTTGCTAGGGTGAACCGTTTTGTTGTTTGTGAGCTGTCAGTGACATCATACAAATATTAAGGTGATTCTGTGATTACCTTAATTTATTTGTTTTTAATGAGTTTTCCCAATATTAGAATATTTTTGTTGCCTTTTTCCAGGTATTTTCAATGGTCAAAATTCAAATACTTTTGGGCAGTGCTTGTTTTATTGCACAGACTGGTTTCTTGGTTGTTTGGGGGCTCTAGCCAAAATAATATTGGAGTACTGCTCAAAAATAGAATAAAAAAATCTACTTGTGCTTAAAATGGGGTTTGATAACTCAGCTATTTGTAGTTTTTACACAAAGGTTTGAAAATGATTAACTTTTCATGTTTAAAGTTTACGTTAAGATTCTTATGGAGGTTATGTTTCAATGCTTTTTACAAAACCAAAACCCAAAATTAAACATTTGACATATTGTTTGTATTATCATTGCAAGTTACAATATTTAAATGCCAAACTACTCATATTATCACTCGTACTCGTATCTTTATTATCCTTCTAAGGATAGAAATTCAAAATCATTAACCAGTTAAGCCCAAAGGTAATGGGCATAACAAAATGGGCAAAATCTGACACCCAAAACTTGTACAGAGCTACTTGCAAAATCTCAGGCTTTAACAACTCTGGAGCTCATAATCATGGTTAATGCAACCAACCAGAGCAATGGGAATGTATTTAGTTAAACTTTCACGTGTCGTGTATCATCAGGTTAAAATATGATTCTTGAGAAACGGCTTTTTTCCAAGTTAGAATATCCAGATCCAATTGACTTCTGAAAAGAAAATAATTTGTCATTTGCTCTTCACACAAATCTGTCTTCAGAGTTGAGGAAAAGTGAAACAAATAGTCTTTACTATTTGACTTTCCAGCACAGGATAATAAATACCTGAAATTAAAAATGATTTTGTCACTGTAAAAATATTACAGGATTACGCTTCTGAAATTGCAAATCTACTTTTATCTGGCAATATGAACAGATGTGATTTCAAAAGTTTTAGATCAAAAGTGACTTTCGGCAGGCCATGTACAAATACGAGTGCAGCGTGCACTAATATAAAAATCTTTCATTCTAGCTTTTAGAATATTAGGCTTGTACATGTACATACAGTAATCTGTCAATATTAGCAACTCATAGGAAACATAAATAATCTTCATGTCTTTTCCATATTTTATATGTATTTGAAATGATGCAATATTAATAATAGTACACTATAAAGAATGATGGGAATTTATGCTCTGCATGTAATATTTATGAAAAAATGGTTTGCTGTTCCCTAGCTGAATTTGGATGTGCTGATGTTGGCATCTCCAATTTTTCATTCAGAGCCCCTGATTTTCTAATGAAAAAGAAAAGAAAAATACGCTAAGCATTAAATAACAGCGTAAAGATATACTACATGCTGCTAACACCAGTTAACATTTCATTAATGTATATTCATGTACTGAATATAAATAGATTTTTTTTTCCTCACATTTCCATCCGAATGCTTCTTGTTTTTAAATGTGCTAAAATAAAGACAAAAATGGATTACGTCTGAAATCATAAATCACTTTATTGTTTGTATAATTGCAATTTAGAAAAATAATAAGAGCTTTTATGATTGTGACAAGGAGACTGAAGTACAGAAGATGATCAACACAAAATCCAAACACCAGTATTTGGCTGCATGTCGATAGCAGGTGGAAATGCTGCATCTTGGCGGATCTAGTCACTCAGCATTTATTACGATGCAGATTAAACTTGATTTAATTTATGTGTGTGCCCAGTTGGATTTAAAGGGACACTCAACTCAAAATATCATTCTCTAACTTCTGCAGAGTCTGGCAAAAGTAATTTAGCATAGCTTTGCGTAGACAAGGGTTAGACCAGAAGCATTGAGATTCAAATTTCTCATATCATCACACCTGCTCTGATTATGTTACGGCTGCAAAGTCCCATGATTATTATGCTGGAATGAATTTAGTTCTAGCTGTATCAACCTACAAAACACAACTGAACCTATCCCATTGGTTTTTGTGAGCAATGCAACTTTAAAAGAGCGATGGTTTAAATTTAAACGTACTTAAACAGTTCTGTTAACTGAACCAATATGCTCCTGGACTAACCAAAGATTTTTGCTAACATACACAAGTGATTATCCTCAGGGCCTGCCTTGTAATGTGAGCATGAGTGGTGGGTATGAGCATGACAGTAGAACCCTCCCTTGCGTGGTAAAGCAGAGGACGTTGGTAGAGTCAATGAGGGGTTGATTCAGCTCATAAGGATTGTGAGGTAATACGAAAATTGACATAGACTTTATGTCCTGCCCAGTCAGCAAACAATTTTGTCCTGAGCTTGGCATTTGTCCGGCATATCTGGTATTTGTCTGGAAATGGCATATGGTATGTGGGCCAAGGTTGGCCCAAGTCTAGCAGAGGTGGTGCCTTTTCAGTGAGGCACACTTCTCTTGTTCTAGAGATCACTTGTAGTTAAGTATGGGTTATTAACTTGTCTGACAAGGCCCATTTTTCTGGCACCAAGACTTAGTCCATACATGTACCAAAATTTAGTGTGGAACATGTAGCAGAAAGTATAGGCCAGAGTTGGGCCAAATGAAAATGCCATGTGGATGCTTATTCCTCCCAAAAAACATTATGCAAATGAACCTTTAACGTAAACAGTATACCAAGCTGTTTTGGCCTAGAAAATCCCAACTAACCTTTTCCATTGGTTTTCGTAAACAACACAACTATTAAAGAGCGATGGTTTAATCAAAAACATACTCTTATTAATTATTTATATAATTTACACTGGGAACAGTGTACAGTACTCAACATTATTGTTTAAATACGTTCCCAGAGTTGACTAACCTAGTTTTTAGGTAAAAAGTACTCAAACTTACACAAATGATACTTTTTGAGTACTGTTTACAAAAAAAAAAAGTAAAGGTTGGTAAAGTAAAAGTTTAATACACACAAGTGTTATGTCCTGGGGTTCCCCTGTGTTTTTCCATATGTATCTGCTTGTATTCCCTTCTCTCCACTTTTGGCCACTGATTATGTTTCTTATATCACATTACAGCTGTCGTTTACCATCTCCTTGTGCTTGTCTTTCTACCTTCCTCTCCTTATTCCCTCTTTGTTATCTCTCCCCGGTGTCCCCCTCATTGATTTGTGTATTTATATCCCGTGCCTGCTTTCATTCCAATATTCTTACCGTCATTCTGCGCTGCCCATACATAGCCATTCTACCGCCCTCACTTCTACAGTTCATAGCTTAATCTAAGTTTGTATGTTTCTCTGCTCCCCATGAGTATCTTTGGTTTAGTTTGGTTTCTCTTGTTCCTGAGGTTTAGTTCTAGAGAGGTTTTTCTTATTGTGGACTTTGTGTATCTGTGAACAAATCCCTTTTGGAAAGCAGCTCTTGTTCTGTCGCCTGTTATTCATGACACCCATGTTTTGAATGCTGTAAAATTTTGGGTTTACAGTGTATGCTAAAGTTTTATCACCGGGCCTGAAGAATGTCCGATTACATTGCAAAACTGTAAAACATAACCTTTTTCAGAAATGTGCAGTGTTCTTTTAAGCATATAAAACCATCTTCATTCATCTACTACCTGCTTATTTATTTTAGTTATGGTTGGGTTATGGGAGTCTGCTTGTGCCTATATCTCACATTAGGTGGAAGGCAGCATCACACCATGTTCAAGCCACCACTGCATTACAATATCTCATGTTAACTTTTAATCATTTTAAAGCTATTTAAGAGTTTATTTTTAGTTTTTTATGTCCTGAAATTATCCATGCAAGATTTTTTCAAGGGGAACTGCAATAAAAACCCTGATGTGATCTGTGAATGCGGCCATGTCCCCTTCACATTCAAATGTATTCAGACCAGTGACCTGTTTTTCCTTCCAATGGGATTCACAGTGACGGATTTATTCATTATGAGCTGCTATCCATGCTTTGTCATAGTGCTGAATATTAATGAGCATGCAGATTAATTGTGGTTATTGTACACTTTCCAGGGATGGAGAGAGAGCGAGTGTCAGAAATGACCCAGAGATGAGAGATGAGAGCATTTGTCATTGGTCTTTAGAGAGAGTGTGTATGTGTGCGAATGTGTTCTCATGTGATGTGAGTGTGTTGGCCGTGTGTGTGCTTCTAATTATTGGTCTGTGGAGAGTCAGCTTGTCTCTCTGTCTTTTTAATTAAAGGCAGAGGCAGCGGAGGTCGAGTGTGTATCCAGACTCTAGAGAACAGCATTGAAAGACACAGAGACGCGCAAAGGAAGCCTGGGAACAGGAAACAAAGAAAGTCAGATCAAACTAAAAAAGCATAACACTGAGGTCACAGAAAATTTACAGAGCAAGCTTTTATAACCCAGTTCTGCCACCGAAAGCTAGTGACATCACAGGAACTGTGTTTGGAGGCAAAAGAAATGTGTTTGAGTTGAAGTTAAAACCCTTGAGTGCTTTTAAAGTTAATGATCCTACCTTCTTCTTTAAACCTGGCTCTCTTTAGTTTGACTTTGTTCATCTGACAGCCTGGTTCAATCTATTTTTACCTCAATGTCAAGACTTCTGCTGATACTTCTACTTCTTTAGCCCCAGAGCCAGCCTGTGCTAATGTTTTCTGGCAAGTCTGAAATATAAATGTACTCTACTTTTTATCTAATTAAAAACGGCCATCACTTAGTGTGCAATGCTTTAATGCCACTAGTTGTTTTAAAGTGTATTTTGGTCTCCAAAAGGACAACAGCACGCAGTTTCTAAATAATATGTAAAAAGACATTTTTAAATATTTAATGAATGGTAATATTTCAAATCGCAGACTAATTGCATTAATCATAGTAACCTGATCTGCAGATTTGTATTAAATCCACTGCTATGATCAAATAAATACATCCCCAGGCATTGAAGAATGTGCACAAAAATGCTTGTGGATGAAGGAAACGGTTTGTCTGAACTGAAACACAAAGACTAGGACTTTTTTCCTGTTTACTTGCCAATCTGCATTTGTTTGATATACCTCTCTGTGGAAATCATATACCGTATACAAAATATGTACAACATTTCTGTAACATCACCATAGGTTTCTACAGAGAGCATTTTTTAACCCTTACGCATTCTTCAAATTTACTACCCTTTCGTTACATTGTAAGTAAATTATACTGCTGTAAAAATCAGATCATTATTTTTGTACAACTCATTTTTTTTTTTCATTAAAAATCCAGGATTTTTACTCTTTAATTCCCAAGATTTTAGATGGTGTCACTGATTTGGAGTTGTACTTTGTTTAACGTCATTTACCAGTCAGATACTAAGCTTTTTTTTCTCAAGTGTTAATGGGTCAAAATGGTTATCAACAGTAAAAATCTCAAAATTGACATTACCACCATCAAGAATGCATTATTTTTTGGTGACATAGATTGGAAAAGGTTATAATAATGGAAGTCATTGGGGGAAAAAAGCCACAAACAATAAATCTGATGCTAAAGAAATAAGATTTGTCACGAAAACAAAGAAAACGTTATGGTGCAATTTTGATTCAAAATCACCCTGAAGGGGCTGAAAACATCCCCAACAACACATCAGGGTTAAAAGGTGAGATGTTGAGATCCTAAAACCTAAACTCTAAAGCTGTTTAAAGCTGTAACTTCATTACTTAATGATGAGTTGAAAAAAAAACTTAAAATCTTCACATAGTTACACTACTTACCAATGTGTGGAGTAGTGGCAAAATTCTACACCAGGGATTTTCCTTGAACCTTGTCCTCGCATGTGTTTTTGGATTTCTTTTATTTCAATGAACTGCTTCAACATGGCCGGAATAATTTGCTATTTTGTTTGGTATTATCTTAGATTCAAGAATTTGTTTAATTTCTTAAACTTTACTTGTCAGAAAGCTGATATGGGGCATTGTAGACAGCACCATCTACAGTTTATGTGTGGAGGAGAAGCATTGTTTATCTCTGAGGCTCTTCTTTAGTGGTTTTATAGTCTTTGAGGAAGCTTGGACTCTAAGGACAGACTGTCCTCTTCTCCTGGACAAAGAAAGACTGAAAGGACATTGATTTTGTGAAGGTGAAAAGGCTTCTTTCTTTCAAATCAGATTCTGTTTAGAGCTTGTTTTTGACATACAACATGCACACACAGCTGGTCCCTGAAGGCATTAGTGTGAGGCTGTATATGTACTGCTGTATAAACTCTCTTTCCATGGGCTGGACGATCGTGAAACTAAGTGGGAACCCTAATGTCATAGCTGTTTCAGAGACTGTCACTTACAAACATCAATTGAAAAACCATGCTGACAGCCTTATAATTCTTTTTTTTTTCTTGCATCAAATATATGCAGAAACTTGTTTCCTTACGAAAGCTTTAAAGATTTTGTGACTCAGATGAACTCAGTGGTAGAGTCAAGTGTTTTTGTTTGTTTGAGGCATCCAGTGACGGCTACAATGTCTACAACTGATGCAGAACATATAATTCTCATCCAAAATCATGTCACCCCAACCTTATCTTCCATCCCCTGATGGTATGCTCCTTTCAGAGTTCAGGTTAAGATTCTTTCAGTACTGTAAGTGTATAGAAACATTCGGTGGTTGCTCAGAACATCACTGTTTCGCAGATTTCTGTGCATTTTAAAGGGTCTAAACATACTCGGAAAGTCACACACACATGTCAGAACTGGTGAAAATTGTATGTGACATGGTGGTTCAAAAAGTGCCAAAATGGCTCTATAGTGCCAACTAATGCGTTTAAGCTTATGTTGCGCTCTCAGTTTGTCATATGCGAATGAAATTGGGGACACATCTGTAGGGTATCTAGAGCTAAATATAATTCAATCGGACCGTGTTTCTAATTTTGACAGAAAGTTGACTAAAACTTCTAAAAATGCCCACCTTTGCTCTTGACGTACTTTAACGAACTCCACCTGAAGACTCTGCCTGTTCATCTCCAAACTCCATCATTCTTATCTAAAGGCATATGTGACTGTAAATTGCTTTTTTGACTTAACACATAAACAGGAAGTTGCTAATCACTGAACCATGCAGTGTCCGATTGGGCTCAAATTTGCGATGCATGATAAGAGTCTACATCCGAACAAATCTATGTAGCAACCTACAGTGTTAGTAATAGCGTTTATAATAGTAATTTTGTAAGTAAAATTTATCACACTTTCTTGTACTTTAATGAACTCCTCCTAGAGATTTTATTTGCTCACCATCAAACTCTAGCTGTCTCATCTAAAGACAGCTTGGCGGTCTGCTGAATGCTCGTAGTGCATGGTGCAACAAACTGGCCACAAAGAGCTTTAACCCTTAATTGTACTTTGCCGTTACTGGGGTTTCACCTTGTTATTGACATCCAGGTCCTGACCAGGGGCCTCATGTTCTAACAATATGAGTGGATTTCTTACTAAAACATTGTGTACGTACAATGCTAGAGGAATACATATGAATACACAGGAAAATCTGCACATACACAGGTTTCCACACAAATTCTTTGTGCAGCAGAACACCCCAAATCTCCAGCCTCATAAATTAATACCTACATTAATGAGCAGAATCAGGGAAAACATGCCAACTTTCATGTAACGAATTGGTTCTTTTGGTAGCTGTTAGGACAGAATGAAAATGATTTACTTTGGAACTTTGCCATTAATATTAAAGAGTAAGAAACTTGAAAGAAGAGTTTATCTGATGCAGTTGAGTTATGGGTTCTGAAAATGCTGACATGACATTGAAAAGGTGGTGAGATTTTAAGATGGAATACCCATGCTCTTAAAACATGCTGTAATTTTAGTCACAAGAGAAAATTGTGAGGGAAATTTGATGAAATAAAGTGACTTACACCATTTGTAGCAAGTCATATTATGATTTTACGAACATAATACGCTTATTTTGCTGTTGGTAAATCTGATAGTGAATGATAAAGCAAAAAAAGAATTAAAGATCAGTTTTAATCCGGTTTCCTCTGTAGAAGTTAAAAGTACTTTTAACTGCCACCTTTTGGTCAGCCAAACCTGGTTAAATTTTATTTTTATGTTTTTGTTGCATTTCAACTTGTTGATTTTTATTTGACGGTTAAAAATAATTTATAGCACATTGTTTTTACTATCTTAAGGTTGTTTCTTCTCACCCTGCTCAGTTTTATTTTTACTACAGGACTAGATTTCTTTAAACGTAGCCCTTATGAATAAAGCTAAAGAAAACAGCTTACAAGCCAAACTAGACAAGCTCTCAAAGCTGTAGAAGTTGGAGAGCAGCTCAAAATAAGCAAGCAAGCATTGAAATATTTAATGGAAAAGAATATAAAGCGACATACAAAAAGAGGAGCTTGAAATATGAGAAAGTTTCTAAAAGATTTATCTGTGTGTGTGTGTTTGTGTATGCTTACATGAAGGTTTCTTTTTATATCACACGGTAAAATAATGCTCCCAGCTGTTTACAGCGTTAGGAAGGCTGCTGCTCTCAGCAGAAACAGTATTTGTGTCTGTGCCCGCGTGTGTTGTGTACACCACATGTGTGTTGTGTGCACCCAAAGATCATCTCTGAGTGAAGTCTGGGAAGGTCATTCATATTCATTCATGTATATTCATATGCAGATGTGATCTTGAGGATTATGTTTAAGGAGTCGGATAGTGTACTGAGTTTTTATTACAGTCCTGTGTGGCCTCCAGGCCTTCTGTTGAATAAACACAAAATAAGATCCAGAAGTGTGTGAAAATGATTGAAATTTCCAGCGAGGCAGAATCGAGCAATGCAATGATTTGTGGGTTTTCCTAAGGCAAAGCAGGGAGCATTAATAAAACATAAATATGAATAAGTTTCCTCCTCTAGGTGTGTGTGCATGTGTGAAATGGCACATCCTTTGCTTATTTGACTGATGAGAAAATGCATCTGCCCAAAGCACAAACTCATTCATGAAGCTCATCTATTGTGCATTATCCCCATAAACTCTATTTCATGCTACGGGTGCTTGAAACTCAAACACAAAAAGTGTCTTTCACTTAGCTCAATGCTTCGGCTTATCGTAAAAATGATACAATACCCTGCAGCCCCCAAACAACCACCAGTACAACTGTAGCAGGGATTTGATTACCACCACTGAATTATATTCAGTAATCTTTATTATTACACATCCGACACTTTCATTCACCAACTTCTCCGTGTGAAGCACACAATAATGCGTCTTTAATCAAAAGTACACCACTAAACCGATTCTTCTTTTCCATATCATGCCATGAGGATTATCGATTCCAATGGAAATGTCCAAAACTGAGATCTCCAGAAGACAGATGGAGGAGGAAACACGATGAAAGGCAACGAAAAGATAAGAAGAGTGAGGACTGTCGGATTGATATTCCACACACCCCAAGCACACACTGAAAGTGATTGTTTCAATTCCCCCAGAGTTAAACTGATCTATTAGGCCCAGTCTGTTCATGATCACTGGATTTATGAGAGAATAAAGATTCCTCCGTCCTTTGCATTTTATTCAGATTGTGAGCATAAATTTCAGTTTGGCACTAACTCTAGCGCTGTATCATGGTACACAGGACAAATTAATGCCAGAAGTTCTGAAATATGCTCAGTCAAGTCCACCAGAGAGAAATAGAAAAGTCACAATGTGCCGCATGACTCCTTCGAGAGCAAAACCGCAAAGAAAGTCAGTGTTGTATAGAACACTCATTGCTTTCCTTTGCCGGCATTCTGCTGTATAGGAAGAACAGTGGAACAATGAGCGGGTAGTTCCATTTCATTTCCCCATTTTAATTGAATTCATCTGAGTGTTTAGACTCAAAGTCACCGACCAAAATTTGACACAGAACACATAGAGTTTTGAATCACCAAACCGTGTTAATGTGATTTTGTTGTTTATAGGTTTGGAAACAGTTTTAATTATAGCCTTCTTCGTCTGCAGTGGAATTAGCACTTTAAACGAGTCTTTGTGCTTACTTGATGGTTTGTGCATGTGCTTCCAGATTGCGAGTGTTTTCTTTTAGGCACATACATGAGTGTGTGTGTGTGCGTGCGTGTGTGTGCGTGTGTGTACGTGCGCGCACGTGTGTGTGGAGCTACTAGGTTATTTTTACCTCAAACAACCTGCTGGTGAATAACGAATCCCTATAGTCTCCTTTGCTTTCTAAGGGAGGGTTGGGGTATACAAATACTAAAAAACTAATTTAGTCTACATCGTTTCCTTGCCAAGTCAATAATTGCCTTCATAGTTTTTAATTTTTGCCAATAAAATGAATAAGCCTCAGTATCAGAGTGATTAAATGTATTGTTTCTAAAAACGTGAAAAAATTTGATGTTAATATGTTTTAAAACCAGCTTTTGTTGCAGCTAGCTCTGTGTATGACAGGGTGTCAAATCTTGTAATTGGTCACAAACTTGTTTTTAGTCAAGCCCAAAACCCCAACTCATCTGATCACCAGCTCCACTGTAAGAATGTGAATAATACGTAATATTAATAAATTGAAAGACGAATATTGTTTTTAGTTTTTTTGCTTCAGGCAAAAAATTCTAAATGCATCTCCTCCTAAATTGTTTGAGCTACAGCCAAACATTGCAAAAATATCCAAACTGGACTGACTTGGGTTGCAATATCTTTTCAGACTGGTACCGCAAAAGGAATTCTGGGAAATCACAGAGAATGCTGGGAAATTTTCCATTGGTTCAAACTTTGTAAGACAGTAACTAAAACTGAGAACCTCACCTGTGGAGGTTTCCAGTCTGCGCAAGATTAGACCAACCAGTGTGAAAAAGTGTTTGAATGCTAGGCTCTAGTAGGGGTTCAATATTTACCATTGAAAATAAATGGGAAACGGAATATCTTCAAGATGAAGCGTTAAAGAGAAATGGGGGTTTGTTTACGTTGATCATACTAAAATAAAAATAAAAAATACCCTAGAAATCAGATTTTGAACTCTATCTCAGCTTTGGTAACAGAAAAAGACAAGTGGGTTGGTTTATGTAATTTATAGTTACAAAAAGAACAGTAAATATTTTACTGACTGCTCCATAGCAACCAGAGAATTTACCATAGCAACCAATTTGGCATATCACTATTTTAGCTAAAGAAAATCATAGAGACATTAAATCACTCAAATTGGCATGGAGAACTTTGTATGATGTTACTGATTCCTCCATAGCAACCAAAATTTCTACCTTGGCAACCAGTCCATTTTGCTAAAATAATTTTAAAGGGCACATTTACGAGTCAACATCAAAGATCATGTACAAGCTTTAGCCATCTGGTTAAATATATAATAATGTTTGTGATTTTGAGTCAGAAAAGAGCTCAGCAAAGGCAGGAAACTTGCAACTTCTCATTGCCCTGGGGGCTCTACACACACACACACACACATACACACAAGCCTTGAGAGTGTAAAACAATGCCAAGGGTTGGTGCCAGGTTAAAAATATACTGTGTTGTTTTTAAAACACCAATCGAGATAAAGAGTTTTTGTCCTCATGGGTCAGAACCTCTTTTGGCATTTCGCACCTAAGTCTTCTTGATCAATGGCAAGCTCCAATGAAGCTTAAAAAGAACATAAACAGAATTATTTAGAAAGATTACAGGTTCAGGGCTTTTGTTGCTTTCCCCTACCACACCAAAAACATGCATCAGGTTAATTTAATTCTATATATTGCCATTAGGAGCGAATGCTGTTTGATGGACCTGTCCAGGGTGCTTAAAATTCTTTGCTGGAAGTTTGCTGGAGACCCTCTGACCCTAAAAAGGAAGAAACGGGAAAAGATAATTAATTAATGTTATATAATATTGTGATGCATTACCTATTTGTTTTATGTGTGCATTTCGTTAAAAAAAAAAGTTTCAGTAAAGTAATTTTATTGAAAGAATTCCCGTAAGCTCTGAAAGACAAAACTTAATCCACTTTTGATTCATGTGAACCAACTTAGTTGACCCTTATTCAGCCTTCATTCTCATTTTGTTAGAGGGCCACACTTGTTTAACAGCAAATGAAAGCCTTTTACACAGAAATGGCTCCTTAAGGTCATCAAAGAGATGCTCAGGCTGGTACTGAAGCACTGTACCAACTGTACTGAACCAATGCAGGGCGAAATCATGATGGGGTCCCAGTACGTTATCCTATGTTGAGCGTCATGACTTTTGCCTCATGATGGCTACAGAGCAATTTACAAGACGCCAGTAAATTAACTGTACAAAATCTGGTCGACAGCATCACCGCTCTCGCCGATGGGCCATTTGAAATTAGTGGAATTAGGAACTTCAATGTGAGAAAAGGTAGAAGCAATCTATAGAGGAGATGGGTGGTCTCAGGGCTGAATCTCTCATATGCTCAATCAGAGGGCAGTGCTAGATCAGCGGGTAAAAAAGCCATTGCAGGAGGGGGGTGGAGTTGAAGGATGTGGATAATTCTGCATGTCAACAACATCTGTCTCTCCATGGTGTTATTCTTCCAGCGATTGTCTCTGACTAGGACTATACCGGAGGGTAAAAGCATCCAAGGCTACGATAAGGAGTGAGTGTCTTGTTATCTTGTTCTCACTGGAGAGTTGTTTGAAGAGATTGAGGAAAGCTGAATGGAAGAGAAATATTTTTGAGTGTTAATGAATGTTCATTTTTTTTAATTTGAGTGTTCCAAATAGTGTTCCAAGTAGTTGAGTGTTTGTGTTAGTGGACATCATTGAGCAACAAAGAAAATAGAAATAGAGTGTTTTATCATTAGAAAATCTGAAATAATATTAAATCAACTACACAAACACAAGGCTTTTTATGCAATATTTGCTAGTCAATTCATGCAGTTGCTTCTAAATTATATTACACTAATACTGCAAAGCCCATGTGTGTCTTTTGCCTAATGAAGCATTAATCAATGAACCATTGACATCTATCTCACAGATTATTGATTTTCATTTCTGAATCTGAGCGTTGGTCGAAATGTGCACTGGTTTCATTATTGCCCGAGGTGGTTTGCGCGATGTTGATTTAGCTGAGCACCAGAAGCTTCTCTTGCATTAAGCTAAAATGTTGGTTTTGACAGAACATGAGCCAGTTTGTAGACATAAAGCCTAGTCTGCTGTTTCTCTCATGTTGAAGGAGCTAGAAAAGCACATTATTCTCCTCACAGGAAATAGCATTTTTCTTTAATAGCCTTAGAAGAAAAATGAGAATTTTCAGTCAACAAATTGATTTAAAATGTCAACCTGTCCCACTCCATATATGATTTCATTTTTAAAAAGTTTGAGTTTAAAAGTTGCAAGAGAATCATGATTTCCCGTGAGTGGGTTTTAAAAAGCTTACGATCCACTTTGAGAATAGCCTTGAGTCTTCTTCAAAATGTCAAGCTCCAAAGTGATATAAATAAAACAGGGCAATTTTAGTGTGGAAGGCACTAGGGAAAGTAGTCCAGGGGGCACAAATAATAACCAAATATTATTGCTGCTAAGTTGTGAAATGGCTTTTAAATGTGTTTGCATTGAATTACATTAATATTGTAATTACAACATTGCTTTAAATAGCTCTGTTTTCTTGTTCATCTTTCCCCATAAACTTGGTGAAAACAAAGGTCTAAATATGAAAAAATCATTTGAAATAGAGCTGCTGCAAAAGTATTGGTTTATTTTAGCATCATAAATGATTATTATGGTATAAAACCATGAAAGAGTTTCTAATGGTGTTTGTTTTATATGTGGGCTTTATATATGATTTACTATAAGTTGTAAAAAAAAGAGCTTAATTGTTATATTTTAACACAGATTATGAGTTTCCATTTTAATATAATTAACATCGAGCTACACTCTCAGCTCACAGTACAGTGTACATAACAATATTGTCACGATACAGGATGCATATAAATAAATACAGAAATAAATAAGAACTTGAAATGTAAACATAAGCTTTACAAAAGCAAATACTTTTGATGTTTAAATTGTTGCTGAAAATATTGTGAAAAAAATCATAAAGTTTATATTACTATAGGGTATTTGATTTGTATTAAACCTTGCTGTCCACTTGCTAGGGGGCATCATAAGTAAAATAAAGATTATTATTTTTTTTTTTTACATAATATATGTATATAGCATTTTACCATTGTGATTTATTGTTCCACAACACCCCAAGTAATAATGTTAACTGTTTTGTTTTTAATTTGTTTTGTTATATAACTGTTACTTATTTGTTCTATGCATAAATCTATGCATTTAAAGACACTATTCACTAAAACATTTGCTGTTTATTTAAGCTCTGCCTAAATGTGCATATCCAGCATTGTTCTTTCAGTTTAATATAGCTCAAACCATACTCCTGCAATGCGCCTTGCAGTGAGTTCTTTGTGACTACGGAACCTAAGACAATGATTGATCAGTTACATGAAATAAATGTTGAAGTCTGATAATGACATACTATTATAAACCGGCTCATTTAGAAAGTTCATTTCTGGTTCAGAAACGAATACAGCCATTTATTGTATTAGTCACGCTACATTATGCAATTATTTTACAGAAGAATTCAATAATGAAAAAAAAGATGATCTGTTGTTTCATATTGTTAACTTTCTAAATTGATCACCAGACGGCATGGTTGTTATTTTTCGGGGCAGGTGTGGGTGGTTGGCTCAAAAGGCAAGCGTTGCTCCCTCAAAAGACTCTTAAAGCACAGAATCGTTGGGGCACACCTTTACTGCTACTTACAAAGCTTTGGGTGATGCTTGAACAATTTACAGAATCAAACCGTAATGTGGTAATAAAAGCAGCCATAAATTGCAATAAATTAACAACACAACACTAAATTGTTCAATAATATAATGTGTAAGTTTGAAAAATTCATTAGTTCTAATATTTTGTGTTTTAAACGAACATTACAAGACTTATAACACACAATTTGCAAGGTAATTTAAATTAAAATGAAAATGCGCAAACTTTCAATTTTTGTTTCACAAATAGCAGAATTGCATCATTTGTCGAAAAAGTTAATATTAATAAGTATGTCTGTTCTTGGAGTATTGTGTGATATATTTTGTTGAAATCTATCATCATTCACGTTGAAAGTAAAACAAATGGTTTGGATTTGTTGTGTTGTTAAATAAACTTCTTGTTTCAAGCAAATCAGGTATTACATATTTTAGTCGTCGTCATTCCACCTTAAAGATAAATAGATGAGATGTTTTGCTAGAAGAGCTTCTTGTTCCAAAACTAATTTACATTATTAAGACATTTTTTTTCTTAAAAAAGCCAGATTGAACTATTGGGTTAAAATAAAGACTGTTTATTCACAAATGATCTATATGCAATCTTTAAAATCACTGGTGATCACTGGTGAAAAAAAAAAAACAGAAATACTTGTTCATCTGGGTCATTGAGCTGTCAATCAAAATCACATCAGCCAATGAGAGTGAACCACTGTTATCCCCACCCACATGAGGGATTTGCTTCAAACTTTCAGGGTCTGTTCTGGAAAGATTTAAGAGGCTCCCTCTCAAGAGTTTATGTTCTTTCTGAGATTTAAGGGTAGCCATGAATGAAACACGGACACACAGTTCACGCTTCAACGACACTACCCATTCATTGATAGTTTCCTCCGGGCTGTTATACTTTTTGTACAGTTCTGGAGGTGTAGAATACAATTCCGTTTTTTTCTTTGAAACAATTTGTAAAAGGTTTTTGTGGTACTTGCCACCATCATTAAAGGCTATGAGGTATTGGCTCCCTAGAGTCCCTAGAGCTGTGGGGTCATCCAAGTTTCTTACATTCCTTTGTGATCAACCTGGCCTTGGACCTGTTAATGGCTGTATTGTCACACACTTCTATATGCAATAAAATGAAGAGACTGTGGGGTTTCTGTATTTGACTGCCCCTTTGTTCCCGATCACAGGTCAACCCTGTACTTTTCAGAAAAATAAAAAATGCTGAGCACGTAATAAAATTACAAAACTGAAACATTCTCCAACAAAGAAGGAGTATATTTAAAATCAATGTTGATTTTAATGTTTTCATAGTAATTACTTAATTTTTTAATCATTTTATTTTTGTTCATTTTAGCTGAACTTGTGTTCGTTTTATTGGCACAAAGTCATTCCATAGATTTACCCTGTGTGACAATTTTTTTTCTCCTTATTTATATTTTTTTTATTCAACTTTTTAAATTAAATAAAAAAATGAATACTTTTTATATTTATGTCAAATCTACAAGATGACCATAGCCACTTGAGTGACAAATACACCAATGCTGATTGCCATCAGGAAACAGCACCACTGTAAACCTGAAAAGTACTCAACTTTTGTGGAAACCGTTTATCACGGAACCTTACTTTTCCCAAAATGTAATTATGTATTTATTTATTTATTTATTTTTAAGTAGTTCTTCAAATGAAATATTTAATTTCCGCAGACATTTTGGGTTGTAAATGGCCACTAAGTTTCAAAAACTCTCTTCAAAAAACTATGGGTGAAATCCTAGACGACGTGTTGATTATTGTAAACATCTATGTTCTGGGTGATATCTGTCGTTACTCTAGTTTTTGATTTCAATGCTGCTTGTCTTTGTCAGTGAGCCGCCGTTTCTCAGAACTGATAGCTCTGTGCAGGAGATGTTTCCATGGAATCATACGGAGCACAACAAATTGGCCATAAACTGCACTATAAGCTGTAATTTAGATAATCATATTTCATGGGCAAATCCAATAAATGAAACAGATATGGGAATTATGGAAATCTTCAGTTGAAAGATTCAGAATGCAATTGGGATTTTATGATGAACCAGCCCAGCCCATGAGACATGAATGTTGAGTCTTCTGTATAGCTGATATGCTGTAATGAAACATTTATTTTAGAGCGGACAAAAGGTATAGAGGAACAAAAAGACGAATGCGATGACGGAGCTTTTTAACATATTGGAGGTTAGACGAATAAAGGAAGTGAACAGACCATGGTGCACTGGTTGTAATATGACATAGTAAGTCATTCATGTTTAAACTGATTCTGATCTCAGCTTGAGCATGAACTGATCAAGCCCAACATTCATATGCAAATGTAATTAAATCTGCATAACATCCCTGCTCATATTATTGACCTCATAGAAATGGACAATAGAAACCTGGACTTTGATATTAATATTCGTTTTCAGCCCCACGGACACTGCTCCCTGGCTTTCAGGAGATGTAATTAGTTCCAGTATCACAGCGGCTTTGCAGGCTCAGGAAGCTGAGTGAGTTTGACTAGGGTCTTGCTCCTTCAGATATGCTGTATTTGGATATGCTAATAGTTTGTCCTTTTCTGATTGGTTAATTAACCTGAGATGAAGCTTCCTGTCACAGGTGGGGCCATGAGGAGAGAAGGTTGCGCACATAAGCAAACACGAGAGCCATGACGGCGGAGTTAGTGAAGCTGTGCAGTTTTCTATAACATCTGTGTTTGCTCGTATATCTGCTCTGTGATTTTCTCGCAGGTTAATGATGATAGTCCTGACGAGCAAACACACATTAGGGAACAATCATGAGGTGTGAAATGAAATATTGGACCATTTAGGCTGATATTCATAAGCTGTGTTGCCACACAGACACAAACGCAGAGGGACCACTTACTGTCTGCTTGATTCAGTCACTCTACCCCTCTCTTTTGTTTTTGCTGGGAAAAACTCAAAGTGGAACAACAGATCCCTGTTTGTTCACTGATGCTTTTGAGACGCCACTGAATGGTTTGTCAGAAAAGACGAGCAAAGCATTTTACCTGCCACATTTCAGCATGACATCTGACAGCTTGCTTGAGTTGTGTTTTACGCATGTGCCTCATGATGCTTTTTTGTTTATTTCCCCTCCCTCTCTTTTGCTCTCTCTTCGCTTCCCCTGATGATCATTACCTTCATCAGGCTGTCCTGCTCTGAGTGCATTGCCTCTTATTCTGTTGTCATCTCAGGATAATAAAATTCGCACCTGATATTCACTGTCATCCATCACTGCAAGGCTGCCTGACAGACATTTTATCATTTAGCCTAGCACATTAAGAGCTCTGTAGCTAGGGAAATGTGCAAATGGAGCCTGCTGGCTGATTGGTTAAATGTCTGTTTGTTTTTCTTTCAGGTGATCCTGATTCTGACTAAACTCTTCGACTTTAACTTGGGAACCGTGACTGAGAGTTCACTCTGGAGGTAAAGATTGAGCTCGTAAGCCTCAGTGCATCAGTGCTTCTTTCCCTTGAAATGAAGTACAAGTGAATATATTCTCCACTAATAGAACACGAAGAATATTAGGATGGAAAATAAATCTACCATATAATTAAAGACATTCGTATGTATACAGTGCTTGCAACTATTTTTTGTGAAATGTCCCCAAACAACAGATTTGAAGAACCACAGTGGTTCCTCATAGAACTGTCTCATTTGCCGTGGTTAGAGGGAATCCAATGGGAAACAGGCTTTTCGAGAAGTGTGGTCCCTCCAGCTTTAGCGCTCCCTGATTGATGTTTATATGAAGAAGCTGTTTATTGGTTGGATATTTGCCAGCAGGGAGGGATGTTCACTCTCTATGAAGAGCTAAAAACTGCAGTCCACCTCTTGTCATGATCCTGTGTCTCAGTGGTCCTCCTACACCCTTTTCCCAGTCCTCCACCTGATTGCACTCTTGCTAATTGTATTCACCTGTGCTAAGTGCACATTGACAAAAGCATCATGAATAACAGGCCTAAAAATATAAGCAGGCCATGATCAAAAAGGTTCAGCAACTATGGCTACCCCTCGGAGACCTGGCACCCATGGACAAATGTTGTCTTTTCCCAGCTGAATTTGGATGAGCGACTACCACCTGCTGGCTCCCTGCTGCCCAGTAACCAGCCTTTGGGATATGTGTCACTAGAGACGGCAGTGACTGGAATCAGGGCCGGGGACCCTGCCGTTGGGTATACCCGGGATTTGCTGGATGCTCCAGATGACTGTTTCAGCTCTTGATGTCCAATCCTCCAGAGGGTCAATCCTTTTCCTATATGGATGGCATATTCTGTTCCTCCAGCGATGTCTGTCCATGCTGCTCCTGAGACACCTGTTCCTGCTGCTCCAGTGACGGCAGTACCGGCTGCTCTAGCTCTGCCTGTTCCCGCTGCTCCATTTGCACCAGTACTTGTTGCTATAGCTGTGTCTGTTCTTGCTGCTCTATCTTTGCCTCTCCCTACTGAGTCAGAGACACAGCTCTGGCTGCTTCAGTGGTGCCTGTTCCTGCTCACCCAGTGGTGGCCATCTCGGTGACCCTCCTAGTTAAAGAGACCCACCCAACGGTCACAGAGTCCGGGTGAGCTGTCAGTGCAGATGACAGATGCAGATGTCGGTCCTGTTCAAGCCTTAGGGTGGCAGTGTTTGCTGATTGTCCAACTCTTCTTGGGAAACTCCCAATTACATCTGCCAAAACTTCAAATTCCCTTCTTAGTGACAATCCTAAGACTACCCTCTGTGGCTCCTCACAATTTCCCATGCCCCAAAGCCCCTTTAACCTCTGTTGGGCAGACTCAAGATCTTGCCTTCGTAGCACCCCGTCTCTCATTGTTCCTTGGCCTGTTTTTGTTTATGTTAAGTTGCTATGTTGCTTTGTTCAATAGAGTAAGTGTTAAATGCACATTGCCACTTGCATCACATCCTACCAAATGGTTCAATAGTAATTGGTGTATGGTTACACCCCTAATATTGACGTAAAACCGTGTTATTATACTGTCCCCTCTCTAACCCGCTTGCTTATCAGTAACACATTCATCAAGAGATGCTCGGGTCAAGTAAACATAATCAACCAATCTACTCTATCTCATCAACTTGAAGAAGTAGAGGGTAAAGCTAGAACAAGAAAGAACTCAGTCGGTTACAATTTTCCTTTTACAATTTTTCGTAGCAATCTTTTCTTATATTCATTGCTATATTTCTTCCAATCATGTTCATCAATGCTGGGCTGCTTGTTTAATGAGTAATCTATTGTTGATGCCATTTTTAAAACAGGACAGCCTTCATTATAAAAAAATAAAAAGTGTGATGCCAAATAGACCAGTTAACATCTGTTACAGCGGAAACATAGCTGCCATTTTGATCTTTGGTGTAAAAAAGATCAAAATTCTTGCTCAAAACATCAGCATACACACTCTGACCATAGACTTTAGATATACTCTTTATAGAACAATGCACATTAACTTCTGAAGAGCTACCTACATGTATTCTGAAACCTCATTCTGAAGAAATACTGAGATAAAATGCTAAAAGAAAATGTTTTGATGTAAAAATTGTGGTATAAGTAGGTCTCCAGGAAGTTTTAGCTTTACAAACCCTTTGAGAAGTTTATTAAAATGATTTTGGAAACAGCATAGTTTTAATATATACCTTTTCATACTTTAATTAATCATTATTGTCATCCTTTAATTTGAATTGACTTAAAGTCTACATTTTTTTATTTTGTTTTTAAAAAATGTCATCAAAGGCATCACGACTAATGTATTTTTAGAATGTAAAGTATGAGGAAATGGCACATTGAATAGAATAAACATTTTTATGAAGCAAAAATTCCTTGTGGATAAACGTAAACTATTTAAACCAATAGTTATTTTTTAGTTGGAAGATTGCTACAGAAAAGGACAGAGACATAATGCTTGGTTTCTTCCAAAAGTACTTGGTGTAAACCCTCTCGGTGCTGCAGTAGAGCTGACCCGGCCAGACTGAAATGATCTGATAACACTCTGCTATTAGTATAAGCTTTCAGCTCATTACAAATCAGCACACATTCTTCTGTTAGGCACGAGTGTGGTAGTGGTGAGTACACTGGTCTGAATGAATGCCAAAGACCTGGGCTGAAATTCAGCTCTGAGCACTTTCACTGACCACTGCTGATATGCCCCTGAGTCAAGTGCTTAATCCCTGTCTTCTCCTGGGACGCTCTGTACTGTGACCTCTCTCTCTCTCTCTCTCTCTCTCTCTCTCTCTCTCTCTCTCTCTCTCTCTCTCTCTCTCTCTCTCTCTCTCTCTCTCTCTCTCGCTCTCGCTCTCTCTCCTCTCTCTCTCTGCCAGTGCATACAATGGAAAGAAAGGAACTGCAAGGTAGCAGTAAAAGCCAGGCTTACACAGTGCACAGACAAAGAAAGTACTGACTGTACATTGTCATCTAAATTGAAAAAAATTCCCATTAATTTCAAACTCATTTATAATCATTTACTGATTTATAAACCTTCACTAGTCCTAAAACACTTTATTCCAGTTTCCGTAC
The DNA here is from genome assembly GCA_007224835.1 of Danionella cerebrum. Lineage (NCBI taxonomy): Eukaryota > Metazoa > Chordata > Actinopteri > Cypriniformes > Danionidae > Danionella > Danionella cerebrum. Next base: position 172,920 of record SRMA01025510.1, read on the forward strand.
AATTTGCAGGGAAGCTTGAGGTAGTACTTTGCCATGCTTTTTAAAGTTTGAGATTAGACTGGCGCAGTGCTTTTCTCTTGGGCTCTCTGAAAGGGGCTGTTTTAAAATTCCTTGCTCAACTGGGCTGTTTCTCACTTGAGCATTTCAAAGCTATTTTACCCATTAAAATGACTCCCAGTGCAATCTGCGCTTCAGTAAAATACTGTTTAATACCATTAAAAAGCTGAGAAGCCAGTATTTAATGGTTAACCCAACTCTCCTCATTTTTACTCATATGCTTCTAAACTGTAGGAAATGTGACACTTAGAATAATGACTAATCATGTGATTGCTGCAACAACTATATTTAATATTAACAATCAAAGCAGCTATATACCTCCAAAACGGTGTATTTAAGCCACAATGTGATCATTACTGTACTTGTATTTTTGTTTACATTGTAATGTGTATTTTAACTAATTACATGCCAAATAGCAACAACAAATTACTTTTTTTAAATAATATTTAATTTTTCCCAGTAAAATTTTCTTATTATAATACACATACAATTAAATCTACTGGATACATTTTTTACTGATAAAGCCTTGCTCTACCTGGAGAAATTTGTCTGGTCAAATAATCTTAAGCCCCATATAATTCTGTAGTAAAAGACAACATGTCAATATTACTACATTTTTAACAATTCTAAAAATGTTAATATAAAATGCCTTTCCCCAGTGCACATTGTGGGAAACCCAAGCAAGCTATGTGAGAACATGCTAACTCCATCCAAGTATGGCTCACATGGGTGATCGCCCCCATGGTACAGGCTGCAGATTGATTTCTAATACAAATCTATGGGAAATAGTGAAACTTCAAAAGCTACTTCCTCAGAATATTTAAACAAACGGTTTTAATTATGTTCGAAAACGATCTTGCTGCAGAGCTGAAAGTCACTGGCTGGAGAGCGGGTAGAGTCTGAAGTAACCAATGGAGAAGTGTTTAAAATGACTAACAATGCATCTCCAAGGGGTGTTTAAAGCTGCGATGCTGTGTTGGAACATGACACCCGCTGGCTTTCTCAGTGCTTTATAGTAGAATAACTTGGACCTTCTTTCTTGGGATTTCCAATGTTCGAAACATCAGAAACAAGCAATTCTACTGTGCATTATATGAGTAAAAACCACTTTGTATATTTCCAAAAGGCAGTCATTAGTGAAGTGATGTAATGTGGTTACATGCAGGACATGGGATGCAATGATTTGGGAAGCCATTTTCATTCACGTATAAAATCATGTTTCATGGGTTTTTGCGATATGAAATGTAATGTAATCGATTCTTCTGATTCTCGCTGTAAGGGATCTCAGATTGCATCTTCCATGAGTATCTGCCAATCATGGTCGGCAAACAAATAATCAGAACATCCTTAAGCCGGGCATACACTGTGCAGTTTTTTACTTGTTTTGTGGCACTTTTTCAGTCGGACGACTATTGTGGAGATTGGCCGGATTTTTGGCTGAAAATATGGTAGCCTGTCATGAGGTTGCCGCTGTATTGAAGCAGCGCTGCGAGCAGATTCTCTGAAACTGAGCATGCACAGACAGAGACGAACTTATCAACATGGAACACAGGGAATGGAGTCTTGAAATCATTTCATATTATCAAATTACACAGAAAATATCATAATCACAGCAGCAATACAGGTGTTGGGTGACATTATTAATTATATATATATATATAATATTTTTTTGTATTTAACAAATGTAATTTTTATGTTGCTGGAAGTTACATTTAATTAAAAACACATCTGTCCAGCCATTGAACGGGTATTTTTACTTTATTTTCATTTTAAGTTTCTGTTAAGATAATGGAACAAGTGTCAATTTTTAAGCGAGTGTCTGTGCATCTCATTCTGATGCACTAGTCTTGGAAACAGAGTCGTACACAGTGGTGAATAGAGTAAACAAACCAAGTACTTGAGTTAAAGTGGAGATACACAGGGTAAAATATTACTCCAGTAAAAAGTTCTCCCTTTGGAATCCCTCCCTGTCTTAAAATATACTTAAGTATCCAAAGTACAATGATTTATTATGGCTTTAATATACCACTATCATTTTTGTCAACACTTTTGCTTAAACAATATGCAAAAAGATGACGCTCTCAGAAAAACACTGCTGTTGAAATGTCTTCTTGGAGCTGGTGGTGAGCAGGTTTGGCGAGTGTGATCCATGCGCCCTTTTCATCGACTCCTGGTCGGAAATGATCGGTCCAGTGCTCAGCACACTCTTCCGTGGGACGGGAATCCAGCCAAGCCCCAGTGACTAATCTGGCCTGTTAACGATACTATAGACTCAGTCAGCGGGCACCTCCTGGGCTCCTTTAGCTCCCGGTATCTCTCGCAAGTGTTCATCTGCTGCTCCCGGCAGAGGGAAATAGTTCGCTCCCGGCAAGCGTGTGCTAGCCAATAAGTGGCACTTATTGAAAACCTCTTCTCACCACTCATAAATAAAAAAGATTGACTGATTTTTCAAAATGAAGTTAAGTAAAAAGTAAGATATTTGACTGAAATGTAGTGAAGTTAAAAGAAAAAAATCTCCCCAAATTAAAATCCTTGAGGAAAGTACAGATACTTGATAAACTTTGTACAGTGATCGTACAGTGTGAGCAGTCAGTTCACATGCAAGCGTTGGGAGAACTTGAACTCTGAACTTTAAACCCCCGCAATTCACTCGTACAGTTTACGTTCTTGCTATGTCGCATGACTGAAAACAAAAATGCACAGTGTGTTCCTGGTTTTACCCATAGCTGTGTTTAAAATGTCTTAATTTGTTAATGGAAAGTCACAAAATCTCCATTCAGTCCATTAATGTCAAGAGCAGAGTGGAGTTAAATTTAAATGACTATCAAAGTTATGTCAGAACTGTTATTCTTTAAGTAGTGCCTGATTAACGACATCGTGTTGCTATCTGTTTTACTTGATTTACTTCATGGGTCCTGAATTTAATTGTTTTAATTTCCGTGGTGATGTACTAGATTTGTATCCACTCACTGAAGCTGTGATTTACACAAAAGCTCAAAGAGTCCCTGAAGGCGAAAAGAACTGAACGAAAATGTAATTACAGCCGCAAGCCCAACGTGAGGTTTGGATGGACTTCTGTCCATTTTAATTAAAAGAATAACAAAACACTTTTGCAATAATGAACCTGAGTGTGGGAGAAGTCATATGACATCATCCTTAATCAACATGCCATCACCGCCAACAAGTGCTCACACACGCACACACGCACACACATACACACACACCGCAATCACCTTGAAGGAAGGCTTTGTTTAATTTCTTCTTGGCTGCGCGCCCTGATGAGATTTCCTCTCCTGGTGTGTGTCACTCAGAGAGAGAGAGAGAGAGAGAGAGAGAGAGAGGTGGGGGGGTTACAGAAAGAAAAACTCAGAGCCATTATCAAACTTTCACAAACAGAAATGGCATAAACAGGAAATGAGGAAGAAGTAAGTGGGGAGAGGAAGGGCTGATGAGCGAGAAACAGAAAGAGTGGAGAGATGGAGAGTGAAGGAACGAATATATATATATATATATATATATATATATATATATATATATATATAGGGAGAGAGAGAGAGAGAGAGAGAGAGAGAGAGTGAGAGAGAGAGAGAGAGAGAGAGTGGTTGGGGGATGGATTGGCACAGTGTTATTAAAAGAGGTGAATGTTAAAGCTCAGCTTCCAGGCTGTAGTAAATGATGTCGGTAATAACAGTATGAATGATTAATGAATGTTGCTGTTAGCGGGATAAAAGGAGAACAAAATATGAAGACAAATCACGACTCATTCAGGGAAGATAGTTAATCACACTCTCTTGTGTTTTAAAATAAAGATATATGCTCCAAAAAGAATTCAGCCGGCCCATATGATTCTTAATTCACCCTCAGACCCAGGTGTATTTGTCCTGAGAGGAGCGGAAATGTCCTCATACACACTGCACATCTCCAGAGAAAGCTCTGACCAGAGCAGACATGTCAGAAGGTTTTAGGGCAGGTACTCTGCATGGTTCAAGGGTTCTTCTTTGGTGCCGGTAAAGCTTACATAACCCGAATAACCCGAACAGCTCAGAGACCCAGTGTAATTGTATCCGATGGTAAAAGTGTCAGAGTATGAGCACTCTCAGCACATTCAGTCGAGGAGATAATGCCTCAGTCGACACATACACAGGTGCCTCTCGAGCAGCTCATGGCATAACTGTCTGCTTTAAAACCATTAGCATTATTATACTTGTAAGAGTTCTGTAGACTCTCCTGTTTGGAGAAGAGACCGTGTTAATGAGATCTGATGGAAGCGGGACGAGCACACACACAGCAGCGTCAGTTAATTACACCAATGCATTTCGAACATCTCACAAGTGGTGCACGAGGAGCTCCAAACACGTAGAGTTATAGCGCTCACACGGGCGACAATGCTTCGAAAACAACCTGGTGTCTGATAAAACAGCAGATAAATCCATATGTTCGTGTTTGCAGCTTAAATGGGAACAGAAACTTGACTGAAAGTCTTGGATATGTTTTGAAAATGTAAATGCATATTTAAAAAGATGAAAAGGGCTTTTACTTAAAAAATCTTCATCTGTCGAATCATGACTTGTCAAATCAAAATCAAAACTTTCTAAACTTAAACTCAACCAAACAAATATGAAGCCAATCTAAACTATTTGACTAATGTTTGTTCACAATGTTTGATGTTGTCTTGTAAATGTATCATTTATAAGTGTTTATGAGAAAATTGATTTTGTTGTCAAGGTAGAATTTGTGGTTGCTATGATTGGAAACAGTGTCATCTTACAAAGTTCCCCATACCAAAATGTGGGCCTATAAACCCCTATGTCTCTGTGATTTTCCTTTGCAGAAATAGTGAGATGCAAAGTTGGTTACTATGGTAAACAATCTGGTTGCTATGGAGGGGTCAGTGGCGTACTTTATCGTTCCCTTTGTCAATTTAAGTTACGCAATCCAACCCACCTGCCTTTACAATTTACTAAAACTGAGATAGAGTTCAGAAAATTTGGTTGCTAGTTTTACCAATATAGTTGCTAGGGAGCTTCTAGTGATGTCATGGAATTTATTTATTATTTGGATTAACATAAACAAACTCCCATTTCTCTATGATGTTTCATCTTGAATAGATTTCCGTAGATTTTTTGATGGCTGTGGTTCTAGAAGGAGATACGTTTAGAATTTTTTTTTCTGAACCAAAAGACTAAAATAAAAATAAAAGCATGTTTACAATTACATTTATGCATTTAGCAGACACTTTTTTCCAAAGCGACTTACAGTTTGATAGTAAAGCAGTTTGTTACAAGGTTGGATTCAAGCTGATACATGTTGATTGACAGGATAACATAACTAGCTAGAATATAACATTCTACTTGCTAATATTTATTCACAAAATGCTAACCTTTAAATATATTTTACATAAATTACCTGTAGAATGTTTTACCAATGACTTTGTTTTTAGCATTGCTATGTAGTTGGCATGAACATAACTGTCACTGAATGTCATTAATCTTTAAATCAGAATGTTCCAACTTATTATATTAGACTTGCAAACCACTGAATTGATTTTCCTGATTTTCCTACTGAGTAAAAACACAGTGGTCCAGTACTCTGCTCTTTGAACTTTTTGTACTTATAAACATTCTCAAATACTGGGAGGGTTAACATCCATTGCGCATGAACTATACTGACATAAAAACTCATTAAAAACAAGAAAACTCAAGTAGACATCAATGTTCCTCGCTACGATACGATCCTGTCATCAGAATCAAATTTCCTTACATCACAAAAGAATATATTGAAACGATCACTCAGACAAAAAGTTAGATGAAAGAAAATCCATTTCTCCTCTGACAGAGAATACACTCTGCCTCTGAACAGAGCAGATGTGGAGAGAGGCTTGTGGGACCAGCAGGACCTTGCGGCCATAGGACATTCCCACGAGTCTTGCTTCTAGACTTGTCCGAGTTACGTGATTCATTGTAAGTGCTTTTTAAGGAAATAAGTAATTAAAGGTGTCAGAAAACCGGAATTTATGTTCTTATATCTGCATGGTGGTAAAATAAAGGACCTTCAGAAGCAGTGTTGTATCTTATACAGTAGTAGATTAAAGGCTTTTCCAGAGGCTTTGATGAACATATTAACGTACTACTGAAATTTTTTTCTAATCTCTCCATTTGATATCAAAAACATATATATTAATCAATTTTCAAAAGAACATAATGCAGTCCTGGTTTGTCTTTTTGTCTTTGGTTTAAATAAACATCAGTATTTTTTTTTCACAAAATATCATAAATCCATTAAACCAATAGCGCAACACATTGTATGTTGTGTGAACACTTTTCAAGGAAAAAAGAACCAAACCACAAATGATTTTTGTGCATCGGTGTGGTGGTTCCTGCAAGAGGACAAACCTAAAACCAATCAACCTAAGAAAGAGAAGGCGTGAGGTGGTTCAAACATGCCTTAATATTAATTATAACAATTCCACGAAGACGGCAATATTCCAGAGGATCACAGTCAAAAAAAAAAAAGAGCAGTGAGATATCCAAATTACCACCGGAAGGCAAAATAGACACTACAGGATGCAGGAAGCAGATAATGGTTAAGTGAGTCCACAAGTGTGGTCACTAGCCTGTATTTTGAACATTTATATTTTTTCAAAGCATTTTTATTGATATTAAATGTAAAAGGTTTTTGGTTAATGTGAAATATTTTTGCCATTTAGCATTACTAGAGTTATTAAACATAATTTCCAAGTTAATTCAAATCAAAAAGTGAGTAAAGGCGCGATTGTTTTTCAATTTCATTTTACAGACCCCCAAATCAGTGCCATATAGTAGTAAAAAGAAGCAATACCCATTGGAAGTACAAGACCTGTGATATGGCTTGTAGTTTTCTCAGTTCTGGCACAAAAAAGACTGCACTAGTGCTTGGAGCAGTTTTTTGACCTGTTTTTTTGACCATAGTTTTGACCATAGCTTTTTCGGGGTATATGTGAATTTTTAATTTGTTTCAACACTTTAGACTTTTTGTCATAAAACAAAAACTGTTTGTTCTCAAATTTTGAGACATTTGCAATAAAAATTACAATTTTTTATACAATTTCTTGTTTGTTTTGAAATTTTAGTTTAATGTAATGTAAAAATATTTGTAAAAAGAAAACTGGGTTGACAGGGTAATTTATCAGAGCAAATTGTAAAGGAGTTGGTAAACCACAAATTCTACTATACATTACGTGACAGCCTTAAAATGAAAATGAAAGCATTCTTGTTCTGTACAATTACTGCATTCATCCACAACAAGACCCTATTATTGTTATTTTAAATAAACATCTGTAGAACCTGATTGGCAAATATTTCTTTTATATTGAAAAGTAAAAATGCACAACGATGGGATACAATGAAACAATGAAAAGTATAATTTCCTAAGCACAGCATCACTACAGATTTGTTTGAACTTGTAGGTCAGTAGATTTTGGAACGACATACGAGAAGCTGACGGATAAAGTGATGATCAGAACCATGCTGAGCTATCTCTACGTCTGTCCCACCAATAAGAGAAAGGTGGCTCCATTCACATCTATCATATAGATGCATAGACATCAGACATCAAACTAATGCGGTTCTTGCTTCCCCTCGTCCTCAGATCCTGATCTTATCAGATCCGGAGGTGGAGAGTAGTTTGCTTATCAGCTCGGACGAAGGAGCCACTTTTCAAAAGTTCAACATTAACTTCTACATCATGAGTCTTCTGTTTCACCCCTCGCAGGAGAACTGGATTCTGGCCTATAGCCACGATCAGAGGGTATAAACACACACCCACACACACTCTCAAGAGGGACTACCGAATAACTGTTTAGTGCATAATGTGAATAATGAAGTGTGAGCTCATTACTTTTGTTTTCTGGTGGTAGGGATCTCACGGTGACTGTGTATCACTGTTTATCTTTTGTTTCTAGCTCTATAGCTCAGTGGACTTCGGTAAGAAGTGGATTCTTGTCCATGAGAGAGTTACTCCAGGGAGATTTTACTGGTACGTCACATCTACATCCATTTTTTTCACTGATCATCAATCTAATATAGCACGCCTACAGAGCAATTTCACACTGAAAATTAATCTGACTGCAAGAATGTACCTGCAGACACAGTCACAAAATCGCATACTGAGAATTAATCCATTTTTAAACCCACTCTCTACATCCAGACAGTGATAAACTTACATACACACACCCTGAATGTCACTTTCTCTCTCTACCTCATTTTCATGTCACTCCTCTCTCTTCCCTGTGCTTCATATTACAGTATGTGTTGAATTTTGATCAAGTTTTATATTTTAATCCCATCAGAGTGATTTTGTGAGTTTGTTTGGGGTGCACCAGAGCAACTGCATGCTTGTCACATGGTCGATGAGCTGTGGAGACAACGTGTCTTTACTTCTAGGTTTGACACCTCTATGTTCCTCTACACCCATTCAAATATGTATAGGATTTCCTTCCTTTGCTGCTATATACAGCAGCACACACACAAAAGCTTTGTGTTTGGCACAGAAGCATGCAGTGCCTACAAAAGAAAAGCTAAAGATTTGACTTTCAGACTGGGAATGGTAACAGCCTGCATATCCACATGCAGTCTTAGGTTCTTGATAACGGCCAAAATATTTTTAGTTTTGATTAATTTCTCAGATTGTACATGAAGCTTCGGTATGACTCTGGGTATCTTTTGTGTGTATTCCAGCTTATGTTGAAAAGACAATATTAAATATGTTATTTATTTGTGTATTTAAATGTAGAAGTTTGGCCATATGTTTTTGTTTGAAATAGCTGGTACTCCATTGATTGGACTTTGTAAATATGAATGGGTTTGATTCAAAAATGGAATGAATCAATAAATAAATATTAAATTCAGTAAAAGGGTTTTTTCCCCAAAAAGGCTGGCATGAGAACTGTTTAGGTCATTACGGAAGCTCTACAGTGACACACACTAAAAAAAAACAATGCTGTAAAATAACTCCAAATAGCCGTCCTTTTTCTGTCCATCAACTTTAGTTTCAGGATCAGATCAGATTTGTGGTCAGATCATTGCTTTGAGTGCTGTTGAGTCACATGATTTAGCTCAGAACAGGAGACACACAGGGGGAGGAGAGGCTGTGATTGCAGATCAGACCAGATGAGTCAAAAGGAGAAAAAAATAAACTAAAAAAAAAATATATTGGTGGGCTGGTATCGATTTGATTGCGATACTAACCGATCTGCCTACCCCTTCATGATACCACTGGTTATAACCTCAATAAAACAACACAGAAAAAAAATTCCCAAATCAAATACCTACCAACAATGCTATACACTTTTATGGCTATTAAAGGCACTTTTCAAAATAAAACTACTGGCATGATTATTATTAGTCAAGAAAGTTTTAAAGGGGCCACATTATGCAACTTTAGAGCAGTTATAATAAATATTTGAGCCTTCTATACTAGCACTGCAACGTCTTTGAATCACCTCATCTTTTTATGGAAATAGATGAAAAAATCGTCTTTTATACCATTTACGCCGGTTCCTCCAATAGCCATGCTTTCGCCACGCCCCCTTTGGGACTTATAGTTCGGAAACCATGGATTATGTAGTACATAATCAATGCCAGTCGCAAGTCAAATAAAATGGTGTGAAGTTGTTCACTGGAGAATTAAGAGTATTCTGTGTATCACTCGGGCTTGAAATGGACATAAATAAAGTCAAAAGTGGATCGAAGAGTTCTGTGTAAGTTTCATCTCTCCAAGCGAATAAATCTACCAGAAACATAAAAATAAAAAACAGATTCGTGCAGTTCAGTGTTGAGATGCCTGTTTATGATAACGTCCTTTGAGGAAAATGTAATGAACAAAGTTTTTTATCTATTTCACACAAATATTGTCGGAGTTTGAAACTGGGAATGTGACATTATTAACCGATTTCAGGTGTTTTATTCAATGCTGGGCTGGTTACCATAACCACAAATATTGCTGTGTCACAATTTATTAGGCAGCAATGCTCCCAGTAACATTGGGTCTGTTAGGAAATCTAAGTTGGTGATTGAGACGATGTCCATCACCGATACTCGAATTGCATGTAATCGCCCAACCGTAATAACTATTACATTATAATCGACAGAAACACAATTTCTCTACATTGTTCTTCTGCCCGGGTCAGGCAGTGAGATGAGCTGTACTAGCGATTAATCTGATTGGTCAGTTGGCGGAGGTAATAAACATCGAGCCATTTTCAGCTAATTCAGCCATTTCAAAAAAGTGTTTATTTTGTGAACAACATTAATAAGTAAAACTTGTGTGGCAGAAAAGCATCAACAAAAAAGTTTGATCCAAAAATCCAAATGTGTCCAAAATCCTAGATAAATAAAGTAAATAAGTTGTTGTTTGCAGTTGATGAACTGAGTGTAAACATCTGGTGAACCTTATTAGTGTTTTTGTGTGTAATTGAGTTTGTGCATGGGAAATTGAGTCCTAAATGTAATGATCAGCTGATCTTGAACTAACAGCTGCTATTTAATATTTATAATTCAATACAACAATTGTTGTACATTTTGTTAAAGGTACTAATTAAATTTATGCTCAAAACTGTAATATCGCATAAAATATTTGCAAATAAAGCACCATTTTTGAGACAAAAAAATCATCATTTCCTGAAAAACTGGCACCAAACATCAAACCAAAAATGGACGGTATTGCGTTAGGAGATGGACTTTGTTCATATATAATAAAATACTTAAGTTTTAGAACACGATATGCGCAGGCATGTCATCTTACTTTCGGAGGCGGGAGTACTTTCTTACTGCTCTATGGAAAGCAGCCGGTGAAGACAGTTCTGGGAGCTGATCATTCTGATACACTTTGATGACAGACTTTAGGAATTTTATAATGACCAAAACAACCTTTCAGATGTTGTGCTATGAAATCGGTCCTTTGGTTAGGCATTTGGTTAGGCATCGCACCCCAGTTCACACAGAAAAACACATTGTCTTTCCATTTCTTTGGGATTTATTCGTTAAATGCGTTTCTAGTTGTGCACATTTTTATGCATATTTTTAAAATTTATGCATATCTTGGCATTTCCATCCAGGGTTTGTATATACGATATTCCAGAATGCGCATAAAAATAAATATAAATAAATGCAGCCATTGTCAGTTTCTTCTTTAAAATAAATAAAGAAAACAATACAGGATGTAGAATCTCTGATTATGTGATAATATACGATTAAAAATGTTTTTCTGATTAATAATTGTTTATGATAAATTTGATATGATTAAATTGGACATTTTAATTGAGTTTCCGGTCACCTTTGATCAATTTAATTTGTGTTATTAAAAAGGTAGCATTTTTATGATGTAAATGAGTGAACTGGTCTAAGGTCAGGCCGCAGTCTGTCAGTGATGGAGGAGCTCCAGATCACTCTATCACTGACACAGAGATTAGCTTTCATTTCATTGCCTGCCCTGACTCCAGGGATCTCAGCGTCTGTGCTTGCAGTCAACCGTAAAATCAGTCACCAATATGTACGTCTAAGAAAATGAGGAAAACATATGATGAGATGGCAAGAAAAACACGCAGTGTTATAGAACAAATAAATAAATGAATAAATAACCGAGTCAAGCTGAAACTAGAGGCTAGGCTGTTTTAATAGCACACAGCCAATTAGAATTCAAATTCAGCCTGAGATTTATATTAATCTGAGAATGTTCACAGGGATTCATATCAATCTAGGACTGTGAAGGGGGAATATCTGATTTTACTGAAAGGTTTAATTTTGGATTTAATATCAGATTGGGAATGTGTTGAAAGGACGGATCACAAAAGACAAGACGTTAAGATGATTAAAAACTTCATAAAGAGAATACAAGTGAAACATGTAAAAAATGATAGTGTGTGATGATGGAGAGTGACTTGCGAAAAAGAATTGTGTGTTTTGTGTGTGCGTGTGTGTGCGTGTGATTAATTGCTATCAGAGAAACAATAAGGATTCAGTGGAGACAGACTGTCTCCTACTGGAGCAGTGGAATTATGCTGTCCATCACTTCCCCTCCATCCTACCCCTCTCCTCCTTCATCACTCCATCACTCTCATGCTATTACCGAACTCATCCGTCCGTCCCCTGCTGGCACCTCCTTCTCTTTCCTTCCTTCTTCATCTCTTCTCCACTGGAGCCCTTCTTGATTGTTTTCCTCTCTTCTTTTTTGTCTTTCTGTCTTTTTGTCTTTTATTTCCAGGGCTCTGAGTGGTCTCGATAAAGAGGCAGACCTGGTGCACGTCGAGGTTCGAACTGACAGCGGACGTTAGTCTTTTCCTCCTTTTACCCTTCAAGTTTTTACTTTTTTTTCTCCTGCCTTTCCTCTTTCTTTCCTTCTCCCTAGCCTCCAATTTTTTTCCCCCTGTGCCTCAGTGAAAAATGAACAGATGAATTGTGGTCAACAGTAAACTCAATAGTAAATGGCTTTGGCTTGTGGTACAGCGTTGTGCATCAGCTCTATTGATATGAGCCTGACGCAATATGAGTCTTACAATATTCCATTTAAATGTGTTACACTTTGGTTTCACCAAACTCAATGTGAAGCTCGGGTAAACAGCAAAAAATCTAAAATTTATCTAAATCTAAATCTAATTTATCATTCAAACAACCATTCAGCATACACGAAAAATATAGAACAAACATTCTAAAGTAAAAAAAAATTCCTAAATTGATCATTAAAAACTGAATTCAAGTGTACAAACTAGAACTTGACAAAAAGGAAATGCATTGTGAGTATACAAATACAATAGTGCGTATGTAAAAGTTTGGGCACTGTCATTTTCAAGATTTAAAAAGTTCAGTTATGTATATCATATAAGAGGCAAACACAGTGATATTTGAGAAGTAAAACAAATGTATATGATCACTGGTCCATACAGCATCTCCTTATGTAAAGTGTACTGAAAAAATGAATGATGCAGTGCCACCATCTGCAGCATGGCTTTGGAGCTGGTCTGTGGGTTGACTGTGTTTGGTGGTTGTGGGTTGGTCTGCCACTTCGGACCTTAACAAGAACTATGCCTCTGGTCTTCCAGTTCCACAAAATGTTCTTCACAGTTGAAACTGAGAGCTTAAATCTCTGAGACAGCTTTCTGTATCTTTCCGCTAAACCATGACATACAACAATCATTGTCTTAAGTTCATCTGAGAGTTGTTTTGAGGATACCATGTTGCCCGTCCTTAGAAAAGATGCAAAGAGGAGAAACGCTTACAACTGGCCTCTTTTAAATACTTTCTCATGATTGGATTCACCTGTGTACAAAAGTCAAGGGTCACTGAGGTTACCAAACCAATTTTTAGTTTTAATAAAGGTATTATATTACATTAACATATACAGTTACAATACATAATAAAGGTATTGAAATAAATAAAAACTAATTGATCCATAACTTTACGCACAAGCCTAATTATGTTTAAATAATTCTTAAACATTTTACACAAATCATATCAACTTTATTTGATGATGATGATGATAGCCTTTATTTGTCACATACACTGTTACATGTAGCGAAATGGGACCCCTCTGGCCACAGACATAGACAGGGTGGGAACAGGCCAGTGTTGAGAGGTAGCATATTTAGAGAGAAACAGAGAAATGGATATACATTAGGTAAATTAGCTTAAAAAAGAGCCTTTCCGCATTGTCCTTCAAAAAAGAGCACTGTGGAACAGGTTAAAAAAGCCATCTGCAATCAAGCACATTGACAAATACAGGAAAAGAACATCGCAGGATGAGGTAGGGGTCGGGGAAGTGGTGTAGCCGCTGCAGTCCGCAGCCGGCATTTTCCTGCAGCCAGATGGCGCTGTACTAATGACCCGTCAGATTACAGCGGTGGGGAAAAAGCTGGCGGAGATAAGTGGATGCAGGGGAGGGTTCTGAGACACTCTATTTATCGGGCTCTGCAAGGGGTATGTTTAGATTTCACTTGTCAATTATGTGTTTGTCTCCCATATAATATATATTTAACTGAAACTTTTTACAAGGGTTATGGCACAAAAATTGAAAGGCAATTCAAACTAAAATGTGAGAAATTCAGTTTTGTTTTACAGACCCCCTTGAAAGTACAAGACCAGTGATATGGCTTGTGTTTTCAAAGTTCTGCCATAAAAAAAAAACAATGGGACAAAAAGGGCTTGGAATAATGTATAAGGTAAACCAAAATGACAAAATTTATTTAAAAAGGATACTGGAGTTGATATCAAGCAAAATGATATCAAGCATTACCACAAAAATGATATGAAGATAATTTATTAGATGTAAAAAAAGACCCTGAACTTCTAAGAGTAAAAGTTTCAAAAGGTTTTAGCAACCCAAGTTTATGAAGGATTTGTAGAAAAAAAACTTTTCCGTTTCTAAACCTCATTAGAAATTATTCCAAAGCATGATAAATCTGGTATAAATTCTTCTGTCTACTTTGTGGTCGTCTCTTATTTTACACCCTGCCATCTTTCTTTCTGTGTACTTTTTCTTCCACCCCCTCCTTCTCTCCCTTCTGAGTGAGGATGGATAGCTAGTAGAGAGACTGATAATGGAGAGCACTGATTAATTTGACTAGACGGAGACGTGTGGGAAGTTTGTGTGTAGCTTTTAGATTGTGTTTGTTGTAGTGTGTGTGCCTTTGGGAGTGAGAGATATTGATCATCTGTTTTTGTTTGGTGCAGATCAAGGCATTCATGCGCACAAGCGTATCCTGTGTTGATAAATGTGTGTATGTTCGTCTCACAGAAATGCAGTATATTACCTGCCGAGCACAAAAGTGTTCTGAGGAGGGTCGTCACTATCCTTTCAATGGCCGAATTGACACCAACTCACTTGTTGTGCAGGACCAATACATCTTCTTACAGGTACAGACGTGTGTTTTATTATATAAGTGCATTTGCGGTGCGACTTGCTACCTAAAGCATGTTTGTGTGAGATGGTAATCTCAGGCTCTTTTCATAGCCCTCCTTTTATCTTTGTCATTGGCGTATAAGTGAGTGATAACCATTGAAATACATCTCTCCTTGTTGAGCAGTGGTCCGGGGGAGGACAGGATAGGGTTTGAGTCGAATACCAAACCTGGATCCTCCTCTGTCAATACAAGCGACTTTCTTTTGACTTTTGTTGCTTGATGCCAGTGGATTTGATTTGACAGAGAATAATGAGCTTATCGATTCAAAAAGAGCATGAACAAGAGACTGTCTGACACCCCATAGCTCTCGCTGAAAAAACACAGAGTGGCCCCATGCCCAGCCTGTAAAAGTGGGCAACCACACACACACACACAGACTTTCATTTCTTGGGCATCTAAGCTCTATTGACACTGGATCAATTGAAGCAATAGAGCCTTAATGCACTATGTTTACAGCTTAATAGCTACAATCTACCTGATAAAAGTGTTGACAGCGTGTGAACTTTGGGATTCACCAACAATCCAGCGCATGTACACACGTGAAGATTTATATCAGTCTGATAATAAACAAAAGATTAATGGCAAGGTGTTTTTTATGTGATAATATCATATCATAATTGTATTTCCTCATGTTTTGAATAGACTGTAAAAACTTTAGACGATGTGACATCGCCTACTACAATTGGGCTAACCGCGAGCAAGACATGGGCGCTGCCATTGACAATTAGAGAGATACGCACATGCGACTTTCTGACAGCCATGGTTGCAGAGCTCCGCCTTGAGTCTAGCTCGCTCCCACACAGCCTACAACTCATTTTGTAATTATAAACAAGAATTTGAGAATGACCAATTATTATTGTTGTTCTAATGCGTTTTATCTCTAAATCGTTGATTACTTTCTTCTATGTTATAATTAGCAACATTATGAGTTTCAATATGGTTGATGACCAGTACAAGTGGTAGTTTGTATTTTCTTAATTTCCCCATGCATTCATAGTTTTTCCAAATCAACTGTGCATGTGTGTGTGCGTGTGTGTGTGTTTGTACTTGTTTTTTGGAATCTTAGAATACAAATATATACACAGACATAAACTCATGTATTTATTTTGTTTCAACATACATTACCGCACATGGATTTGAACATTTGTTACGTATCCAATTGTTGTGTCCGAATCCAGAATTGTGCATCCTCCCAAGTGCGTATTTAAGGCCACTTACGTCAAAACGGTGCACCAAGACCGTCTGATTTCGCCAAAACTCGAAGGTTCCTTAAAATGCACCATTCAAATGCACCCTCCTTTCACCTGAATTCGGAGGCTAGACCGTCCCGTTTACCAAGGGGTTATGCAGCCTTCAGAGGATCCTCCCAAGCCGCAGCCTTAGAGGGTGGATAGGAAGGACCCTCCGGAGGCTTTTAGAACCTGGATTGGGACACATCTAAAGGCATTACCGCCATGTATTGAGCGTTTGTTACGTAGAAGCTCTAGTGGCACCAGCGAGGACTTCTTGATCATTTGACTGATGTAAATGGCTTCGTAGGCCTGTTCCAACTAATAGGGGTATTTTTTTCAGTCCTTCACCTTTGCCCTCGGCTTCAAGAGCTAAGTGGTAGGCATAGGTGAAGGAACAAAGTGATAGAAATAGAACTCGGCCCAAATAGAAGACCTAAGTGATGTTCTGGATCTTAGTAATATTAATATTAATAATAATGGTAACAATACAGTGCTAAAAAATAAAAGAGCCAAGATAAAAATATTAATTATGAACAAGTTTTGGAGGTACGCTTCCCTAAACAGGAAGTACTTCAAATGAGATTTATAAACCTTATCATTTCCAAAGTGATGGAAATGCACAACTAAAGGCGCTTAACAGGTGGTAGGAAAGGGTAAACAGAGGAGCTAGACCAGAAGGTGCCTGTGGGGGTGTGAATAGACAGAAGGTGTCTTAAATAGGCAGGTGCTGAAGCACTGTCGTCATACAATGTCGTCATTTTTTTTCCAGAGGTTTGTTTCATTTTTGCACAATGCTAGCAACATGGAAAATTTAACCCAAGTATTTATGTATGAACGAAGACTGAAAGATCTGTGCTGCAACGGTAATGACTACCCTCAGAAATTTAACATGACTTTGATTTAAAATAGGACTATTACTGACTGAAAACTGTGGTTTGTGTGGGAGCAGGTTTGCCAGCTTATTGAATAATGCATCCTCACCAAAAAAAAAAATTTTAAAAACCAAGTGAAAGTCAGACACTGTTTTACTAAATCTCTCAATACACAGAGTCCGTTTTCTCTGTTTATTGCAAACCAAGCAGCTCTAAAGCTGAAAACATGGAATCAGGAGCTGTGGAAAGTGCCCTGTGTGCCCTCTGTGATAGACAGGCAAATATTAGTCCTGACAGGGCTGAAATGCTGATCTGCTGTAAGTACTTGTATGTAACTGCTTCCTTTGACATTTTTATACGTGTGTGCATGTCTCAGCTAACCACAGCAGGAAGAACGACATACTTTGTGTCGTATCAGCGAGGACCCTTTAGGACCATACAGCTCCCTAAATACTGTCTACCCAAAGTAAGATTCATGACACAGCCCTTACTGTCACAAATAAGCTGTCAGAGGAAGTGTGTGTGTCGCTAACTGCTGTTTGGGTACAGGACATGCACATTGTCAGTACTGATGAGGGCCAAGTGTTGGCAGCGGTGCAGGAGTGGAATGAAAATGACACCTACAGCCTCTACATCTCCGACAGTCCTGGTGTCTACTTCACTCGCTCTCTGGCAAACTTACGGACGTCCCGCGGCCTTGCAGGAAACCTCATTGTGGACGTCTACAAGGTCAGCTTTTATCAATAGATTACGTTACATTTGGTCATTTGAAAGCTCACAAATATTAATTACGTGCAATGTTTTGCAATCAGATTTGCCTTTCGACAGAAATGTGGGTATTGTGTTTGAAGATAAAGGCAGAAAGAGGAAAGAGAGGACGTTTATCTGATGATGAGAGCAACTGAACATGAAGAATAAGCAAATGCTTCATGGCTGTTATCTGCAATACTCTTGAACCTGATCTTCATTCTTCATTGAATACTTGTGTTTTGAGTTGGGTTGTAATACAAACACTTACCACAAACATGAAAAAGCGAGATAAAAAGAGCGAAGATTATATATTTTTACATTCCTGTCGAATTTCTGAATGCAGAAAACACAAATAATGTTAATGTTCACAGCATTATTTTATTCATTCATCTGTTCATTTGTCCATTCATTAATTCATTCATCCATTCGTTCATTCATCTACCTATTTATTCATTGAAGCGTTCATTCATTCAATTAATTAATCATTCATCCATTCATTCATTCATTTGTTCAGTCATTCATTCCTCCATCCTTCCATCAACCTTTCCATGCATTTAATCGTTCATCCATCCATGCATTCATCCATTAATTATTTGTTCATTCATTCATTTGTTCATTCATTTGTTCTTTCATTTATTGTACACTAGTACTATATATAGTGTTGAGTTTGTGTCATTTGATCATTTATTCATTCGATCATTCATCCACTCCATCACTCCATCCATCTATTCATTCATTCATCCATTC
This sequence comes from Danionella cerebrum, assembly GCA_007224835.1. Taxonomy (NCBI): domain Eukaryota; kingdom Metazoa; phylum Chordata; class Actinopteri; order Cypriniformes; family Danionidae; genus Danionella; species Danionella cerebrum. The sequence goes on from SRMA01025510.1 coordinate 191,507, forward strand.
ATTCATTTGTTAGTTCGTTCATTGTACACTAGTACTATATATAGTGTTGAGTTTGTGTCTTTTGTTCGTTTATTCATTTGATCATTCATTCCTCCATCTACCAATCCATCTCATTCATTCATTCATTCATTCATTCATTGTACACTAGTGTTGTATATAGTGTTGAGTTTGTGTCTTTTGTTTGTTTATTCATTCGATCATTCATTCCTCCATCCACCAATCCATCTATTCATTCATCCATTTATTCATTGTACACTAGTATTGTATATAGTGTTGAGTTTGTGTCTTTTGTTTGTTTATTCATTCGATCATTCATTCCTCCATCCACCAATCCATCTCATTCATTCATATATTTATTCATCCATTCATTGATTTGTTCGTTCGTTCATTCATTGTACACTAGTGTTGTATATAGTGTTAAGTTTGTGTCTTTTTGTTCGTTTATTCATTCAATCATTCATTCCTCCATCTACCAGTCCATCTCATTCATTCATTCATTCATTGTACACTAGTGTTGTATATAGTGTTGAGTTTGTGTCTTTTTGTTCGTTTATTCATTCAATCATTCATTCATTCCTCCATCTACCAATCCATCTATTCATCCATTCATTCATTCATTGTACACTAGTATTGTATATAGTGTTAAGTTTGTGTCTTTTTGTTCGTTTATTCATTCAATCATTCATTCCTCCATCTACCAGTCCATCTTATTCATTCATTCATTCATTGTACACTAGTGTTGTATATAGTGTTGAGTTTGTGTCATTTTGTTCGTTTATTCATTCATTCAATCATTCATTCCTCCATCTACCAATCCATCTATTCATTCATCCATTCATTCATTGTACACTAGTAGTATATATAGTGTTGACTTTGTGTCTTGTTCATTTATTCATTCGATCATTCATTACTCCATCCACCAATCCATCTATTCATGCATTCATTTATTCATTGTACACTAGTATTGTATATATAGTGTTGGCTTTGTGTCTTTTGTTCATTTATTCATTCGATCATTCATTACTCCATCCACCAATCCATCTATTCATGCATTCATTCATTTGTTTGTTCATTCTTTGTATACTAGTATTGTATATAGTGTTGAGTTTGTGTCATTTGTTCGTTTAGTCATTCAATCATTCATCCCTCCATCAATCCATCCATCTATTCATTCATTCATCCCTCCATCAATCCATCCATCTATTCATTCATTCATTCTTGTACACTAGTACTGTCTATAGTGTTGAGTTTGCGTCATTTGTTGATAAACAAGCGAGGGAGTCCAGTATTTCAGCATGCAGATAGAGCTGCACTTTATTTTGATGTGTAAGTGATGAAAGATGCATTCATTTTAGTTTTAGGTTTCATTTTTAGTTTTCAAAAGAGTTCTCAAATGGAAATCTAATTTATTTAGTAATGTTTATTGTCATGTGTAGGTTGCAGGAATAGGTGGACTGATCATAGCCAATAAGAAAGAGGACGCCCAGATGAGAACGTATATCACCTACAATAAAGGCCAGACATGGAGTTTACTACAGCCACCTGCAAAAGACACTTCAGGAAATGACATCAACTGCAATCTGGTGAGAATCCTTCCAGCTTCAAACGTCCTTCAACAGAGCCATAAAACACAAACATAAATATAGGTGAAACACGTTTAAGATTAACAATTAATAACATAATCATTTAAATACTGCAGTGGCACAGTCCTCTGTACTATTACATACAGCCGCCTCCTCAGACGCACCCTCTACATTACATTAAACCCAGATAAACCCACTGATGATGATCTACGAGAGATGAAAAGCAGACAATACAGCATTAGCACAGTTTGTACTCTCTGCCATTTACACAGTGATGATCTGCAGTGAGAATTTTCAAGCACAATAACTCACAGAATTCACAGCTTTCTGGATGTTTGATTAAGACACATTGCCTGCTTTGTATCTTTGTAATGACTTTCTCTGATGTTTTAGACTCTTCTGGAAGATTAGTGATTTCAATTAAGACATACATTGAACAACTGGCGAACATTTGTCAGTAGATCTCTGAAAATCTTAATTACTTTCTTCTGCAATGGTAACGGGTGCATTCTGTGTATGTTGTGATTCTTTAGAAAGATGAGATTAAAGTTTTCCTGATCTTTAAGATTGAGTATTTTAGGGCTTCTTATTAACTTTCAACGTCAGGTACAAGCATTTTGAATCGTGACGCCTTTACAAACATGTTTACATTTTGATTTGATGTTATAATGTTTTAATCACTCGGTGGTAGATACATTTTATTTACAGATTTCTCTTATTTGCACTACTCTGATTTCTAATTGCACTGATTACATTATATATTAATAAACTCCAGAATCAATGATTAGGCTTTGTTGTTTTTCCAAAGAACTGGGTCATCCTAATTGCAAGAGATACTAAAAATAAGGACAGGATCAAAAACCGGTGCATCACTTTTGAAAGATACACACTGTAAAAACCACAATGCTATTGTTGTCTGCAATTCAAGTCACTTTGTGACATTGTTTATTGAAACGTGGATTAGAAAATTAAACCGAAGCCAAATCTTTTATTGGAAAACTCTTTGAACACACTTTGTGTTCAAAACATGGATTTCAATATTGGAAGCTTCCTAATATCTTCCCCAAGCGGGTTCTGTTTTGAAGAAGTCCGTTAGAATCTCACCACCGGGACAGTTCAGGATTATCAAAAGGAAGGCTCATAATATCTTAGATCCAAATTTTAAGTGAAACTTTAGTAAATAACAGTTTTGACCATTGTTTTCTGCTTGGAAATTGCATAAAATGTACTAAATAATATTCTGGGTGTTGTTCTCATTTCCAGCCGTCTTGCTCCCTACACCTTCACCTGCAGATGTCCGAAAACCCCTACACACCGGACACCATCTCCACCAAACAGTCTGCTCCAGGGATCATCGTGGCCACAGGTGTGTTTAACTGTGCCACTTCTTTATTGTTTTAGGCATGTGGCAGCTCTCCGGAAAGCTCCTGATATATTAGAGCATCAATGTGATGGAGGTGGAGCTTGTGTAACCACATCATGGCTGTAATGTTACATCACTCTGGTTTCCGGCTGTATTGTTGAGCACGATTGAAGTAAAAGCTCATTTCACTCTATTCTTTCTCCTGTCAGACTTTTTATAAAGATATCTTCAAATATCACACCCGGATAAGTCCCTGTGTGAGTCTAGAGAGATGCACGCTGAAAAAGTTAGCCATGCAGAGCACGTAGAAAATATGACCGGTGTCTCCCACATTCATAATTGCCTGTCATGTCCGACAGCTGTTCCACAATCACTTCCAATTCACAGTGTGTATAAATAAGGAATTTGAAAAATATGTTTTTGTCACAGCAGGCAGCTTTGGCAAAGATTATTCATCGGGCGTCGTGATGATTGTTGTCTTTGAGCGCATGCAGACCCCTCTGACATTAACACCACTAACAGTGTGCATAAGCATCCTCAGGGGAAATCACAGGGTTGTGTTTAAATCCTAGATGCACCACCAGTTTAACCTAGAATACTTCAAAAAACCCATTAGTCGACAGATAGAAAAAGTGTTTTTAAATTAAATGTTCACATGTAGTTTTCTTTTCACAAAATTCCATGAAGCACAGACAAAAAAAAAGAATGAAACACTTGTTTCAACAAAGTTATTGAAAATACTGAAAGTTCTGCATATATAACTTAGATAAGCATGCATAGACACATTGTCTGTAAGCTGTCTCCTCTTAGTAGACTCTAATCATAATCGGAAAAGTATTTTGCCATAAGCCATTTCTTTTGTTGTCTGAAGTAAAGCAAAATATGCTTGAATTTCTCTTAAAAAGTCACCTATTGTGCTAAAACTAAGAATGGCAATGACACCTGAAAAATGGATTTCTTGAAAAAAGGATCATTTTATTTATTTAGAAAATATTAATACCTTTTAAAGGTTTCTGTCCCAGGCAGTCTTTAAGTTCTATTTAAAAAGTGCCAATTTGATGATTAACTCAATAGCAAGAAATGAAGGTTAATAATGTAACTTGGATCACAAAATCTCCAGTTTTACTCAATATTGGTTAAATCAACAATGAATAAACCCCGCAACAAAAACAACTACATGTAGTATTTAATTTGATTTTTAAGTACAACCCCAAGTTTTGCATGCAATGAATAAGTTGGCGACATCTTGTAACATCTGTCTTTCTCCATTCTTCGAGAAGAACCTGGATGCTCAATGGAGAGTGAAGCTCTTGGCCTTTAATCGTCTTCACCCTGTTCTTGATGCCAGTATAGAGCAGTACATTGTTGAGTTCATGATGCCATAAATGCAATGCAGCTCCCTAACACTAGCAGAAGCCCCATATAATGACACTGCCACCACTATATTTCACTGTGGGCCCCATGGATTTGTTCTTACCTTTCTGTTGGACACCTCTTAACTGAATCATTAGACTCACCTGCGGTTGAATGCCTCTTAATTTGAATTTGGTAGGGTTTTCTCGTAAGATTGGTGTATACTTATTTTTCAATATGAACTAAAGGAAAGAATCTTTAATGTGTTTCATATAATATTTAAATGTGCATAAAAATCTCACTCTTATTGTATTGAATATTCATCATTGTTCCTTCAATGTTATTGCATAAGAATGTAAACTTCATTATTGTTGTTTACTAGGATTACCTATTAATTTCAGTTAATTTAGTCGTTACTATTTTCTTTCAATAAATCTCACATGCGTGGCTATTAATAACCCAATATTTTGCTCTCAGGTAACATTGGGCCAGAGCTTTCCTTCTCTACGACAGGAATGTTTATTTCCTCTGATGCTGGCAACACGTGGAGACAGGTAAAACGATTACCTCCTTGATGTTTCATCAACTGTCTCAATAGAAATTTGATATTCACAATGATAAACAGCATGCTCAAGTACAGTAAACACTTTCTTTAGATCTTTGAAGAGGAGCACAGTGTCTGGTTTTTGGACCATGGGGGTGCTTTATTAGCAGTTACACAATCAGCTGTTCCCACACGCAATTTATGGTAAGACAAATTATTTTTCGTACACAACGTATTGTATTTGAAGATTTTCTTCCAACCACTGTAACTCCATTTTGATGAATTTGATTAAAAAAGTGTTCTCTTTAGCACAAAAGCACCTAAATTAAGCACCTTAAAGTGATAAAAACATAAACAATGTAATTTTATTATTTAAAGATTGGTTTTAAAATAAGATAAAATAAAACTAAATAAAATAAAATAAATCTGATAAACTATAAATCCACGGCATCTAAATAAATGTTTTTGTTTTTAAATTAAACGGTTCAAAATACAATAACAAACAATATTGCTATTGAATCAAGTGGCTGGTTCCAGTGTTAAACCGTACGAGAACCCATTCGCAGTTGTTTCTAATATCGGAGTTATCCACTGCCTGATCAAGTGAGTCCAAATCCCACAGTCTCTCCTTTCTCCTGCCGGTGACTTTTGGATGTCTCCGCTGGACTTAGTTGTCTGTGATCAACTGTGAAACGATCTGATTCTGTTCCCTCTTCGAAGAATGATAATTAAATGATTCAAACTTTTGCTACACATGATAACTGGCATTTTTCGACCTCCTCAGCACCTCTCCTCAGCACTGTGCTTGATTTAATGGAGTTATGGTGTTTTGTGGAAAAACTTGAGTGGCATTTATCATGGTTTGGACAAAAAGGGACAAACAAAGACTGTATTACAGGGCAAGTGTTGTCAAATTCATTATAAGCTTTTAAAATGTGAACATAATACACTTTAGACTCATTTATTAAATTATTTATTTACTTATTTTTTCATGCATATATGTTTATCATGTTTTGAAACCAAACTTCTCATTGGTTTAGACAGTATTTTATTATGTTAAATCATTTTGCATTTATTTAAGTTTGTGATTTTTGTAATATTAAAAAAAATATTCTTTAAGTAATGTTTGTATAACAAGTTTTAGGAGAAGCAATAAGGGTGTCCCTAATCAACGCATCAAACTAGTCTTTAAGCCAGCCCTGCCTTTAATCATGTGACTTATGAGCTTAACCTAGGGGTGGGCGATATCTCGATATTTAAAATATATTGAGATTTTTTTTAAACTCGATATGAATTCTGGCATATCGTACATATCGATATAATGTCTATATTTAATTTTTGCCAATTTGCTTGTGTGCCTTCTCTGTGCTGCGCTCGTCCGTGCCTCCTTGCTTTTGTTTTCCCTCCCCTTGCCTGTCGTCTCAATCAACATGGCGGCGCCCGCAACCAGCCCGGAGGTTACAGAACTTGTTGCAAAAAAAGAATTGCTTGCTGCATTATATGGAAATACTTTGGTTTTAAGTCGTCAGACGAACAACAGACAGATGTCTACTGCCGTGAATGCCGTGAAAGTTGCTGCCAACCAAAGCTCAACTAATCTCCACAATTCTATAACGCGGAGTGTAGAATATGAAAGACAGAGCGCAAGGTTTTGTAGCATCACAGAGTCCGTGGCATTTCACATAGCGGTGGACATGGCACCCATATCCGTCGTTGAACAACGTGGCTTTAAACCTTTGCTAAAAACACTTGATCCCAGTCAGATACAGTTTACCCAGTCGGCATTACTTTTCGAGACAGGAACTTTGACATTTGTATTATTTTTTTTTTTTTGCAGTAGGGTTTTTTTTGGGAGGTGGGGGGGCGGGTGGTTATAAATCCTGTAAAGATATCGAGATATATATCGTATATCGAGATATAGCAAAATATATCGAGATATATTTTTTGCTTCATATCACCCAGCCATGTACTTGTACGTTTGCACATTTTTGGTGGCTAACTCATGAAATGGTCTTTATGCTAAGCGTTATGCACTACAGAGTAGTTGGTACGGGCAAAAAGCACAGGATTTAGCCCCGTCTTTAAAGGGCCATGAGCCCATCCTGTTTCGGGTATCAGATCATTTCCAAAAAATGCACAAAAAAAAAACAGCTACACAGAGTAGGTTGGGTGTGGCTCTGACTTGTTGAAATAACACCCGATAAAAATAACACATACTTTGACTGAAGTAAAACAGAAGTCCTCCTGAATTCTAACTGCAACATGGAAACAAACACTTTCGAAGAGTTCTACACTCTACGCGGTCTTGCACCTTGACAGGACGTGTCAAGAGTAAGGCGTCATTAATAATTAATACAATAATAATTAATAAGTAAGCAAAACACAGACCAGTGAACCAAGATGTCAAATGGGTTTCAAAAAACCTGTCCTGTAATTGTATATTTAAAAACTAAAGTGTTCATTTTAGTTCAACCATCACATCGAGTTTTGAAGTTCCCTCATGCTTTATCGTTAGCTTTGATATAAGGACTGGCAGATAGAGGGCAGGCAATAGGTCTATTCAAATCAAACAATTGGGATCCTTTCAGCCGAAAGTGCCTGTCATGGCTTTGTAGTGCAGGTGGCTCTGTTTGCCAGGGCTTTTATGCTCCTGTGGGGGGGTTAGGGTTTGATGGGATTCAGTAGGCTTCCGTTTGCATGTTATTTCCACCACGTCACACTCATGGCTTTGATGTGCTAAACTCTGAAACACTGTCAGGATCAATTAGGCTACGGAAGATCATTTGTAACCTCTAGTGTGTTTGCTGATGTTAGATCAGACGTCTGATGGGTGTGCGGGTGTTCAGTCATCAACTCATGGGACTCTGACCCACACATTCATCAAAAACCCATCGAATAAAGGAGAAATCCTCTATTTTATATGGACATGTGCCATAAAGAGAATGTAACTTCAGAACAAAACAATTTTGGGTGTGAAGTTAAAATAAAGTTTTAAATTTCCCTTAAGTTGGAAGTATTTGAGTTTTGTTTTTAAATATACTTTAAGAAGTAGAACAATATAAAGTGGTAAAACAGCAATAAAACATGTAAACCTTACATATTCATAAAAACTTGTCGTTTAGGATGTCATGTGGTCTTTCAGTAATAACTTGAATGAACTTGTATTTGTAGTTAAAATTCAAACAATGAAAAGTACAAAAAAAAAAAAAAAGCAATGGGCAAATTTCACAAAAACCGGAAGCACTCTCTCAAGCTCAGACATCCAGTCAGTAACTGGTGTGACCACCATTTTCATCATGCAGAGCAACACATCTCCTTCACAAAGAGTTGATCAGGTTGTCTATTGTGGTCTGTGGAATGTTGGTCCACTCTTCTTCAATGGCTGTGCGAAGTTGCTGGATATTGGCAGGAACTGGATACGCCGATCCATAGCATGGGTGACATGTCCGGTGAGTATGCTGGCCATGCAAGAACTGGGATGCTTTTAGCTTCCAAGAATTGTGTACAGATCCTTGCAACATGGGGCAGTGCATTATCATGCTGCAACATGAGGTGATGGTCATGGATGTATGGCACATCAATGGGCCTCAGGATCTCGTCACGGGATCTTTGTGCATTCAAAAACGGCATCAATAAAATGCACCTGTGTTCTTGCCTGCCCATACCATAACCCCACAGTGTAAACCGGGATTCATCCGTGAAGAGAACACCTCTCCAACGTGCCAGACGCCATCACATGTGAACATTTGCCCGCTCAAGTCAGTTACAACGACGAACTGGAGTAAGATCGAGACTCCGATGAGGACGACGAGCATGCAGATGATCTTCCTTGAGACGGTTTCTCACAGTTTGTGCAGAAATTCTTTTGTTATGCAAACCGATTGTTTCAGCAGCTGTCCGAGTGGCTGGTCTCAGCGGGATGTGGAGGTCTTGGTCTGGTGTGGTTACACGTGGTAACTACGTGTGCTGCCAAATTCTCTGAAACGCCTTTGGAGACGGCTCATGGTAGAGAAATGAACATTGCATTCCCCAGTAACAGCTCTGGTGGACATTCCTGCTATCCTCTTGCCAATTGCACGCTCCCTCAAAACTTGCGACATCTGTGGCCTTGTGCCGTGTGATACTGAAGTTTTCAGAGGGGCCTTTTCTTGTGGCCAGTCTAAGGCTCACCTCTGCAATAATTGCGGTGTTTAATCAGCATCTTGGTGTGGCATACCTGTGAGGTGGGATGGATCATCATGGCAAAGGAGATGTTCTCACTATAAGAGATTTAGCAAGATTTGTGAACAAAATTTTAGAGAAATGGTTATTTTGTGTATGTATAAAATCTTTCTTTGAGTTCATCTCATAAAAAATGAGAGCAATAACAAAAGTGTTGCGTTTATATTTTTGTTCAGTGTATAACACAAATATACATAAGTTATATTGACTAAATGTTTATAAGCTAACTTTATATCATTTTAGAAATGAAAAGGTGTTTATAATATTATTGTACTCACAAGGTGTATCAGTTCAATTTATGCAAATGTAAATTGTATTGATTTGTATTTAAGGGTATTTTTACAAACAATTATCATTAAAGTTTATTTTGCATTTAATCAACCATCATTATTCATTGTAAATGGTGTATGATAATAAACAATAATGACAACTCTAATAATATATTTTTTAAAAACAATATATTCATTTAGTCATTAATGTGATTGGAGCTTTTTTCTGGGGTCAAGAAACGCTGATCCCTGGAATTTGAACATAAAACATCAGTTCTGCCAGATCTGATCGGTTTTGATTCCACCAAAATTCCGAGCTGTGCAATGGCCTGTGTTTCTTCACAGTCACACGTCAAATTGCTGGTCCTGCTTGAATGGTGGAATTATCAGTTTAGCCCGAAAACCTAAACGCAAAACAACTCACTTCTGGGCATCGCTAGTGTGTACACCGGAGCTAAGTGTACACTACGTCTGCCATAACCAGAAGAGACAAACGCAGAAGTGTGAAATTGGTCTATGGATAAATAATTGAAGCAAGAGTCCTAAAGACAAAGAGAACAGGGCAAATAAGAGAATGATTAGTTATAATTATATATATTTTCATAATTGTATCTTAATGTTTTTAATAGAATACCCTACAGACTTTCCATTAAATCGGTTTCAGTCTTTGATAGGATTAAATTTGCATCACCCTTGAAAATTGCTGCCAAATAAATTTAAGAAAAGAATCATGCATTTCCTTTTGAATATAAATGTGTTAGTCGCACTTTGCTGATCAAATGCAATAAATGGAGTTGCTTCTGTTACCCTGCGTCTTGATGTTTAGCAAACCCATCACATGTGAGCTCTAGGAAGCAATTATATCAGATCATTTTACTGACAGATGACTCACTTTCAGCACGATCAAAACAACATTTGAAATGTTGAGCTAATTAGTAAGTAACCCGGTCATACTTTTAGCTGAGAATCAAGAAATTAATTCTATAAATACATTTGCTATGCCCTTTATGCACTTGTCTAAAATTTCCATCGAAGATATAACTAATCTTCTGGAGCTTTTTTTAACTCTAATTTGGTAAATACACTGTTTGTAATTCACCACTAAAAGGCTCCTAGAGTAAAAGTACAAGACAAAAGGACAAAACACACCTAAATAGAGCAATAGCCTTCACTTAACACAAGAGACTGACGGAAAACAGAAGAAAAAGATGAATCGGGAAACAACAATCAAATGCAAAACAGACTGAATGCGTAATGAGACTTAATCTGCATTTTACATGACTAATAATGATTAGAGGCTAATGTAAACACTAGGGGGTACTGTGAATAATTTTCTCTTGATTTTTTTATGAGCATATATTAGATTTGATTTTAATGTAATTTTGTAGATTCACGTAAAATCTTAATGCAGTGAAAATGTTCTCAGATGACTGAACAAATGCATCTTTTACTTTATGTCTGTCAAGCACTCACTGTGTGGTGTTTTACTGGGAGGACTGAGCCATGGAAATGGTTTGTTTGTTTGTGCATGTGTAGGATCAGTTTGGATGAAGGTCGGCATTGGGACAAACTCAGCTTTTCGGCAACACCATTGTTTGTCGATGGGGTGTTGATGACTCCGGAGACTGAGAATCGCATCATAACGTAAGAATCATTTAATTGTCTGCTTTGTGTCACACAGCGTTTCCAGTAAAAGAACCATTCATTAATATCAGATTAAATTCATGATTTATCTCTGGGAAAGGCTGTCCCAATACTCCTTCCCTTTTAAATATTCAACGGTTTGTTTTTGTTTTGTTTTTTTGATGATGATTATTTTTGTATGGATTTTTTATGAACATCTACTTTAACTGTTACACTTAAGCATCTCTTTTCTTGAAGATTCTTCGGGCACTTCAGCTATCACTCCGACTGGCAGCTGATAAAGATTGACTACAGCTACCTATTTGGACGAAAGTGCACAGATGGAGACTTTCAGACATGGCACCTCCATAACAAGGTAGTCACCTCAAATGTATCTGCACCGTCTTATTATTTGGTCTCAAAAGCCTTTCACTAATTCACTCACTCAGCATTCAACACGAGTCTCTTTTGGGACTGAAACGACAAGTAATTAGAGAAGCAGAGGAGATTATATTCACCTCTGTGATAAGCAGAATGGAAATTAATGGAGTCGTAATGGATATTTGAGACAGATCTTGATGCTTAATATTTCTGGCGTCCACATCAGACTAGACTCACTTGTGATTTTAAGATGCTTTAAGATCTAATGAGTGTTTCTGCATGTGCTGAAAACAAGAGACTAATCGAAACACACTCGGGTTATTGAGCAACGTATAGAGATCTACAAAACTAAATCATAAACCGACAAAAATCTTTTACAAAAGGAGAGTTTGATTAAATATACTTAACCCTTTGAAGTGTACTGCCTTTTTGAGCATTTTTTACAATCCTCTCAAAAGACATTATCTTTTTTTTGTGGCAATGCTTCATATCATTTTTTTTAGTACAACCGCAGCTTCTTTTTTATGTATATTTCATCACACTAAACAATAATTCCACAACAATCCTGAAATAGAATAATATTAAAAAGTTAAAAAGAGATTCTGAAAAAATCTATTTCTGAGTAGAACATTTTGTGGGTTTTTTTTACTCAGAACGAACAGTTTTTATGTTTTATCCCAAAAATCTAAAGTGTAGAGACAAAATAAAAAAGACAGAAGACTCAAAACAATGTGAAAATTGTGTATAAATAAAAACACATTCACTCCTAAAGGGAATTAAGATTATTCAATTAACCTGACGCATGTTTTTTTGGGATTGTGGGGAAAACCAGAGAAAACCCAGGCAAGTACGGGAAAACACTGGAAAATGCAGAGATGCAAACCTCTAAATAATTTTTTTTTCCTAAAAATATATTTTACCCATGTTCCCATAATACCCATGCTTTTTCCACAACCCATCTATAAATTCCATTAATTCATAAATAAAATTTTGGCTTCATAAAACAATTTTTGGCTCAGAGAACACACTTTTCTATTTCCACTGGATCTGTAGTAGCGAGTAATCTGATTGGTCAGAGGGCGGAACTAAAACTATGGATGATCGAGCCATTTTCAGCTCATAGAAAGGAACACAGAATAACATCCATGAAAGACTTTTATTTTGATGAGGGAACAACACTACAAGATGCATCACAGTAAAATCCTTGGAGTAAAATTTACTCTATTCAGAGAGCATTTGGTCCTTTTCTCTATAGAGTTAAACTGACTCTTTAATTAGAGTCAGTTTAACTCTAATAAACGTTATTTAATTAGTTTATTTGTTCATTTTTCTGTTCAAGTATGCTAATAAAAATTCTGCCTTTTTTGTGTCTGCCTTGTTTTTCTGTATCATCACTGACGATAAAAAACCTAAATATTCTTATCAATTAATTACTCTGCCACAGAGTAACTTTTAACTCTGTTCAGAGAGGGACCAAATGTTATATGACTTTTCCTGTGTAGGAATGTCAGAAAAGTCGAGTTTACATATTTTGCCACTGTTATGTTTTATCTTTAAGATTTGTTTATCCTTAATCAAATAAAAATTTTAACCCAAAACAATTAGATTTCTTTAGTTTATCTTGTATTGGCTCTTGTACAAATCATGTGACAGTGGATTTGTGAATTTTAGGGTGAGGTTTGTGTGATGGGAGAGAGACAGGTGTACATGAAGAGGAAGCCTGGCACTCGGTGCACTCTGGGTCGAGAGTATTCTCGAGTCGTTTCAGCTGAGCCCTGCATCTGCACCCTCTATGACTTTGAGTGGTGAGTCACACACATGCACTGAGGGAAACACAGAGCAGCTGCTTTTTCAGTGGAGGAAATGAATGATGGCAAATCTTGCCGATCAAAGGACACCGTGGTTCTTGCAGAGAACAAAAGCTCCAGGAATCCAGCCAATTACTCAGATTCATTAAATGACAGTTGCGTGTAAAAACAAAGATTTTTCCACATCTGTAGCTTTTGTGTAACATCTGCTCAGTGGAGGCAGAGATGCTGTTGCTCGCACCTCAGAAAGGTAAAGTGCCAGTCTGCCGTGATGGAGGAGTCTTTACAAGCTCACCATGATGCACTTGGAGACAGTCTCCTGTGCAGATCACAACGACAACATAAATCTCTCTTGTACCACACACAGCCTCCATTAGAGTCGTCTGCTCTTGGGCAAATTACACGTATGAATGAGAGGGGTGCAAAATTAGCATAATGTCAAATGATTAATTATCTGCAAATGAATAAGTAATGAATATTTAAATGGATGATAAATGTGGCAGTGATCTGATTAGCCTGAAGGAGATGGTGTTACTGAGTTTAGCCCTGATCGTGGCAGAGATTGTAAGTGCACAAACCAGTCATAAGTCAGGACTAGGGTACGAGCTGCTGGGTCGGCTAAGTGGCACAAATTCAACCTTTGTTGGTTTGAAGGTGGCTTTTACCTTTGAAGCATCGTTTTGGTTCCAATGTGTGCAAAAGTTTTAGACAGGTTTGAAATACATGCTGTAACCAAACAATGCTTTCAGAAATAATTTTTTTTTTTGACAAAAAAATATTTAAATAATTTTTTTTCTGTATAAAATTGTAAATGAGCGAACAAAAGAGAAATCTTAATCCAATCAATGTTTGGCGTTACCTTTTCCCTTGAACCAGCATCAATTATTATAGGTACTGTATGAACAGAAATTATACCAAACAGGTGCTAATGATCATCAGCGCCACACATAGATTAAAACCCAGCCATGAACTGAAACAGAAACAGCTGTGTAGGAGGGTTAAACAGAGTGAGAAACAGACAAATCCTGGAACCAATCTGAGATTGAGAAAAACTACAGAGTCTACAGATGCTCTGATAAACACTAAAAAGAACGTGAACATGATCTTCCAAAGATCATGAACATGAAGCTTTTTGCCCTTTGAAAATGGAAGATCCAGCAATAGCTCGGAACTGAACCAGTGTGAACCGGGTACATCCATCTACTGTCTGGCCAGCAGTGGTCTTCATGGAAGAGTTGCAGGAAAAATCAAACTGTGCAAACACGGGTGACTGAAGTATCCATGAAAACGTAGGAACGTCTAGGTTACTTGCGTAACCCCACGTTCCCTGAATAGGGAACGGAGACGTTAGTCGGGATTAGACCGACTGAATGGGAGCGAATCACAGTGAGAGCGACTGAGGAACATATCAACGGGCAAATTAATTTGCAGGCGTAGGTGATTGATTAGCAATCAGCCGGGTATAAAGCCGGGCGTGCTTAACCTCTTAAGCCCTGAGGCCTATTTTCCGAAAATCCTATACTTTTACTTTTTAAGGCATTTCTCAGCTTTTACAAGGTCTAAACTGCAAATCTTGGTATCAAAATGAAGATAGGTTCTTGGGGAGTGGTGTGGATGAGTTAATTTGACAGTCAAGAACACAGGGTAAGAGTAATTGATGTTGAAATGACAAAAAAATGAACTCCGCCTAAAAAAAAAACACATGTTTCCTCCAATATCTCCTTATTTTACTTATAACGAAGCAAATAAACACAATCAATTGTAACAACTACATGTCAAGAACATCTGTAGCAAGTTTGGTGTTCATACTACAAGAAACTAATATTCTGTAAAGGTTTTGATTGAACAAAGTTCAGGCGTAATCCATGTTGGCACAGTTTGGCACAATTTGGCACAATAATTGAAATATGGAAAAATCTTGTCCAAAGCTTCAGCTACGTTCATAGTCTTGTTTTCTTGCTTATGGGACATGATTTCAGCAAAAAAAACTCCTAAAGAAACACTGTAAAAGGGGGGGTAGAAGCTCATTTACGCCATCTTGCTGCGCTTTTGGGAACCTTTCATTCACAAACGCTTTCGACGTCGAGCTTCTGCATGTCCCTACACCCCGACCATCTGTCCAATCCGGGAGCTCTATACATCGCTGGAAAGCTCTGATTCTGAGGAAACCAATCAGCTCAACCATTTTGAGACTGGCGGGATCGCCGACGAATCACACGACGCGCAGCGTGGAGAGACGTGCTCTTACGCACGGGGAGTCATTCCATATTTGGTGACGTAAGAGGAGCACTGGAGCAACAGAAAAAACACAAAATGGACTTTTAGCGAAGCTATCGACCGGACATAACAACAAACGGACTTTTATCGCTATGGAAATAACTTTTTTTTTTTAAAACGGCAAAGGTAAGACAAGATTTACATGCTTGCTTGGTTTTTGCTGGCGTTTTTTCGGGGAACTTTCGCTTCCTGCTCTGAAATACTTCATGCAATGTTAATGAGTTGCATATCACTGGATTCAGCTGTTTGTTAGCTTTCATTTAATGTAATGGTTTGGGTGTTTCCGTTTATATTGTGGATACATATCGCACATAAACAAAAACGTGGTCATGAATTATACTCCGGACATGTTGTTGTTTATTTGCATGGCGTTCGAGCTGTGGTTCACGAATATGAAATTGAATTAGATACGTTTTTAGAGGAGTTTCCGCTGAACACAACAGTATTTAATATGTGTGGGTTATTCTCAGGGTTAGTGAGGTATGAGCGAAAATGTAACGCAAAAGGGGGCAACTCCCCGGTACCGGGGACTCTCGGGTTTAAGAGGTTAATAACTCAATTCACTAACCATCTTGGAGTTGACTCAATTCAGACTCTTACATAAAAATGAATAGATGGAAAGACGCAATAAACCTGAATTTATGCTCAATTTTTAGGATGACCAACTAACCGGCTCTGACCGCAGCAGGAACAGTCTGGATTATTTCTCCATTGGTCTGAACAGAACCTGTAACATCTGGATCAGCAGTCTGAAAAAAAAAATTTTTTTAATCCAACACATTGCAACAGAACCAAAATGCCATTGTCAAGAGGGCAACAACAAACCTGTGGAGGAGTTGGTGTGGAGGTCGATCTCCCACCAGACATGATCTCCTCTGTGATGTCACGTCCACCCTGGTTGGGATCACGTATTCTTATCTGTGAGGCAAAAAAAAAGTTAAGTTCCAAGAACATTTTCACTAAAAAGAAAAAGGATGTTCCCACCCACCTGTTTGCGTTCTCTGGGCTTCACTGATCCAGTCTGCTGAGGTGGGGCTTGCTGAGGAAGTGGAGCTGCTTGCTGCTGAGAGGGGTTCATCACTGGGGCAACAGGCACCGATGTTTGGTACTGCTGCGTTGCAGGATAGTAAGCAGCTGCTAGACCCAAAAGACAGAGAGGATCAGACAACAACATAAGCCCACTAGCCATCATAGGAGTGGACCCACATGCAATGCATCCCCCAGCCCGCCAACAATCACTCCCCTGGGAAAACAAAAGAAAAATCTGAAAATCCAACAATCTCGCCAAGAACTGCTGAACCAGGTCTTGCTTTTGTAATACTTGAAAGGCTGAACTAGATTATGACAAGGGGTGCATGCTTGCAGCAGAGTTAAAACACGAGCAGCTAGGCAGAGAGAAAAACAGGAGCAACACAAACGACCCTGAGCTTCAGACTCACCAGGATAGCGCTGGGAGGTGAGAGGAGCTCCATGCAGCGAGAGGCGTCCATTCTCTCTGCCTGCACCTCTCCCCCCACCCCCCCGCCTCTCCCTCCCTGCCAGAGAGGGATCTGAACTCAGCCAAAGGAGAGAGAGAAAATAGAGAGAAAGTTCTATAGTGAGTGAGGGGGAACAAAGCAGCACTAAAGGGGGTTAGTGAGCCAGTAATCTGAGCAGAAATAAAGGCCAGCACTAAGCATTCTGTAGTAAGTTAAGAAAAAAGATTTTGTGTAACCAATCCAACTTTTGATTTCCCAGACGTTCGCAAGTGTTGCTCGTCAATTTGACAAAATGCAATTTTACAGTTGCAAAAAAAACTTCAAAGTCATAAATACTATATTCTTGAATGGGACTGACTGTTTGATCTACAGCTGATATTAATAGTGAACCAGTTAGTGTTTGTATAATTGTCTCTAATATTAATATTTTTGTTTCTGTTTTTGCTCAGATTTATTTTTTTAATGACAAATCACGATTGCTTTTGATTTTGAAGAAACAGTTTGCAGCATTGTGAAAATCTAGCTTGTATTATATTAGTATTTCTAAAGAGAACAAGATGTCAGTTCATTTGTCCAAGGTTTGCATGCAGGTAAAACAGGAACACAATATGAAATCACTTGTATCGGGAAATAGAAGCATTCTGAACTTAAGACATGTTCCTTCCATCCACAAATCAAATACTTCTACTGAACTTCTGAAGTGTTAACCTGATCATCGACTGTAAGCTCATACAGTTTACATACCCTGATATTTTCAGAAAATATAATTTAACAAATAATTTTTGTTGGTTAATGGTTGGGTGAAGCCAATAGTCAAACAACTGTGTTTACTCTTAAAAAAAAAAAAAACATGAGAGAAACTTTAGTAAATGACAGAAACTACCCAGAAAAGTTTAAACACACTGGTGATTTTGTCTGATAACATGCATAAAAACTGACCCATAGGGGGTTTTAGTGGCTGTTAAAGGTAACCATCCTCACCTCGACCTGTTTTCTTGTGACCAATGTTTGTGCATAAAAGGCTCCTGATAGACCCTTGGTACTTTCATCCAGTGATCCCAGTCTCCTGACCTCAATATCATTGAAACACC
Organism: Danionella cerebrum; assembly: GCA_007224835.1. NCBI lineage: Eukaryota > Metazoa > Chordata > Actinopteri > Cypriniformes > Danionidae > Danionella > Danionella cerebrum. The sequence continues at coordinate 209,498 of SRMA01025510.1, forward strand.
ACGGGAAGACTGCAAACGTGCAGTTTATACAAGACAACCCATGAATGTACAAGAGCTGGAGGCTTTTTGATAATTCCCTGCTTTACCATCAAAGATAAAGAATCTCATTGAAAACTACCTCAAGAGACTTTGTTTAGGGGGGGAGGGGCTGTTAAGTAGAGTAAACACAGTTTGACAAATAGATTCACCACTTACTATTAGTGGGAAAATGTGTTCTTCATTTTATATATTCATAAACTTAAGCACACCTGTGACTTTCATCCTTTGACCGTGATCTGTGTTTATATTGATGACATTGGCTTACATTTTTTTAATGATTATTAGAAATTAAAAAGCATGTGCTAAAGATTGGGGATTAAAACAACACCATTACAGAAGAAAGAATGGGTTACTGGCACATCCTATTACAAGGGAAAAAAGTTCCGGGAGATGTACATTTGATCTGAAGATTCAGAAAATGTATAGGAATTTTTTTATTATTCAAGGAGGCCCAGAGAAGAGCCTCTTACCATATGTACCGTATTCTGCTGGACTGCTTCCACCATAGAAGCCGGCAGTTCCAGTGGACACAGGGTACTGCTGGGTAGGGGGCATGTAGGGTGGGCGGTACTATAAATGAGAATCAGAATTTAGTTGTCGCCAGTTTATAGATACCAAAACTGTGGTTGTAAAAGAAGACTGCATTACCTGTCCATGTAAAAATATGGCATGGCCCTGAGAGTTGGCAAAATTCAACGGTTGCTGAGGAATCATCATAACCTGTGAGGTAGGCTGGTAGACATGAGTAGGTGCCACAGACCTTGTGGTGTTGCTTGGTGGGACACGGGGGGCACTGCCTTGCATGTTGGGTCGGCTGGGGTAGTACGGCTTTTGAAAAAGCAACAAGAATAAAACATCAGCGGATTAAACACAGTTATGTTTAGATATTTTTGTTATGTTTTTTTCATTACAAACAAATAAGCCCAATTATTTTGAAATTGTGGTGGTTTGACTAATTTGAGAGCGGCTCAATTAACATGATTCCTTCCATGATCACCATGAAAAGAGCACTATTCCATTACTTTCCTTTTCAAAGTGTTTATTCTGAATAGAGAAAGCAGAACATCATTTGTATCTTAACACTAAGAGTAAAACGGACATTTATCATTCTTAGATTTAAATTAGAATGTACCACTCTTAAGGACCTAAATGGACTTTCCCTAGTCTATAAGCATGCAGAAGTACCTCTAACACAAAAACAGGATGTTATAGTTTTTTATAGGTATGCACTGCTCAAGAATTTCACCATCATTGCTAATCAAAAGTTCAGGCATGCAAATAAATGTTATGGGCAACTTAAAAATGTGCAGAAAAACTGAACACATGCTCTGCACAGGAGGAGAGGGGTAAGGACCTATTACCTGCAGTGACCTGAATCCACCCTTCAGGCACACAAAATAGCAGAAGAAAGAGTGGAGAAAGCGTGAGAGAAAAAAACAGACAAGCAGCTGCAGTAAACATTAGCAATCAGCAAAGAAAGCAGGCTGTTCACATGCAAAAAAGGTTACAGAAAGAGAGAAAATGGAGTGTAACAGAGGTCAGTCCAAAGAGAACAAAGTCTCCACACTAGAAACAAGATTCAACACAGCTATAGCCGGATTGAGAATCAAGAAAAACATGGGGAGAATGTCTGTGTACCACTCGAACATTAAATAAAAACGTACAATTTTGTAATTGAAACAGAAAAAGGAAAATTTAAGTACAAGTTCACTTTGCTTTTCATCTTCCTTTTTCTGGTTTGGGACTGCTCAGTGTGACTAGGAAGTTGCACGTACTTGATATTCGAATCAACAATTAGCACTGAACTGTGGGAGTTTCAAGCTTAAATGGGTCCAATGCCTGGGGTGGACTGGTGACAGGTCAAGAAAGTGTACCCCCACATCTTGACTGAAATGAGCTGGAGATCTTCCAATCTTTCCAAAGAGATATGATCACCTCTAATTGTAATTCTTCTCCCACCACGGAATAAACACTTTCCATTACAAGTCAAATAAAAAATAAAACAGACACAGTCAATGTGGATTGTAATTGGATTTGGTACCCATGAATGTGAGTGAAGAACTTGCGGATTTCATGCTGAGCAGTCTTAAAACAGAAAAGGGAAACTATAAAGCACCGTGAGCTTGCATTTCATTTTCTTTTTATTTCTCCTTCATTAAAATGATTATAGAGTCTACTTCAAAACTTAAAATTCTCTTTAAATTGTGTGGCACAAATGTAGAGCTAGTGGCAAAAAATTAAGCATAGTGATTTATTACAATATTACAAGTGGTTAAAACTATTTTACTTTTCAGTAAAATGTAAGCATTTCTTAAAAAAGGTTTTAGTTTAAAAAGTTTCATTTGAAATGCTCTTTGCATTTCAAGTTTTAAGCATTATGTACAGACACGAGTTAAATTAAACTCAATATGGGTCCAGTTTATGAAAATTAATAGTACCTGTTGGTGTAAAGCACGAGGCCCTTGTGCAAACTGGGAGGAAAGTGAAGAGTAAAAGTCAAAGTGAGATGCAAAAGGAGACAGCGTTTGCCACGCATGCACAATTTTCGTCAAACAAGCAGTGATTAGAATACCTGGGTTGAGCTAAAAATTAAATGAAGAGAAGTGGGTTTTGGGGACGAGTTTGTGGGCATGAAGATAGCATACCTGTCTGGGTTGGGGTGCAGTGTTCATTTGTGAAGATGGTCCGGGATATACGACAGTGGAAGGCTGGCCTGAGTTATAAGCAGCCTATAACAGGAGGTAGCAGTGATGTTACGAGTTATTGCAAATTCATATCCATCAGCCATAATATTTTTTCAAGTTGGTCTCACCTGTGTTAATCCCGGTGATTGGGAAGGGTGGGGGATGGCAGGGGGTCCTGTTATAGGCTGAGGTGGTTTATTCATTTCCTGTGGTTATGCATGAAGGGGCTTCGGGGTTGCCTGCAATAATTAAAAAGCAAGCATTCAGACCAAAGTGAATAAAAGAATACTACCAAAACTGAAACTAAACTCAAAGAGACACCAGATGTCAGCTCTCTAAATTAATATTTACCCAAAATGCACAATTAGAATTCAATTTACATCTCTAAGTGAATATTCTTAGCCTCTGTGAAACCAACAACTTGGCCTTATGTAGTGTGTACTTAGCAAGATCACATTAGCGTAACAAAAACCCGTTCATTTGATTTGAATAGTTGCATAAAAAAGTGGCCATGTCTTAATTACTTTCCCTTTAGAAACACTACAGTGTGGAGTCATGTGACCACACTGCAAGTAATAAATCTTAATTCAAATATCGCTCACTTGTAATATGGGACCATATTTACTGTACAAAACGTAAGAACTATGAGGGGAAAATAAACAAATAACTGTTCATTAATCGTAATGCTCATTTAATCAAAACTTTTTATTTTAAATTCCCCAGCCCTAGCTTCAATTACCACACAGGCTAAGGCTCGTACATTGAAAATCTTTTTTTTTGGGGTCAAAAATAGTGAACCAAATGTTCACCAAAATACCACTATGACCCAGACATAAAAAAGGATTTTCAGAAAAAATACATTTTTAACAGGGCCTTGCATGCACATCAAAATAGGGTGTGGGTATACTAGTGTTGATTCAGATAAGAGCACACCAAACAAACAAGAACACCCTGAACCACAATCTCTCAGCTTGGAGGGTAAAAAGGATAAACATTGAGGACATCTGGAACACTCAAGCCAAGAGTTATAGAGATGAAGACTTCATTTTGGGAGTGTCTGTCTGCCCTCTCTGACCTTTTCACAAAAGACCAGCACTTGCCATGCTGCTCTCTGTTTTGATCCGGACAGATGGCAACCAATAAACACCCTCAAACTATCACAGAATGACCTGACTTATTGAGTGGGCTGAGGCTGGAGAACTGGGAATACAAGCATTTGGGGAATGTGCTTCTTACAGAGGGAACATGAGAACCTGACAAATAACTGGTGACAACACATATTAGCTTTAAAAAAAATTGAAACAGATTGTTAAAAATGAGAATGGTTAAGATTGTAAGGCAGATAAGATTGGGAAAACTTAAAGATGAAACCATTTAGCACAACATGTTTAGGGCCACAGGCAACAATACAACCCACTGACCACCCAACCATTTTTCAGGAACATTAAATCAATAATCAGTGGTACTGAAACATTTATAAAGGAAACCACATAATTTGACTTTGCTATGGAAAGTACCAATCATTGCATGAACATTAATTAATGAAAATTATTAAAGTAACTGCCCAATAATTTATCCAAACTGTCCTTCAGCTTTAGTGACAACCCACATCAGATGGCACAAAATTCCTTGTATGCAACCATCACATTTTACCATAGACAGAATAAAACTTTCAATGCAGTGTAGTCACCCACAGTTTCTAATAAAATAGTGTGGGGGCAAAGATTCTGCACAGAGCTGTGAAAATTTGTCAGTAACTGGTAACCATAACTAGTCGGAGATCCGCGTGAATACAGACCATGTCTGCAGATACCCAATTTTATTCCCCCAAACAGTGTACAACAAAATATTGCATTAACACACACATAAGCTGCGTTTTTGTGTATAAGAACTGTGTAACCACATAAAAAAATACCTGTTTTTAAAACAACCAGGTATGTGTGGACTAAGAATACAACAGTACACAAAGCTCATAGTTCAATACGCATCTCGGTTTTTGGTTCGGCTCTGATGGCTAAGTAAAATAGTAATTTTGAAACAATCATTTGCTTAGATCCTATGAAAAGATAAAACACCAACATAGCTATTCAAAAATTGCCGCTTTTTACAAACAATGCTTTTGCGTCTCTCTGAATTGATTGGGTTTGGCCGTTGGAATGAATCAGAGTCTCTATTACTGTGTGTGGGATTTGCAGAAGGTGCTGCATGATGACTGTCTAGATTAATGTAGACTGTATAAAACTCATGCCTTTTCATAATAAACATCTAATAAAACAGTGCTTACACGCTGTGACTTTTTTACAGTTCTTTTCTCACTGTCAGGCAAAGCCTCCTCACAGCGCTGTACTCTGGTCACGCTTAAAATGAAACATGGGAAGACCGGCCCTCCTCAAAACTTTAGTGCTTAACAATTGAATATTTACACAAGGAGCAGTTAATTTCTTGGACATTTGGGATAATACAGGAGTCATTCAAATGAGGAACCAAAGAAACTGCAGTTGACAAGCAAGCATTGAATCCAGGACGGCATACCATTTGGTATAAACCGAAGGACTGAGATCCCTAGTTTTTGCTGTAAATCACTGTACCATTGGAGTCAATAGGAATCTGCTCCCTTCTGGTGCCAGCCTCAAGTGGCCAGTCGGGGAATTGCAGTTTCAATCTTAAAAGAACGTTACAAAACAAATCCCACATTGCCAAGTAACGTTAACCAACATAACATTACATACAAAAAAAACTTGCGAAAGGTCTGGTTTTTATTAACATGGTGCATATTGGGAGACACGTAGTAGCGGCTCGCTTCCCCAACAGACGTGTCAGTCATGCGGCAGCCATGATGGTCCGCCAGAGAAGCTAACGCCGCTAGCCTGCCTCCATATGGCATTCAGGCGTTCACTAACACAATTTGAAAGTACCATTCGCTGTAAAAAAAAACCCCAGACCCAGTCAAATTGACTTACAACACAAACACCACCAATATAAGAATTTATAGATACACGAAAATAAAAGCCCTCTAGCATGTATGACGGGACGTTTTCGTGTCCGATAACGAACATTAGCTGATTAGCTTCCCCTCTGAATCAATGACACACAGCAGTCGATGTCTTGTCTTCGTATAAAAGTATATAACAATAACGTGCTTGACAAGTTCTGCTCATGAGATAAGTTAGCCTCCAAACCACGCGACAGACTTTTACTCTTCCGCCCGCGTGCCACGCGAGAGTAACGTTACCATTAAGTTCATTTTAGTTTTAGTCTTGAGAGCCATTTACCATTTAGAAAATGTCACAGAGAATAACCCGGAGTTTGATCGTTACGTTCCATTACGTACGAGGCACAGGACCATGGTTTCAATGAATACAAAAAAAAGCGTAACGCTACGAAAGTTGTTGGAAAACACACATAAGATAGACATTTAAACGGGAAAACGATTAAAGATCAAAAATGTTCAATGATTAGCCCGCATCCCTTCTAAATGTGCGGTGCGGGTAGGTTTAGGCCGCTCGGCCCCACGGTGATTGGTTGCTATCAAGAGTTAGCTCGAGGATTTAACGTTACTCACCGGCACCACGGAGAAACTTGAGGGACAATCTTCGTCAATGTGTTTCTTGTAGCGTTGTTCTTTCTTTTATCGTTGTCAACAAGTAGTGTCTTGGTTTCTGCTTGTATATTAGGTTAAATCGAGTGGAAACTCTTGGCTAGCAGCTGACTCTTTAAGGTTTAAATCCCTTGTAGCGTGCAAAGGCAAGAAAAGTGAGGGTATGGGGGGAAAATCTAATAAATACAGTTTTCGGATGTTACTGCTGACAGAGTCGATGCCCCCAGGACAAACCTCTTGACTGGAGGTCCATGTTTAAGGCGCGGATGGTGACGGATTGCCGTTAAGTTGATCACTCTTCTCCTAATAAACGCGATTAGAACAGAGCCATAGTTGCTACACCGCGTCGCCCCTTGAGCCCGTTGAACCGGACGAAGTACTCGGCAATGCGGTAGCTATTTCCGGGTCAATCTACCTCAGCGCGATAGGTCGTTGCCAAGGGTAGAAATCCTGCGATATAATAAAAGTAATTTACACTTTATATAATTTCATGCGTTTAAGCATACAAACAATCTATCGACTGTCCCATCCATGTCTCAAAGCTATTTGAGAGAAATAAGAGCTGAATGGGGACTGACATGACAGAGAATGGGGACGACACCAGAGTGGGTTGCATATTCTCTAAGCTCCTCCCCGAAAGTCCAGTTCCTCCCGTCTGCACTGGGTTCTTTGGGAAGAGAAGGGGGGAGAAGGGTGTCAAGTATACCATTGTGCTTTGTTTAGGTAATTATTGAAAACAATTAAATAATTCTATCACATAATTGAAGAGCAAGATTGGCTCATGGGAAAGGGAGAGTTTTTTTCTATACTGCAGAATGATTTCTGGCATGTGCAAAAGGGAATAAGTCATTCATTCATTTTCCAAACCACTTATTTCCCTTTTTGGGGGTCACGGGGGTCTGCCCGTGACTTATCTCCAGCGCACATTGGGCAAAAGGCGGGGGTACACCCTGAACAGGTCACCAGTCAACCGCAGGGCAACTTTAAAAATTACGTTATTTACACATACGGCTTTAACTATGTTTCAAAGTATCTATACAGTGAACAAAGTACAATAGTTTTATTCTTGGCTTAAGTCTATTTTTATGTGGTTCACGATAACTAATTTTCTACTAAAAAACTAAGGGGGACCACTTTTTTACTTATATATATTAATTTCGGGTAGAACGGGTATCTGCAACAGTTTGTATCAAAAGAGACATTTTGCTTTTCCATCAAATATAATATACGTGGAGCCGCAAAATACATTAAATCATTAAATGAAAGAAAACACTTTATATGTACTTTGAGTATTTTTATTAGTAAACAAGAATGACCAATATTTTCAACTAAACACTACATTCTTTGGCAAAAAGTTGGCCCTCCCCAGTTTACATGTCTTGTTTATAATTGTCCTATATTTAAGGTCCCCACGTCAGTTTATAGTCAGATAGAAAAATATAATGTCAATTTTCATATTTTTCACCTGATCAGTGTGAACTTGACTGCAGGACTTCGACATATTTCACTCAAAATTGGCAGCTTTCGTCTGTTACCTGTTACTGTTGATAATGAAATGACACCTTGTCATGTATATGTATTTAAATCACAGAGCAAAAAAAATTATGGCAGAAAAATAAATATATTTTCAGTGTGTTTGCTGCTAAATTGCCTCACCTTCTATACGGTATGAGAGCATCATCAGAGCATTCAAAGAGAGGTTGTAGATATATCCATCACATCTGAGCAAATGAAGAGCTGTTTATAAAAATAGGGTCAAGGAAATCTTAGGAGAATATCCTGGAATCTGCTGTAGGTTTGCAAATGTAAGAATCTTTGTAAACTGAGCGAAGTCCCAATTGAACATGAGCTCCAACGTAAAGTGCTGCTTTTTGCATCTAAATATACACCACTCAATGATTTTGTAAAGCAAAGACTTGTGGATGATTTAAACAGCTGTGTGACTGAGACAACCCATTTTCCTTAACAGCTCTTGGATGGGTCTCTTTTTTTGAATAGATGTCCATTGTTTGTTTCGTACCAATACCTAGGTTAGGTGTGAATGCTAAGTGTCGGGGTACTGGCATCTCTTTATCTCTATGATAATTTAGTGGTCAAACGTGAATAGTTCTACTGATTGAATTAGGGCTGGTGATACTCCAGGGTCTGGGACAGTTCCTTCAATTGTTACTTGATTTGCATGTTTGTAAGTCAGTGATTTGACTCCATTTGAACTTTTTCAAAATGTCTGAAGTACATGGTGTATTCCCACAGCACTCAAATTGTAATTAAATTATCTCTTAAGTATCAGTACAAGATGTTTACTGTCTTACCATTTAAATAACATTATATTCATGTAACATACAATGTAAAAATTACAGTTTACAGCCATACCTCACATATTGCCATTCTTCACATATCAATTGATTCAGACTCCTCAGAAACCCGACACTAACGTCCTGAAACTGCTTTTGCTCCAGCATTGCTACCTGTGCATGCGTATGTAATTACAATGAGCATTATTAACAGTAAAACTTTCATTGCTTTTTCTAGTTTAATTGCATAATTTATCTGAGTGTGTTCTAGTTGAGCATCTGCAACTATTTAAATGTCTAAATCCCTTTTTTATTAACTAACCTTTTAAAGTACAAAAATCTGGAACAAAACATGGATAAGAAAATGCTTGACGGGTATTTAATTAGTTATACGTAAATGAAATATATGACCGGGAATGTTGGAACAAGGAGTAATGTATAATTGCATGTGATCTACGAAATATAACGAAGTAGAGAACAAGTAACGAACAAATATTACTTAATTACAATGATTAAAGAACGCAGATTGTAAATAAACTCCAGGAAAAATGTGCTGAAGTTGAAATTAATTTCCTGGAGCACAGAACCCATATTTCCACATAAAATCCACAATAATGCAGATCAAATAATGCATTTATTAATCTTTGAGGGTGATATGTGTATCAAGGAGTCTGCTGTGTGAAATTAAGATTTACCTCCTTTTTTCCATTGCCCCTGACAGAAGTATTTGAGTAGTTTTTCTAGAGAAAGTGTAATTTTGTGAGGTCTTCAACCTACCGTCGTTACATTATATTTTCAATTTCAAGGTGGGTCGAAACCTCAGCACTCAGATCTGTACGATAGATGATCTCCTCTGTGACTGACAGCTAGAGGCATCCAATCAAAAAGCAAAAAGCAAGCCCTCCCCCGGAATCTATTGACTCAGCTGAATATGAAAATAACTACAATTAAATATTTCAGCCGAAGACCGCAAGTTTCTTTCCAAACGCATCAATACGGTTAGTGTTTTTATCAACTCGATCCAATACATATAAAACCATTTTGAAAGACACAGAGTGCAATAAACATGTGAAACATTAAGCTAACAAAGCGTTGATTAAACAAAACAAATGTGAAAAACTTTGAGTAATGTCTTTTTACACTGAATCTAAAACTTTTTTTTATATAGAAATGAATGATTTTATGACTTCGAACAGGTTTAATTATGAGTTTAAAGGACATTCTTTATATTGACAACATCTGATTACATGTCATCTTTCTTATATATTTTTCTTAATTTGTATATCTGCTTTTATATATATATATATATAAATATAGAATACTATAAATATAAATAAGTAAATATAGAATAGATTAAATCTTGCATTAATTTACAAATACACAATTACATAAATTTTAATGCAGCTGAATATTCTTTGTAAATCCAGAATGATCAAAATTCTCCATTTATTCCCCAAGAAAGGTCTTTTTAGAAAACACACACTAATACTGAGAAAAACATTTGTTTATTGCAACGTCGATCGCTGTTAGTGAGAATTAGAACCACAAGCAACACTGTCTGTGTAAGACAATCATGATATATGGATTTGTATAGTGTTGATAGTAGTGGAAGAACAGGAAAGAAAGTTTAGCAGAAACATCACAAAACGTTTCCATGTTCTGGAATTTAGCCCGTCTTTTCAGACCTCTTAACTGTGTAGTTGTCCAAAGTGCATGCTTTCAGCAGATCTGTGAACAGAAGCATGAGAGCGGATCACAATGTTGGCAATGAAAATACAACCATGAATTTTAGTGCCAGAGATTTTAGCACAGTTAGCTGTGTGATAACAGGCTCATGTTTACCTGGTTCAGTACTGTTCCTGTAGGTCTTTTTAATCACATCCATATAATCAGTTCCCATAAAAGTCTCCATGGGTTGTTTGTTCTCTTGAAGGCATTTAGTGGTGTCAGTGAAGAGGAGGTTTTTTCCGTTTTCTGACCTAAACAACTCTTTATTAATGGCCTTAAACAAAAGAGAGAAGTTCAAAGTCAGTTCATAAACAAATGTCAACTTTACAAAGATGGTGCTTTCTAGGGGTGTAACGGTTCACGGTATGTATTGAACCGTTTCGGTACGGCCTGTTCGGTTCGGTACACTTGCATTCCGTTTCGGTATTTTTTTTAATCAAATAATATAAATTTATTATTAGCGCAACATTAAGCGCAGCGGAACAATGTTCCTAGGCGAGTTTCCGCACGGACGCTATTGAGTGACGCACAGTAGAGCTGCACGCCACAAGTAGCTGTGAGAAATAGCATCATGGCAACAGCGAAAGACAAGCCAGAGCTTGAAGACCCTCCCACCTCACTACGGTCTCCTGTTTGGGAACACTTTGGCTTCTCTGTTAAAATACATAACGGGGATAGACGAGTGGATAAATTTAAAGTTGTATGCCGGCATTGTTCCACGGAGATCGGGAAGGCAACACATCAACATTTTCTACTGCTGGAGATATTGTCACTGCAACTAGATCTGTGCTCTCTTCAGAAAATGTGTGCTAATCAGAAAATGTGTGCTAATCTTTTTAGCCTAAAACTTAAAAAGTTAGTTTTGTTTATATACAAGCTGAAGCTGTTGCTAGTGTTAAAAGTTTTCAGGTCCTAACTAGTTGCAGTATTTCATTTTTTAAAATGTGTTTTTCTTTATAAAGAGTGCAATTTATTTAAAATATCACCCAAATGTGTCACTTTTATTTATTTTATGCAAGAATTCTATTGTGTATTTGCAGCTTTTCAAAATAAAGATTATTTAAGTTCTTATTGTTTTGTACCGAACCGAATGAACCGAACCGAACTCTCCAAAGACACTGTACCAAACCGAGTACGATTTTAGCGTACTGTTACACCCCTAGTGCTTTCATAGTTGACTTGTTTAGTTTGATTTATTCGAACTAGAGTTCGTGTTTCCTTTTAGTTTGGCTTGTTTGGGCAGGTGAGAAAGCAATAAATGAACTTAAAAGTGGACCAAGAACTCAAGAGTGGTTCAATGAAACGTGATCAAACTGATCCAAACTAAAAACAAATAATACACCACCGTACTCGCTTGTGTGTGGCATTATGAGTTGGCGTGTGTTTGTTCACAAAGCAGCGTTTATCATGGCAGCCCGTGGTCAAACTTTAATCCGCACATCATTTGAAACGCGCATCGCTATCGATTAACACAACCGATATAGTGATGGATGCCAAGGGTCAAAATCAAGCGGGCGATGTCTGTCCATTGTGATCGCATTGCTTCAGATGTTATGTCCTCCTGTTTTCAACTAGTGAGAGATCAGTGTGGTGTAAAACACTGAAGAGATTGCTCTCAGATATAAGACAAATGCAGTCTATATTAAAGAATTGGAAAGCAAAGAGAACTCACTTGAGCTTCATTCAGAAAAGACACCACATCATTGCGTGCATCTTCCCTAGTGATAACTGCATGAGCTGGAACAGCAGTGAGATGGCAATTCTTAAAGTTAGTGAAACTTTCAGTTTTGCTTTTTGACGTTGGACAGATGAGCTCAAAATCGTCTGACTTCAAATCCTTGGCCCACTCTGGTCCATTTCCTAAGTAGATGCAGTCAAATAAAAGAATCAGATCATCAAATGGTTATATTTGATTAAAGTCTGTAGAGAAAGTCATAAATGCACCATTTGAAGTATCTGTCACTAACCATTTGTGTAGTCTCCAATAACCGTATGCTTGACAAATGCAACATCACCAGCTTTTTCTGCCAGACACCTTCAAGAGAGATACAATTGTAAAATGGAGACAAACCTGAAAAGCAGTGTTTAATTTCAGTGTGGGTGCACAGTCCACAGTACCTGAAAGCCCCATCATAGCCATAGTACATCTCCGTAGATGTGGCTTTGCATTTGCTGTCTCCCAGAGTCCTCCCACTGCCTTTACAAAGCTCACACATGTTGGATTGAAGGTCTGCTCCAGGGGCACAACCTTTGCTAAAAAAGTTGTCTGAGAGACAAAGAGTTTGTCTGTGATTATGAATGAATGTGATCATATAAGTTTTATGGTCATCACAAGGAAAAAGCATTCAATCAAATTTGCAAAAAGCCCAAGAAATTGGTCTACAACAAGTGCATAGTTTCATATTTAAATACGGTAAACAAACACAGTCTTAGTTCAAATGCACCTATCCCTGTATTGATAGCAACACATTTAAGGCCCGGGCACACCAAGCTGTTGATCAACTGTGCGTTTTGCAGGTCAGGTTTTGCTGGTTTTCATTAGAAGTTTGCCTGATTAAACATGGCGAATTGCATCAGGCTTGTTGCGGTTGTCGGTGAAAGACATAAAATCAGTGTATGTCAAGGACTTCAACGTGAACTGACCTAACAAGCAAACAACGGAGTGAAGATGGAACTTGTTTGCATAATTCTTTTTCGTAACCAACCATGGCGGTGTGGAATGTAGCTATCGAAGACTAGCTGATCAATTTGATTCAAGAGAAGCCAGTGATGTATGGCATAGCGGGAAAAAAAACGTTATGCAAACTTATAAGCAAACAGCACACTATGAAAATACAGATTACTGCCATCTGCAGGTATGCAAAGGTATAATTCATCACAAAAAACGTCTTCTAGTTTGTAGTCAGGTGTCATCAGCTTGGTGTTGTTCGAGATTCATTTCTTTACCCACAAACAAAGCAGACGAAGCGAAAATATGGTTTTCTTCTAGGCTAGTTGTATGGCGGCAAATTTTGGTGTGTCTGCCCTTTATGGCTGTGACTCCACAACCACACGCCACAAGTTACATCTAGAAGTGTGTCTGGTAATCCGAGCAACTTAAAAAAAAAAAAACAACTTAAAAACCATCAACCCATAAAAAGTTAATTATCCAACCGGGCCATTCTTGCAAATTTAATCTCTCATGCTCAGGGGGATTTTTAAGTTTTCTGTATTTCTCACTGTAAAGCTTCTCTTATCTACATGCATTGCTCTGGAAACACAAGTGTATAATGTGTAATAGATGGTAAGTTACTCAATAGTCATGAAAATTTGGTTAAAAACATGGTACTTAATCCTTTTTGGTGTATCTTAGGTAAAATCATATTTAACCTATGATACACTTTAATATAGCATTACTCACAAAGGGTACAATCAGGGTTTGAGCCACAGATGACGGCATCTGGGACCTTCCACCCAGCATTGCGGTTCAGCCCAGTGTGGCAGGACTTCTTTCCTTTGAGGTTATCCCAGGTGACCCCAGAGCCTTTACGAACCACGGCCACCACGTAGTAACTTGCAGTCTCAGCGGACACCACTGAAATTACGATAAAGCATTTGGTCATATCAAAACATGATAAGTGATGCCAATGCTGATTATTTTAACGTCAAACCACATCAAATGTTGCCAATCAATGGTTGAATTTTGGCATACTTTGAGCAGTTGAAAATAAAAGATTAAAGATGAATTTTAAGGTCTGACTCGAGTTAATGGATGTCACTTGAACTTCAAGAAGAAATTCAGTGCCTCATAACTGAAAGCATATGACACTCACCACCACCCTGAGAACAGCTTTCTGAAAGATAGAAGACAGAATATTTTAGGTTTTAATAAAAACGCAAGTCTTGACCAGTGAGTTTTCAACAACTCCTCCTTACGCTCATTGTTCTGCTCAACCATGACAGGAACCAGACCACACTTCCCAGCAATATACACCTGACCACCATCGACTGTGATGGCATCTGCTTCTTTGCGCTGTTGATCAGAGTCTTAATCTTAATGGACAAAGCATAAATATACCAAATAAATCCTCATAAACATGGTACAACCATACCATGATTTTCTTGATGCAGTCATCCACTGATGATTCCGTGCGGCACTCCAGACGAGGAATCTGCTGTAATGAGTCACACTTCTGCTGCTCTGCATGGCCTACTGTGCACCACTGAATTTTACGGTCCGAAGCAGGGTCTTCTAATTTCCCACCTATTAGTTATGTAAATACCATAACAATAATTCAGTTATTGTTCAGAGATAGATATTTCAAGCTAAAAAAAAAGATCAATTTAAAACACCAAACCCTTGAATGACAAACTGTACAAGCTGAATTAAATCATTCCTTCCAACATTTTTCCGAAATGATTAAATTTTAACTTCAAAACAAAGGGCTTAGACTAAAATAACCAACAATTGTACAGTTTTGTTATTCTTAAATTACAAAAAAAAAACATTGTTTTATGTTAAATTTTGTGTATAGTTTTCATATATTGGCCAGTAAAAAGTAATTTAAATCCCCTGAAAAAAATCACTAGTTTTACAGGAATTAATGCGCCATTAGCCTAAAACCTTTCCATTACACAGTACATTGTCTAACTATCGTTTGATTATGTTTAAAAAGTAGAAGGAGTGATGTATTTGCTGATCCTTCAGAACCATTTGGCTGACAAATATAGCTTCATATTATCCAGATTCATAGGCGTACATGGGCCACATAAAGATGATCATCCAGAAAATTTCGTGAAACAATGCATTTATAGCACCCATGAAGCAAAGGTGTAACCTTTTGGTATTTTTATGTGATTTCTTTCATTATTTCATTGTTATTTCGAACCTATAACACAATTTTAGAATATGTTTAGGCAAAGTCACTTCAACAAAATTGTCATTTGAATAAGCTACCCTTTTAGCCTTGCAGTTATAATATGTAAAGTTACAATTTATTTTTTATTTTACAAATGTAAAAGTTTTTAGAATATTGTTGTACTTTATAAACTCCCAAAGTGATTATCATTACTCATGGTAAATGTGTAGTTTGAAGAAAAAAAAAGAAGTGACAATTAGTCCCTGAGCAAAAAAAAAAAAAATCTGTAAACATCTTGAACTCTACTAATAATATCAAAATGAAGTGTGTTGTTTTAGTCGTTGGGGTTATTTTCCCGTTAAACCTAAATGCAAACATGTTTAACAACAAAACAACCTTCTTCTGGGCATCACTAATGTGTACACCAAAACTATTTTACAGTCTGACTGCCATAACCAGAAGGACAAACGTTCAAGTGTGAAATTGGTCTATTCTCCCCCCTTCCCGCTAATTCTAAGTTTCAAAAGCTATGGGGTAGGGGAAGGGCTAAGGGGCAGGGTCTTCATTTGGAGCAGCGGTCACACTACCCAAAAAATTCCATTGACTTCATTGGGGTCACATGTGGCGATGCAAAAGTGGACATTCTCGCCGATGCAGTGCGATTCTGGATTCTGCTCGAATAGAAAGTTCAGTTGGAACTTTGACAGGCGATATCGGGTCACGTGATTGGCGAGGTCAGTTCAATAAGATTTTTTTTATAACTTAATATGAATGTACATTTTTAGAACACAGTATTGCGTTAAAATAGATTAGAGAGCATCCTGTAATAATTTAGATGAGTTGAATAGTGAATTGTTTATTTTTTTAATGAAGCTATTTTTTTCATAACACACGCAATCGTCAGCGGTGACAACGGCTTTAGGCCTAAAAAGTCTTAAATGTATTAAAATGTGCTGTTTCTTGTCATTTACAAAGGTTTTAAAATTCTGAACACAATCAGTTTATGCTAGTTTTCATAAAAAAAATGTCAGAAAATTTAATTTACCTAAAAATCACTTTAAACATGTCAAAATGCACCTTTCACAATGGATTAGCTCATGAGAGCGACAATTCATCTCAGATTAATCATACTAGTGTGACAATGCAAATTATACTTCACCTCTAAGGGCAGCCAGAGTCTCAAAGTAATCTCCTTTCAGGTAAAGGAAAGAGTCCATGTTCTTAGGAAGCTTCATCAGGTCAAAGGCTGAGTCTGAGAAAATCAGATCTTTACCACCATAGGCTTGAGAGGAGAACTTATCTGAGGCCTGTTGAACGCAAAGTTAAGCTACTTTAGGAATCTCAACAGTTAGCCGTTTGCCTATAAACTGCAAGGTTTTTCTTTCATGATGATAACAACAGTGAGAAGTTAGGGATGTGAATAATATGGAGCGGCATACCGGAATCTTCTGAAGGACTTCGTAAATGTGGTTTGAATCAGCATCCATGCGGGAGATGACAGCCCGGCCTGGCTCTTTGCCAAAGTGACAGTTTTCATAGTCATCAACACTTCTTCTACTACCGTCCATGCACAACAGCTTGACGTTCTGCTTGTCGTTGGCTGTGTTTAGATTGGATAAGAAGCTTGTACATCAGGAGCACTAAACACAACCTCCAAGCAGTTGTTCATAGACTGTGAGATATTTACCTGGGATTTCTTTGTGACACATAAAGGCAACCTGGCAGTTGTTGTTCATCATGCATCTGGAAAGGATTCACAGGTCATGCTGTTTGTACCAAAAGGGGAGAAGGGAAAAAAAGTCATTCTTGTGGTTCATACCGGAAAGCTCCTTCACTGCCACTGCATTGTTCGTTCCGTGAGCAAGTGCAGTCACCCTGGCAAGATTTGCACAGTTCTGGATACGTATTTTTAGATATTCCAGGAACACAACCGTGTGAGAAGAACTGCGACACAGCTAGGGAAAAAAAACACACACAGAAGAATTCTTTAATATTCGGTTTTTATTATTGTGAATAAATTAAGTGTTTAGCATTGAAAAAAATTCAATAATTTATTTAAACACTTCTCACAGAGCTATTTGTGTCTAGCCCAGTCTCGGTAAGGCCGTGTCCACAGAAATACATATTTTTTCTCACACTGTGTCAAAAAACGTCTTTTATATTACACAAATGTCCCACAAATGATTACTAGATGAAGTTTTTCTTTTTGTAATTCCCTTTGAATGCAAGAGATACGTAAATTTAATGCAAACGTCCACTTGTTTTTGAAGGCCTAAATGTGCTTAAAAAGCCACAGAATTGAACACACACAAAGTGGGTTAAAAAAGTGGGTGTGGCAAAATGGCACCACCTAACTCGTATGACCTTATAGTGCGCCAACAGTGTGACGTGGGCAAATGACATTTGGCACACACGTATAGGATACAAAGACTTACGTAACTCTAAATTAAATGGATCGCTTTTCCAAAATTGACAGGAAGTCAGCTATTTCACAAAAAGTTCTGGAATGGCCACTTTTGTTTGTGTTGTACTTTAATAAATTTCTCCTAGAGATTTGATCTGTTCGTCTCCAATCTACAGTAGTCTTTTCTTAAGGTATATTGGATGTTAAATTGTGAAGCTTTTTTGCACTTTGTTAAATTATGTTTGCACGGCTACTATTGAAATTTTGCCATAAAAAGGAATTTGTTAATAATTCTGTCATGCAATGGCTGACCCGACTCAAATTTGCCATTCGCATAAAGTCCATGTCTGAACACATTTAAATAGCTGCAAGCTACACCTCGTGGCAACATGGAATATCCCAATTCAGCTGTTTCATGCTGCTCTGAAGGACATCTTGAAATCTGGGACACTTTTGTAAGGGACCAACACCAACAAAAAAAATTTAACTTGAGCGAGTTTCCAAAACCAACAGGAAGTCAGTTATTTTGTACTTTACTCCTCGAAGAGATCCATTAGTCTAATTTTAAGGTACCGGTATATGGGATGTTAATTTTAATTAACACTTTTTTGACTTCGTAAAACTATAATAATGAATAAAACAATAATTTTGCCATGGAGTTATTTGACATGTATAGAATTTCTAAAATATAGTTTTATGAAGTGTTAACAGAATCTGATATCAGAATCTGAATATACAGAATTACCACTGATTCAAATATATGAAATAACAAACAGTTCAGAGAACTGTGTATTATTAGCATAATCAAAGTCTCAAATAATAAAGGCTTACGGACCTTTCACAAGACGGTCGCTCTCAAACGGAAGTATCCCACTCTTCACCAGGTTTCCGATGGGTAGATTCCAGCCTTCTGCACTCTGGAAGCAACTGTGGCAGGAAGTCTTTCCTTTCAAATCTTTGATGCTAAAGTCAGAGTCACTTTTTACAACGGCAACAGCATAACAGCCGCCTAGAGAGAATAGAAAGCAGAAAATAGAAGATTAGAAATAGAAGAGATAGCCGTGTAATCAGCTAAAAGCTGAAAGAAACCCAGGTCCACCATCTACTGTATGGAGAAGTCCCTACGTCCAACGTGGGAACCAGGCCAAGTGTCTCAAATATACCTAAAGCATAGGAAGTGGCGTGCGGAAAATGCCAGCATGTACTCTAGACTGATTTAAAAAATTTGGCTGTAGCATAGGGTGGATTGTTTGTCTGACGAGTCGTATAGTGACTGCAAGATCATTTACGTGACCCATGAAATGTATTCTGCAGCAGGACAATGAAACCAAACTCACAGTCAAAGAACTACCTTTGCATAAGCAAAACGAATAATAAAGAGATGGCATAGCCCCCACAGAGCCTTGAAAGCTACATCCACAGAGGATCTGTGGTTGGTTCTCCAATATGTTTGAAACAACCCACCAGCCACGTTCCTTCAAAGTCATTGCTGCTGTTTTGAAACAGCAAATCAAATATTGTTTAGATTTAGATTTACAAACGGTAGAATGGATATTAGTGATAGAAGATAATAAAGACAAAACAGACGTTACTTCTTAAACGTAAAACCTACTAAACATTTCAGTACAGTGTTAGAGGGTCAAAACAAGGTGTTTCCTTTAAAAGGAAATAAAATTGACCGTAATTAATGAGGGAGTTACAGTGTTAAAGAATTGACAAATATCATTTGATGAAATTACTGTCTATATAAATTAAAGATATATTAAAGGATGTCATTTAATAGACTCTGAGCTGTAATAAAATTAGAATTAAATGTATTCTGTTTAAGATTAAAAATAGATATGAATTATAATAATATTTAAAAATCACATGTATATGAAAATAAAGTATGAAACATTCACCTTCTTTGTATTTCTCTGCAATGATGGGACGGAGTTTATAGTTTACGAGTCCTCCTAGGTAAACATGTTCCCCATCAACAGTAACAGCATCCATTTCCCCAGTCTGTCAATCACATGAAAAAATTATTAATAAATAATTGTAACAGGATTACATCAAGCTGATGCAAGACATCAACATTTTTAAGCAAGTTTACCTTGATGCTTTTCATGCATTCAGTGATAGAAGAATATTGATGGCAATCCAACTCAGTTGCTTTTGCCAGATGTTTGCATTTTTCCAGCTGATTCTGCGTCGTCACACACCATTTGACTTTTTGAGAGCTGGCTAATGGCAGTGCCACAACTGCAGAGAATTCAGAGAAGAAAGAAACCATTTAGACTTTTATATACAAACCTAAAAACATTTAGCTGAAAATTACCCAGGCAGGCCAGAAGGGAGAGGAGCAGGATCTTCATTGTGGACTTTCAGGGAGGTCTGGCAGGACCTTTGCAGGGAATCAAAGCTTTTTATAGAGAATGATAACTCTTGGGGTGGAGCCATACACATCAGCACGGTTTGCTCATGATTGCTCAATCTATACCTGAGGTTTGTTGGAGGTCTCTGGAGTGGAAAATCCCTGGTGCAGGAGCAAAATGTTAATTAAACACACATTAATTACGTCTTTTCTATATTATTACAACAGTGATTTCCAACATGTGCCTTATAATGCAAGCAATTACATCATTACAAAATAAATTAATGTCACTTTATGATTTACCTCATCTTTTTTTTTAACGGCCAAATTTGAAATAGATCCTTAAATTTCAACATTGATTGTGTTTTTTTTTATCTTGCAGCTACCAGAGAACTAAACTATGTTTATGTTCTTGTCGATTCCATTTATTTTTCATTGGAAAACAACATCTAGCTGGACTTTAAACTTAAGATAGTTCAGATGAAGCCATAGCCACTTATTCACTCTCTCAAGCTGAGAAAGTGTGTCGTTTTAAGTGAAAACACAGATTGAATTCAACTGTATTTGCAAGGGAGCACCTTAACAGTGGACTAACACAGAGAATGACCTGTGTACATTGTAAATATTACCCAATATAAGAGCGTAAAGTACAAACTGATTGAGGTTCAGAAAAGTGGCCAAAAATCCTTTTTTTTTGTGATGACATCAAGATTTTGCTGCTAAATCAAACACAAAAACCACATCAGGGGCCCCTTGTGCAACTCTGGGATTTTCAGTGAAAAGTACAGATTTGTAGTCAGACTCCTGGCTCAAAAGTCATGTTCAGTCATATTGGAAGGGTTGGGTAATATTTCAATATTCTGATTACAACAGTTAAAAAACATGTAAACAGATCTATAATTGGGTTTCATTCATTCAAAATGAGAACAAGTACAAATAATTACTTGTATAAACTCTTAGATTTTAATGTAAAGCCTGTGTTTGACTAAGGGAGGAAATCAAAGTAACTGGAATAAATCCTCACATCTACGGTGGCACCGTAAAACTCGAAGGGACTCCTGTCGTACACGCAGAGGCGGTTACTGTACGGTTGAACATGCACCACTATGTATCTCTTGACCTATGACCTAGGACACCCAGATTACAGACAGGCTTCAAGTCGATTCTCAGCAGCTTATTTGACTACACAATTTACACTAACCTTGTATAATTTTTTTTCCTGGTTTTGTTCCTGCAATTTAGAATATTACAATTTAAACTGTTTGGACCTTACCATCCAAATGTCGCAGCAGAAATTGAGATTTACCAGACTTCCAATCTTCTAGTCCAATTTTGTTCAGTCAGGAGTGGCAACCAGTGTAGTCTTCTGCTGCTGTTGCAAATTCACTTCAAGGTTTGACATGTTGTTGCATTCCGAAGTTAGAATTTGCATTCAGAGAAATGTGCATTTTGAGATTAGAAATATCTAGCACTTGAACCAGTGATTTCTGAGGCGGTCAGTGATCAAATAAAGTTCTGTAAAGCTTCCTCTTTCACCACAGCTTGGAAATAACCATTTTATTCATTAAATCAGTGCTCTTAGATGCTTACAGTGTAGGGCTACCTTTAAACTTTAGCAAGCAAGTGCCATTTTAATCAAAGAGAGCTGTTCAAACAGACTGCAGGTCACTCAACCACAGGGCTCAAGTCGGGATTACATAAAAAAAACAAGTTTAATATCCTCACACCTGAGCAGTCGTTTGATTATGGTCAGTTTTATTCACTTAATTTCTACTGATTCCAATGCGATTATTGTCATTTATTATTAAATTCTCTTAGATGGTTTAAGAGGTTACATAAGAGAGACTGACCTCGATCACCTCGAGGCACCGCCACAATAATATCAAGCTCAGCACAAACCAAACTGTCCAAAACCCAAACGGTCAACCCAGAAACATGAAATCAACGATGTAGAGATTGTGATGGTTCAAACTACAGCCACAAATGTTTGCAAAAATAACCAAACTGGTCTGACTTGGTATTTCTTTTCAGACCAATGTGTCTCACATTGCCGGCAGTGTGAAGCCAAACCGCAGCGAGCGCCCACGTATAAAGTTATAGTTATCTATACAGTGAACAAACTAGGTTTTTTTCATGGCTCAAGTTCATTTTTGTGTGGATGGTTTAATTTTACCATAAAAAAATAGGCGGGACCATGTGATGATTGACAGCAAATACAGAACAGAGCCGATTTACGCTGCCAACAATCAAATTCAGAGAAGTTGCTTTCAAATTCTTCTTTAAAATTATGAAATAAACAGTATATAACAGGCTGCATGTGAGAGGCGCGTTTGTGTGTGCCAAACCCAAGGCGGAGCTCTGAGACCACAATGGTTCTACCCTTAACAGGAAGTCGCTTGTGCGCTTTTGCAGCCGTCAATGGCAGCCTCCTCACCAGCCCTGAAATGCCTTTATTTGAGCCCAATGTTACATCGTCCATCTGTTTTTACAGTTTATGTTTCAGACTGTTAACGCTAAAGAAAATTTGCATAATCTCTGAGAAATTTTCTATAATCTTTATATGGGGTTAAACTTTGTAAAACTGTAACTCAAACTGAGAACCTCAAACTGCCCATACATGAGGAGGTCATCAGTTTGAACTCCACCACCTTGCAAAAGAATTTAATAATAATAATGGCTACAATTTACGAAGCTTTTTCAAATACTTTCGAATTTTCAGAGCATTATTCATTCACATTCCACATTCACACACTGGTGGTAACAAAACGTGGCTGCCATTTCGCACTTAAGGCCCAACACCAAACACAGCCCACCAGTAACACACATCCTTACAGTTCAATGTGGGTGAAGTGGCTTGCCCAAAGCCACAATGGCAAAATGGACCTGGCGGGGATTGAACTGCCAATCTTCTGGTTCTAGGATGACCATCACCACCATTATGCCACTTGCCGCCTATGGTATTTACCCTATACACCCCAAAGAAGTATATACAATTTAAATAGGCTCTAGAGGGCATAAAGGGGAAATACCCCAAAAGTTAAATATTTACCATTGACATAATGACTAGATAAATTTGGAAACAAATAGGGAATGGTAACAAAAATAGCTTCAAGCAGAATCTGTTAATCATAGTAACATGGATGACAACAGTGACAGCTCCCTAGCAACCGAATTTACTGAACGTCAGCTTTAGTAAATGATAGACATTACTGTGTAATTTAAATATAATGTACAAAGGGAACATTATACTGTTGCACTGACCCATCCATGACCCAAACGGCACATTTAAGTTTGTGTATATAGTTAAGCCATCTAGTTTTGTTTTTTATCTAGTTTTGGCTATTTTGAATAATAATTTGTGTTCTTTATATTAAACTGTGTGAACACAGTATTGTGATTAGTTAGTGTGTGTATTTTCTTTCCATTGTAATGAATCAAAGGGATGCTTTTATGATGGAAAATAGACCAAGGTGAAACATCATAGAGACAAACGGGATTGCTCATGTTAATCATAGTAACAAATTAAAATTTTCATGAAATCACCGACAGCAACTGTTTACACTAGCAAACAATTTTTTATACTCTCTAATCTCAGCTTTGGTAAATGTTAGACATGGGTGTTTGTTTATATTGTTTACCATAGCAACCAATCTGGCATATCATTATCTCAAATAACGAAAATCAAAGAGACATGGGGGTTGGTTTTTATTACTCATGGGGAACATTGTATGATATCAGTGAATCCCCCAAAGTAACTAAACAAGTAGCCCTCAAGTTGATCTTATTGCACATCTTTTAATTTTTTCATCATATTTTTAGCTCTATGGTTTTTCGGAGCCATACCTTTAGCTGACTTTTCTTTCTAGCTATTATTTCTCCTCATTATTGATATAAATCTACCATTCATCTTGACAAATCATTTATTTGTTATGCACAAACATTCAAAATCTGCAGGACAGATAAATCTGCAGTCACTTTCAATTCAGTTTTCGGAATAATTTAATTATTTTTTGCATTACTTTTTTTTTTTACTTAAATAGCAATTGCAACCTAATAATCGAGGGTAAGCATCCCTTAGCTCCCCTAAAGGATAGCTCTTTGAATTTTTTGGAAATCTGTTTTTGTAACCTTGTTCACCCGGCTTTGAACAGCCACTAAACTCTTTGACCCAGGAAGCAAACTCTTGATAAGGCAGTAAAAGCTACAACTACATTTACTAAAAAGCTTTCAGTAAATATTACAAATTTTGTAAATGTGAATCAAAATAATTTGTTCACATCACCTCTTTCTGTTTCCCTGTGAATTATGTGAAGATCTAAATATAAAATGTTGTTACTCGAAAACATAAAATGAAAAATGCTCGCAGTAAGAAATTGATGTGTAAAAAGCTGCCAGGTTAAATGTTTCTGAGTTTTGTACTGTTGAGGTAAAGGGATTCAGTCTTGCAAGTGACTATGTAAAAAAACTGGAAAGTGCATGAGTAGAAAAGACCACAGCGACCACAATTCTATGATCTTTGCTTTCTGTGTGTGGGTGTTGGGAGCAAAGCGTACAGATCTGATTCAACAGAACAGGTGGAAAAATCAATAGAAGTCCAAATCATGTTTGGCATGAAATGCAATAAACCTTTACACGTATCTGAAGCTACAACAGTGAAAAAATTAACAAATGCCTGAAAATGAACACATGAAACAGCACAAGACGTACAAAGCTTCCAAAAAAAATGGTAGATATGAACTGGAACAAAGTACATTGTGCACAACAATGTCCTGAGCTGAAACACTGTGGAGCTGTGAGTGACCTCTGGTGAAGAATCTCTTGATGTCTCCGTAAGCAATTAGGTTAACCCTACAGGAATTTAATTTAGAGATCTTGAATATGAACTAGATGGCGACAAAGTTTGCTCCCACATTTTGATGTTGGCTTGTAAAAAACAATTTTTTTTACACAAGTTTTAACTGTTGCCACGAGTCACATAACCCAGCCCTCGGATCTCTATGGTTTAACTAAGCTGAAATGGGAATAGGTCAAATGTTTTGCTATGGTATAGTCTGGTTGCTATGGATGGATCAGTGACATAATATAATGTTCCTCATGAGTAAAATAAAGCAATCACCATATCGTTAGGATTTTCCAAAGCTGAAATACATATCCCCACATTGTTGCTATGGTAAACAGTATGGTTGCCATAGAGGGGTCAATTGTGAAAGCTAATGTTCCCTTTGTCACTATAAGTTATACAAGCCATCCCCCAAGTCTTTATCCTTTACCAAAGCTGAGATATATTTCAGAAACTTCAGTTGCTAGGGTAAACCGATTTGTTGCTTAAGAGCTGTCAGTGACATCATAAACATGTAAAGTCATTACTATTATTAACATAATCAAACTTCAATTTCTTTATGTTTTTTTTTCTTTTACTGTATTTTTGCTGCCTCAACTCTCATGTCTATGGTTTTCCAAAACTGAGACAGATATCCCAAATTGGTTGCTATGGAGAGATCAGTTACATAATCTAATGTTGCTTTTGTCACTATAAGTTATATGAGCCAACCCCCACGTCTCTATCATTTACCAAAGCTGACAGTGACATCACTTAAAATTTAAAGTTGTTACTATGATTAATCAAATTTGCATTTCTTTAAGATGTTTTTGTTACCTTTTCCCAGTAATTTTATTTGTCAATGGTAAATATTTAACCTCTTCCAGAGCATTCAAAGAGAAGTTAGATCCTATGTTAAGTCAATGGAAAAGTTGCTACTGGTCTGAAAAGATATAGCAACCCAAGTCAGACAAGTTTGGAGGCTTGAGAAAGCTTGATGGTTGTAGCTTTATACTTTTTTATCCAAAGCCAAAGTCAAATTGACTTCAGTAACAAAATGATCAGATTTAAACAGCTCAACTTTTTTTTACTCAAGACTGGGTGTGTTGAACAAAAACAAAACTGGAAAATTTGTATATTTAAACATTGTATACTGTGGTTATACCAATGGTCCTTCCTCTGGGTAATTGGGAATAAATTCTGAGAATGGAGGATCAGCCAGGCTCCGTAACCTTTCAGGAGCAATGAAGCTTTAATCATGTTCTAAAGGTCCACCATGGTAATATAAAAATATAAATGTTAGAAATGGTATTGAGCTTATTGTATGAGACAATAAACTGGTAACATGCAATTGACTGAAGCAATCCTAATCTTGTGATTCTGCAGAGAACAGAAAGTTTCTTTAAGGCAAATGCTTCGCCATTAAACTCCAAACACAAGCTTCTTAAAAATATTTTGAAACAGAACAAAGAGAGGAGAAATATTCCTTTTGATTCAATGATTATAATTGAGAATCTTTTTATGGAAATGACGCAGCATATAAAAAAAGAGACAGAATGTTACTCTAGCTAAATGTCAGTCTACTCCATCCGTACCTGCACATCGAGATATGTAAGAGTTAACCATCCACCCCAAATTTATCACTGGACCCCATTTTCAACAGGATCCCAACCAGGTCAGACAAAGAATGTGCATAACACTCAATGTATTCCCTATACCGAGGGAAGCTTTAGGGATATAGTTTCCATACAAACATGAGCACACCGCGTACACATGGACTGTCCTTAAAGACAATTCTTAGAGCTGGACATGATGGGATCTGCAGAGTTCTTAGTAAATAAATATTTCCACAACTGCTGCCCAGACGATGCACCTTGTGAACTACCAAATGCTCAGTGTATCCGGTACTTGTTATAAAAAATAGAAGAAAAAAAACAAAACAATTGGTAACGGGGCACAGTCAAGTCAGTCTTTCAAGGGCACGTGTGATGGTACAGAAGGGGAGGGGTTTGCCTATAAGGGGAGGGGCTAGTTTCTCTCCTGCACAAAGACAGTTTCTTGCGGACACAGTCCTGCTTCTTGCAGCGTGATCTCATAGTCCAAATGTGCCAGTCTTCGGCGGGGGAAGTTGGTGATAAGTTCGAAGCGTTCATTGGGAAATCCTTTCGATTGAACGTGTCTCACCAGAGCCTTGGATAGACAAAGGAAAAATACTTGACTTTTAATTAAAGTACAACTACCATCTAACATAAGTAAATAGTATGACGCATATAAACAATAACAAAATGATCTTTATTAATCAAGGGTGATGGAACTCATTACTGACCATGTTCAGATAAGCTCTGCTATAATTTGGTGCTATACTAAGCTGTAATGTGTTATGCCACATTGTAATTGGTTAGTGTTTATGCTAATCTATGCCTCGTAATGCTATTCCGTTATGCTATGTTGTGCTTTGTAATGCTACACTGTGTACACTATGCCGTGTTGTGCTCTATAACGCCTGTTTCACACTGCACGTGTGTCAGTTGCGTGGTGTCTGCGTTCCATCTGCGAATCGATGGGGCTTGCAGCCAATTTGCTTTCACACAGCAGACGCTTGCAGTGCGTATGTCAACGGGGTGTAAATCCTCCAATTACATTACATTTGACATCTTCAGAGAATGGATATCACTTTAAACCTGAAACTAACTGTATTCGGAAATATTAACATAATAAACATGCCATTTCTGTTCTAAATTTGAAATAAAGCTAACTTTTGAGTTACCTCACATTGTCTTTAACAGATAAAAACACACAGAGTACTTGGCTTCAGTGACAACAGCCCCTGTGGCTTGTTTACAAGCATGATCAAACAGCCTTTAAAAAGTAATTTAGCTTAAAAAAAAAAAGCTAAATCTTGCTAAACATTGACGGTGAGGCAAGTGTTGATCTGTTCCTGTACCAGCATAACATGCAACTCACCTCTTTGTCTCTAAATGCTCCTAAAACTTCTTAAAAGATTAGAATGTGGGAATATTTTAGCTTCTTTAAACTTTGAAATTACTGTCCACTCATGCTACGCTGTGCTCTGCAGTGCTACGTTGTACTATGGAGTGCTGTGCTCTTTAATACAGACGGTTCTCTGTAATGCTACATTACTGTTTTTGTCTGTTATGCTATGAAAAACACTCTATGCTCTTTTAATTTATAATGTTTGCTCTGTTGTGTTATGATGTTATAGTACTGTTACACTGTGTTTTGGGCAGTACGCACCATGAGTTTAGCTTTAGCAGACAATGCTATTTGTTCCCTCTGTCCATCTGGGTATCTCAGCATTAACCGGGCCTTGGGACCTGTGGGCAGAATCATTTGAAGACATGTAAAAGCGCTCTTCTCACCAAGTATAAAATGGTCAAATATTTTATAATACTTCTAAAAAAGATCATTCACCATTTATTAGACACTTTTGAGCAATATGTTCACTTCTAGGTGCTCAATTCGTGGTCGGGCTTCTTTAAGATGCTTAAATGCATCAATGTGGTGCAGCATGAAGGCTGTGATGCTGCTCTTGGGCAATGGACGCTTTGATCACAGACAGTAACACCACTTTCTAATACCT
This sequence comes from Danionella cerebrum, assembly GCA_007224835.1. Classification (NCBI taxonomy): domain Eukaryota; kingdom Metazoa; phylum Chordata; class Actinopteri; order Cypriniformes; family Danionidae; genus Danionella; species Danionella cerebrum. Next base: position 237,859 of record SRMA01025510.1, read on the forward strand.
TTCCATCTTCATCACTTTTGTTATTTGGGACTGACTTCTGGACATCTGTTAAATGAGCCGTCTTCTCAATAATTGTGTGGTCTTTCACTCACATTGGTTACACATTTTTGATTGTGTGTGTGGTAAAGCCCTAACGTTTTTCAGATGAAAACAAAATTATACATACAATACATGCCATACAAACAGCTAACTTAATAACAACAATATGGTCCATCTTTTTAAGCGTGCGCCCTGCACCTGTCTAATGCACTGGGAAAAACATTTTATCATTAATTTAGAAGATTACACAATTTGTTTTTTTAAAAGTGAATGTGTTTTAAAGGTTTGCTAATCAGCATTTTTCTTATAGTGGGAGGAAGCGTGGACACAAACAACTCGTCATTCACGTCACCATCACTTGAAACAAACACATTTGCAAAAAGTGAGGGTACCATTGTCTTCCGTCTCTGCTGTGCTGGTGCCGGCAGGCTCTGAAAGCTGCTGTGATGTTGATTTGTGGTTTTCTCCCTGTTGAATCTGCCGCTGCGTTTCTAAATGTGGTGTCAGACCATAACTGGCCCCAGTGGGCTCCAGGTGGTTCTTCTTGCTCTCTTCTTTCCTGTGGCATGGGTCTTTATGTGGGGACTTCTTGCGATGGACTGGACTTTCTGACCTGCTGGAGGGAGCTACCTCTGTGGAGGTATGTCCATCTAAAGAATCCTCACCCCCACCAGCATCATTATCTGAACCGTCCACAGAGATGAGACCTTCGCTGTCAGAGAATGGCTCTGGGTCTGAATCATCATCAGAGCGAGACTCTGTCTTATGCTGGGTGGACTCGTAATGTGTTTCTTGAAGAGAAGCTTGGATTGCAGCCTCCAGCTGACTGTCTTCACTGGCATCTATCAAACTCTCCTGTGAACAGAGGGATGACGATGCTGTCAGTAACTTATCGAGATGCTCCATCAGGCACAACTGTATGTGTGTTTTGTTAATCTTGAGAAATTACCATTAAAAATGCAACTGTCTGAGTAATTGAATTTAATTGGCTGCAACTACACCAAGTTATCGGATATAATCAATATTGGTATTCGTCGACAACGTAGTTTGAAAATGATCTACTATGTACTAGTCGTAGGGCATGTCATGAGGAAATCTGATGAATAAAGATCTACTTTTATTTGCTTAAATGGACTGTCAAGAGGTAATGAGTTTGCAAGGAGTTCATGACTTCAACTGGGACTTTTTCAAGGGATTACCAAGAAGTCATAAAACAAATTATATATTATTGTATTAAATTCTATTCTTTTTCAAATGTCATGTTATAAAAATGTAACCTTAAATGAAACACTCCCTAATAAATACTTTTACACTTTGAGCGAGAGCAAACAAAAGAGGAGCCTTCTGACCATGTTTTAAGTGATTGTATTACTTAAAACCTAGAGACGATTTGCCTTTCTTAGCCTGAGAAAATTAAAGTTAAAAGTGGTACACCATAAAAAAAAGATAGACCATAAAACCGACCAAAAAAAAAAATAAATATATATATATATATATATATATATATATATATATATATACTATATATATATATATATATATATATATATATATATATATATATATATATATATAAAACCTATGTTCATTACACGAACAATTATTTGATAATAAAAAAGAATACACTACATGTATAAATAATACATGTAACATTGATTGTCTGCATTTTGGCTCAATATCTAACGCATTTTGTGAATCCAAAGAAATGCTAATTAAAATAAAATGAATAAAAGTAGCGAAAAGGTGTAACATCTATCACCAGTCACTGTATCATGAAGTGCAACATCTGCCAGTGAAATCTTGTGCCTGTACAGGGCAACACTTACAGAACGAGCTCGTTTGGCCGGGGGTTGGCTAGACTGTCCATCCAACTGGCCGTGATCTGACAGGAAACCTGTGACCTGGTCCATGAACGAGGTCACGTCCAGCTGATTCCACTCCACCATCTTTTGTCCTGTTTGTCAGTGATAAAATCAGTCGAGGGGCTCAAAAACAAAATATTCACAATGCTGTCATGTTGTATTATAAACTAACAAAAACTTGTCAACTTAATACAAACATTTTTGATTGATTAAACATTAAACGTGTCACTTTGGATTAGGGTTTAGCACAATTTGGAAAAGATGCAGAAATAAACAGATGCATCCTTCTAGATCTTCCTTCGTGCTCTAGTGAGAGACCTTCCAAAACTTTTCCCACAGATTTAGGGACCTAGATTGATACAAAATTTCTCGCCGTTGCTTTCTCTTGAAGGGGGCAAGGCCAGCTCCAGAAAAACAACCCCATTTCATAGTCCCCTCCACTAAAGTCAGTACCATATTCCTTGCAATCACAGACATTCATCAGATTCCAGTGTATTACATGCTTCCCAAAAGACTTGGCACTTAAAAGATTGCTCAGCCTTAACGTTTGAGCTAACTAGAGGCTATTTTAAATCTGGAGGTCTGTTGCTGCAGACTGCACAATATGTGCCTCAACATCTGCCGACCTCTCGTCTTCACTTAACTTCACCTACCACTACATAGCTTAAGCTTTCACTGTTACACTTTAGATTATTTAGTAGCAAGGAGATTTCTTGAAGGGACACAGGTGGAATGGTATGATAGTGTGTCCCTGAGCTCCTGAGAGAGGCCCATTCTTTCATATATTCAGTCTATATGGTCTGGCATCAATTTTAAACACCTGCAGGCATGGTACAATCAGAATTCTCAAGAGTGAGAAAATTGTTTATGTAGAGGTAAAATAGAGTGTTCAACAATTCCTCGCTTGCCTCACCTGTACGGGGGTCCAAGATAGAAATATAGGGGAACTTGTTAAGTTTGTAGAACTGAATGTACCTCTGTCCTTCCTCACTGTCATGGTACACCTGGAGAAAAAAACTGAAGCTGAACCCCATCCCCAAACAAATCCCTTCAACAAGACTGTAAAGACTGACAAAGTGCTAGCTCTATGTACCTGCCAGAAAATGAAGTGCTCTCTGATGATGGTTTTCACTGCCTCATTGCTCCAAACGTCTCGGTTTAGACACTGACAGGCAAAATCCTGAACGTTCTGGATGTTGATCATCAGCCATTTATTCTCAAGCTGACCAGAGTCTTTAGCCTGAGGACAAAAACATGAAGTAAAGAACATTGGATATTTTGAAAAAAAAAAAGCCTGCTGACCACGAAGCACAAGCAAACAAGAACTCCCAGATCAGCTAGTTAGAGATCGATCACGCACACAAGATTTAAAAGATTGGATTTCAAGCTGCTCAAACACTCATAAAGGAATGAATGATAATCAGCCTCAGTGCATAGTCCCAAAATTTTGCTCTCCGACGATTTGCTGCTGTGAACCAAGAAGCGTCAGCACTGTAAGGGGCAGGAAGCTTAAATCTGGATGCTTTTCAGGTCACAAATACAGATTCGAGGCTTTATTTCAACACTGTAGAATTAAAAGCTCTTAAAAAAATCACAAAGAAAGATCCAGTTATTACAAATTATTTTTTGTCTAAATGTTTGATTAAATATTAAATATTCTGGCTATCATATCCCTTTTAGCTTATTGTGTTTGTGCTAGATAGAGATTCATTCTTCACTCAGTCTCACAAAAAAATTATCATTTATTATTTTTAACCACAATGGCTTGTGGCAAGATTGGCACACTTTTTAATCACGTAGAGGTCCTTTTCTCTACTGGCAGGAACCGAATCTGGGTAAGTACCAATAGCGAAAAATTTTAAAACGTAATGAAACCTGTTAGAGCATACCCAAAACAATGCTTCATTCTCAAACGGTCTTGTTTTTCTAGTATTGTAAGAAAAGAAACACAAATATCTACAACAGTTGTCTTTCAATGTGCAATATTCATGTTATCTGCAGGTTTTTTCAGTTCCATTTAAGTTCGGGTGCTGAAATTGTGTAATTCGAAACTGGTCCCAAATTGATACTTTCAAAATGTCAATGGTTCCTAAACCATTACTGCAATTAAACAGATTGAACATTGTAGCAACAAAACAAGGCGCCAGGGAGACCAGAAGAGAGCAGGGAGGGAGGCCGCACCAGGCACAGCGGAGCCACCCCCCCAGCCACAACCCGGCCCCGCACCCACCCCGACCAGCAGCCTCAGACCAGCGTAGCCCCCCCCAGGCCCGTGCTGACGGAGGGCACATACCTACCCCGGACGGAAGACGGCCACCCACCCACTACCCATCATCTGCTCCAAGTTGGGATGTAGTGTATGTGTTTGTGTATATGTTGAAGAGGTAAGTTAAAAATGGGTAGTGATGTCCTGGAGCATCACCGTTGGTTGACAGCTGACGTCCAGGCACCACCCCCCAGTCCCTATGTGTCTAATATGTACGTAAAATAAGAGGGCAGTCTACTCCGCCCTAGAATTGGGGGGGGGGCACAGATCTGCAGCCACACCCATCAGATCTGGACGAAGAGACTAGCCCTCTAATCCTAAATGTAGTGTCTACTGTTGTGTCACTGTTTGCCAGTTAAATACCAGAACTGATTTTCAATACCCAACCCCCTTTCTGTTCCATTTTCCCTCATGTTCATTCTGACCCATCAAATTTACGACTCTAGTCAAGTAATCTGTGTGAAAAAGACCCAGAACAGCAGAAAACTGATCAAATTTATCAAATACCAAGTGAATGAACCACAGGAGTGAAAGCACCCACAGGCTACTTGTGTTGAAAATCCTTGTTTTTCGAAGAACTCAATAATAATGGTACTAAAATCTCCGGAGGTTGCTCACCGTTTCAAAGCTGCCTTTGTGCATGAGCTCAATGGGGGGGCGGAAGAGATCGGCTAAAGTGCTCAGCTTCTTGTCCACGGTGCTTCCGTTTCTCAACTCCTGCTCCTGTCGAACTGAATATTCATGACAACACGAGGGTTTCAGTGGATCAACTAAAGCAAGTTCCATCAGAATGCTTCATGTATACTTACTGGTTTCAGTTTGAAAATCCCGAAATCCATCAAAGATTGAACGTGCAGGTCTTCTTCTCTTTGGTACTGGGGATGAGAGGTTGATGGTTAAATTAACAAGTAAATGCTGGATAGGAGTTTGACTTTTAGGGATTTATATGATCATGCCAAGCCTACAATAAACTGATATAAAATCAAATGGCTAATCATCCAATCAAATGGAAGCAGACAGCAACCCAAGTTAAACCTAAGTTGAAGCAGCAACGAAATTCTAAGTGGCAACGTAAAAGAGTTGCAGTCACCAAATAGGTTGGATTTGAAAAAAATACACCCCTATTTCGGGTTTGTGTTGAGCATTCCTAGTTCAAATAAAAGGGCAATGGGTAGATTGGTCAAAGACGATGGAAATGGAACAGTATCTCAAAAAAAAAACCCAAAAAAAAACGCTCACTGTAACTATGCAGAACAGGGCTCCAACTTTATTTTCCATAATCTAATCTAACAATTGTTTTTTATACTGATTAACTTACTATTCAGATGATGAAAAAGCCTTAAAAACTTTTTGCACAAAGAAAGCAATATTGATAATCTAAACAGTTTATATACATTATCATGTGCTTGGAAAGTAAATTTATTAACACGCAGATTAATTGCAATATGTTTCGTAATTAGCTACTGCACTTCTCTACCTCTGGCAAGGGTCGAATTTAGACTGGATGACATTCAAGAAAAAAACATTTTAAAAATAGACATTAATTTCACTGTTATCAGATTACCTTATGGCATGCCCTAAAATAGTACATGGTAGATAAGACTCAAACGCACTAATGAACAGAGAACGCACATATGGACCCTGGAACTTTAAGAGATTGCCTTTTTTGCTTTAAGAGTGAGACATTTCTGTGAAAGTTTCCATTTTTTATATCAGCTACTTTTACAGAGAAAGGTCTAACTGTAGTTATTGTACTAATACCATTTTGGTTCTCTCTGGAAAGAGAGCTCTGGCTGCCATCAGAATGAACAAAGTTCTGCTGAATCTTTACAGAACATTCTTTTTCCTGAAACTTTTTTTTTTATAAGAAACAAAATGGTCAACATGAAACTAAGACACTACGGAGTGACGCTCACAGAGGACAGCTTTGCAAACATCTCTCAACAGTTTTATCAATTTGCTGAGAAATGTTCTAAAAGTCGACGCAGTGCCAATAATTAGGGTTTTGAGCACAGAAGGTTCATAGAACCCTAATGTGAACGGCAGACATACAAACTGAACAGCAGAATGTGGCAAATGACTATATTTAGGTGGCTCTTGAACATAACCATGTCCTAAAGCGCCAGGTTAAAGTGCAAATCCTCTCAGACTGGTTTTGTGAACATGACGATACCTTCCCTATACTCAAATGACCTCCAAAGATCCAAATCCAATAGAGCACAGGGATGTGACTGAACGTGAGATTCGCTTCATTGATGTGCACCCGACAAATCTACAACAGCATGATGCTACCATGTCAATATGCACCTAACTCTCGGAGGAATGTTTCCAGTACCTGGTTGAATCTATGCCGTTCTGAAAACAAAAGCGGGTGTTCCTAATAAAGTGACCTGTAAGTGTATATAGCTCAGCAAATTCAATAATCTACTCAACGCAAATACATAATTCTGCTGCTAAACTTTTGACACAATCAAATCGCAAATGGGAATTTTAAGTGAATATTTCCAGGTACCACCAAACAAAGGTTCTGGCTCCACCAGGATTTCTTGCTTTTGAGGAATAGGTGCCCGGACATCATCTCTGCAAGGAAAAGACAACATTTTCAATCACCTCAAAAGTAAGATCATACAAGACACGTAGTGAGACAAAGACGGGATGCTTACTCGACAGGTGGATGTCTGCTGCTGGATGCCCGACCAGAACTGGCGCTTGTACTGGGCTCTTCTGCGATGCCTCCACCATCCAGGAACATGGTGACAGCCATCTCCAGGTTATTGTTACAGGCTTCCAGCATGTGTTTCCCCACACTCTCTGTTGCTCCTGCAAACAAACACAGTTGAGAATATCATGGGTTTGGAGACACACAAATGTATGGCGTTGTTTGCTGGCAAAATAAAACGTTAAAGAGCTTGAATTTTTTTAGAACCTCTGTGACGCTGTAGCACCCTTGCCCTCTCTTTACCAGAAGACCCACGTTTGACCCCAAAAAGGGAACAAGTGGGTAAGAAGATAAATGAATGAACCTTCAAACAAGAGGTCTTGTTTTCCCCACTTGATTTTATGAATGGGAAATTTACCCAGGTTTATTATTATATTAACCATATTAACATCGGAAAATTATTTTCAAAAAAAATAAAAATTACAATATGATATTCATTAAAGGATGTAATGTGTCTTTAACCAAGTTTTGATCTTTCTCCAAAACGTTTAGCAGAGGACAAGAAGAGACTAAAGTATACTCTGAGAGACCGGAGAAAAGCAAGCCGTCATGTTACGATGTAATAGTTTGAAAGTCAGATTTCAGAAAGATAAAGAGGAAGAGCACCTGCTCCATTTTACAATCATGAATATGATCCTTTCAAAGAAGCAAAAGTAGATGAACCTTTTCATTGGAATTCAATGTTGAATGGATTTGAAAGAGGATTAATAAGAGGTTAGGATTTGATGGAAAATTGTGCAGACATGATTTCTTTCAAAAGCCAATCATTGAGAAAATAAAATGTTACGATTACTTGATACTGATCTGGTTTCAGTTTGTAAACTCCGCCCTTTCAAAACGCGCATGCGCATAAACGGCCAGTGCATCTTCGCCTTGGCAGAAAACAAGTAGAGGGCTAAGAAACATGGCTTGTCTTCGTCTCTTTAACACAACCGAAAACCTGAAATGATGCATCACATCTTGCGATGCTCCAAAACGTTTGCATGCACGCATCCCATTAATATGACAATTGCCAGAGTCTTCAGAGCAACTTTTATGCGTCTCCTTCACTCACACACGCCTTCAGAAAGGCAATGTACAAAAGGGATAACTGGTTGAGAATGGGCTACACAACCCGCCATGTTGTAGTGTGACTCACACACTTAATGAAGTTGCTGAACACACTAGAAATATGAAAGCACTTCCACGCCTTCTCAACCTGTGGCTTTTTAGATCAAATATCAATGTATAGTAAACATCCCACTTTAGTAATTACTAGAATTAAAAGCTTTTGCACCTGTAACGTTGGCGACAGTTAAACATCAGAAATAACGTAAACATTCAATCACATTTGCAAAGTTTAGACCAAGGGAGTTTCATATTTGTATAGGCGTACTACACGTTATTTTAAATATTATACAGCCATCGTGGCAACATAAATGCTGGTTTTATGTAATTAGCAAAAAAGTGAAATGTAGCAGCTAGCTCTCTTCCCTTTGCATGGCAAAAGGGGGCAGTAATGATGATGGCTCTATATTATTCTATCCTGCCGACACCATTTTAAAGCACCCCATAACTTGCTAAAGCAAAAATGTTACAGTGGAAATCCGCAAATGTAAAATGTCATTATTTACCAGTTATGGCTGTAAACTGTTGTATTAACCCATTAACCCCCGGGGTTGATGCATCTCCGAGAGTCGCCATATTGCCGCCACTGAAAACAACACGAGTGCGCGCATGCGTAGTGTCGACCAATAGGATTTATTTCTAAGACGAAATCCTTGCGTCATTTCACTGGATCTCTGGGTAATGTCGTTTTTGAAACATTCTCTTTGAAAAGACTTAACATTAAATGCTTTTTTTTGCTCAAATGAAACATCCGTTGACTTTTTTGTGATTTTCCTGAGCTTATCAAGCAGTTTGTGAAATTAGACTTTAAGTTTACTTATACAATTCTGTTATCTGGGTTCCATGAAAGTGCTAAAAAGATGCTCCAATTTCAGGCTATCCTTCTCTGGGTTAAAATTGAAGCTGAAATAATTTGATTATCTTTTCTTTGATCTCCAATGCAAAATGGATTGTGACATTTCTGAAGATCTATGACCTTAATGAAATAACCTGAAACATGCACCATCTTCTGATATTTACATATCTTATTGTGTTTATTTTATTATATTTTTCTTTCCCTTGTTCAACTGATTGTGATTGTATTTGAAACATTCCATAGACAAAGTAACAGTGCATTAAAAAAGTATGATAACTGGACAAACATGACTACATTCACCTTTAAACATAAGTTTTGAAGCATTAGTTTAAAAACATATTTCTTAAGATATATATACTCCAACTTTTCACGTTTTTCTAAATCCAACACTATAAATTTAGACTATTATTTTACAAAAAACATTTACTATTGGAGTGGCTTAATATAATTTCATAAGCCAATGGTTAGATGATAAACAATGCACAATGGAACCAAATTGCAAATAAACAATGCAAATGGAACCAATGCATTATTGAATCAAAGGATATTTTATACTCCAAAAAAAAACCTCCTTGGTTCCCTGAATGACCAGAATCATTCACCCCACCCTTGACAAAGATATTCAGCACCAAAATATTGAAACATAACCTGCAACAGCACAAAAACTAAAATCAAGTAATTTCTAATTGTGCAAATAGAGTACACAAAGAAGTCATTAGAGGGAACTAGATTAAAACAGAAAATATTTAAAAAATTAGATTCAACAAGCATTATTTGGAAAAAAATATTTCTACCAGATATTGTATCTCATCCAACATCTACACGACAAATGAAAAGAAATGTGTTCAAGTTCTGTTTATTTATAGTACATTCACTTCAGAAAAATCAACCAAGCTTGTAAAACAACATGAAAATAGCAAAGTAAAATCAATCTTAAGAAGTTTTTCTTTCATCCCAGAAGTCTTCAATCCAATATCACCTATCTACAGAATTTGCAGAATGTTGTAATTATCATGTACTCCAGTGTGAGGCATACCTTTAATTTTAAAATGCAATTCATCTCTCAACTAAGTTTTTCAGTCAATGAAATGTGAATATTCTTAATTTTGTAACATGCTGGACCAATCAAGACCAGGAATGTGTTGAATTAAGCCAAAACTCATAATAATAAAAGCATGGATAAGCAATACTTCCCTCATGGTTACCAGCTCACATAATAACCAAGCCCTCGATGCTTGGCATACAGACTGACATATCTGGTATTTACCTTCCTTATGTACCGACAAAACTGTATTTACAGAAGAGTTATTACTAAAACATATTCAACCCCTGAAATACGGGGCCGAGTTCAACCTCCTTCTGCTCATTAGATCCTAAAGAGAAATAAATACAATTGCATTCACACTGCATCAGAAGTCAGAGCATGGATATAGTCTCTGAATGGGTGCCAGCACAAGGAACAGCAACATTGGGAGTAAGAGGGTTCTTTCTTGTGTTAAAAGATTGAACAAAATGGCAAACAAGGCAAGTCCTGGGGGTGTGATCGGTTTTTAATGTGCAGTGGATGAGGAGGGGGGTGGATGATCAGAAGCGGATGAAGGTAGCATCGATCTGCCGGACACTAGGCAGCGCTAGCATGATCTTGCGTCTGTACTGGGGATCTTTCTGCAAGGGATTTCTCTCCAGGTAGACTGTCTCTAATCCTTTGGCATTCTTCAGTTCATCCAAGTCAGCCCAGTTTTCTATCTGGTTGTCATTCATCTGAATGTACAAGAGGAAAAGCAAAGACAGATGAACTCTGTACAGACCCTTAAAATACTACATTAACCAAATTGATTCAGAGTATTGCTCTGTGGGCATATCAGACCGCTGTGGTATACAAAATGTGTGGTTCCAAAAGGCTGGGGGTCTTACCACCCTTGCCCCTCTCTCTTATTGGAATTTAAAACAAGGTAATATCAGTTTGTTGAAACACAATCATTTATGGTCATGCTGTTTTTTTTCCCACGAGAAATCCCATAGAAGTAACAAAAAATGAAAATCTACTCTATTTAGTGGGGGGGTTTGGGGCATTTTGCCTTTATTTAGAACAGACAGGACAGTAAGTAGACAGGAAGAGAAACTGGTAAAAAGGAGTGGTGTTGGGAAATGACAACGGGCTCAGGATTTGAACCAGCATACAAGTCCAGCGAACCATTCACTGTATCACGAGGCCAAACTGAATTTAAGATTTTGAAAGACCTTTTCAACACACGCTGAATGAAATTTAAGACCAAACCAACATAACAGACACATATTAATTCTCACTTTCCCAAATCCAATTTTTTGGGCCATGATAAAAACAATATGATATTTTCAGAGATTTAAATGTGTTGAACATTAATTAGGACAAAGGTATTGACTGCTACATTAATTATCAGTAAACTGTTACATTTTTGTCTTTTCACAAAGATCTTTGACTTCTTTTGCGAAAAGCAATTTCTAAAGGAAGAGATTCATCTTTGTCCTATACAACGACTTTTCACGAGGCTGATTATCCTACGACAATACGCCTAACAGGATCCGGTCAAGTTGTAAGACTGCGCATTAGTTTGGAGTTCAGAATGGTTTTCAAGTATTGTTGCCGTGGTGATTTCACCGTGATAACGTCAGAGCTAAATTCTAGCTTCGAGCGGTGGGTTTGATATTTGGTATTGAATGCCAAGCCACACCCAGACCTCAACCTATTCTGCGCAGCAGTACACGCCCATTTATTTCTACATTTTTTTTTAAATAAATCTCAATTATTCTCGGGTGGTTTAGACCCGAAACAAATGGCCCCTTAAAAGCAGTATACAACCTAAACAATTTATTTAAGAATAAAAGAAAATAAGTGCCACTGTCTCTTAGAAGATGAACAAATGAATGAATAATGAACAATTAAAAACTCAGCGCTCGTCTGAAAAATATCGCAAGCGAATGTGTAAGTCTGAGATTGTGGAAAATGTTTTTGTGTAAAACTCAATTTCTTCTGGCAAAATCAAAAACTTGTTGAGACTGGCTACAAAAATATCCATTTCGGGTAAGAGTATTTTCATTTCAACAGTTATAACATAAATATGACATATGTTAAGATATAGGTATTCAAGCGGATATCTAACAAAACGTGTTTTTTTCTCAATAAAAAACTTTTTTTCTCACGTGGATCTAAAAGGTCACTATTGAAGATGATTTAAAAGAATTAAGGGAACGAATAACAATAAAATCTGTGTTTATAATGCAATTATTTCAAAAGAGGAAACTGATATTACAAACAAAAAAATCTTAATGCCCACGAAGTAAATCACTGATATGGAACCAAAAATAGTAATAACATTTTTTTTCCATAAAACATTCAAACAGTAAAATTTGGTTCTTACCCAGAATTCTTTTAATTCAGTCAAATGACTGATATTTTCTATCTTTTTTATTCTGTTGGCAGCGATATCCAAAGTCGTCAGCTTTTTCTGAAAAGAAAAATAATGCAAAGATGAGACATCTGCAAAGAAAAAAAAGAGCTTTTTATAAAAACTAAAAGCACCTCTACAGTAAAAAAAAAAAAGAAATCCTCTGCTGGTGGAATCGTGCTGAAGCCAATAGAAGACACAGCCAAACAAATCTACAGATTTTCTAATTTGCATGTTTGATGGGTACCTAACAGATCACAGACCAGTTTAAGGTGCACATATTTGTTCAAGTCGATTGGTGTGATGGCCTGCGTATTTAGCACTAGCCTGTTTTCAAGCTGCAGGCTCTGTGATTGGTCAGTTTAGTAGTTGTGCGTTACTGTTGTTGCATCACAGGAGTAACATCATAACCATTTGTTGATGCAGAACATGAACCCCAGCTTAAGGGATACAGTTTCAACTGAACTGACAATTGTAATGCTTCTATGTAAGAAGAAGAGCTTACATTGTTCTCTAGGCCCTCCATAACTTCAATGCCATTGTGACTCAAGTAAAGCTCTCGCAGGTTGATGAGATTCTGCAGACCCTCCAGTTTGGTGATTCGGTTACTCTGTTAGACAGCAACAAATAAATAGAGTAAAACTAAATAACTGGCTGGAGAATGGACCATTTATTCAGAGATGACCTACCTGTATGCTGAGAACAGTCAGGTTGTGCAATCCATCGAGGTTCTGTAACTGAGTGATTTTGTTTGTGCCGAGAAACAAACTTTCCAAAGAACAAAGAGAATCCAGGTTCTCAATTACCTTTTAACACAAAAATCTAAGTTGTTACAAACAGTAAACATTGTGTTGCCAAAACACCCCAAGCATGGAATAAACAAAACATGAGTGACTTGAGGAGATCAACACATTTGAATAATGTTTACTGGAGTCTATGGGTGCCTTCACACCTGTCTTGTATGGTCCGAAGGTTTGCTTTCTCTTCAGGTACGGTTCATTTGAACAGGTGTAAATACAGCAATTTATTTCAAAAGGGCACCAAAAAATGTCCAAAAAAACAAAAGAGGTAGTCACAGAACACCTAGTTTTTGGTGAGAATACAGTGCTGACCAATCCAAAATAGAGCTAGATGCATGTTATTATAAGATCACCCCACGTATTTTTTGTTTAGAAACGACTACTTTAACAACTACTAACAAAGTGATATGACTGGCAGCTAAACTGAACTGAGCTGCCTGACCGCTGTCATCGCGAGAAAGAATTTACAAAGACGATTAAATTCATAGAAGTCGTTCTCAAATTTTGGTGTATGTTACAAAGGCTGCGTGTGAGCGAGACACGAGGCAAAGCTCTGAAACCAATAGTGATGGGGGACTCTTGCACAATTTGTTAATTTCTGCAAGGTGACTCCAGAGGAATGAATTGTGTCGGAGAGGGAACCGTTCCATGGCACATGGTTAACATCCTTATGGTTTTTGGAGTGTAGCCCAAAAAAGTGTTTAATTGGTATTTTACTAAAATGAACGAAATAATAAAAAAAAGATTAATTATTTTTGCTGAAGGAGATTCAAAGATCTAATTTTATAAAATTATCCAAACTTCCAATCACTAGAAACCATGAGCGTATCCTCTTTATCAGGATTTGGGGGTGCTCATATGCACCCTTTCTCTCTCTCTGTCATGGCAGCGCTCAGGTCATGCTCGCTGATGGCGTCAAATGGCCCAATGGCAAGAACCGTTGTCACGTCATCCATCTTTTTATATTTCATTTTTTTTACAGTCAATAAAATCCAAACCATAGGTGTGAGAGCACCCAGCGTAAGAGAGCAGATTGGAGGAGGAGGCCTCACCCGGATGCGATTGGAACCCAGCTCAAGCATCTGCAGGCTTGCCATGTTATCGAGATTGGCAATATTCGTAATCTTGTTATGAAGCAGAAAGAGCTTCTTGACTTTTGTGAGGCTCTCCAGTCCTTCGACCTTTCTGAGCAAGTTGAAGGAAACATCTAGCTGCCTGCAAATGATAAAAGTAATATTTATTAATCTTTCATTTCCGGGGACAATTTTTAAAGAACAAAACTATTATTGAACGATACAATAATTGACATAAACAATCCAATGGTTGAAATAAAGTATCAATCTGAATGCTGTAACACTTTGATATAATAAAGAAAAAATATGTCATGAACAGTTGTTTATGTGCAAATTACAGTTTATTTTCCATAATAAACAGTGTGCTTCAAATGCATTGGCCTCAGCAAAGCCCTAAATTCAGTTTTTTCAAGTATCACTAAACCAGAGTGGTGACCAACAATCCCATCATTGGCTGCTGCATGTTATGCTCATTTGTAGTGGTAATACAGTGAAATATATTTGACTAGAGGAAAAAAAATTACACTATAACAAATCAACAACTAAAATAGAAATCATGCGACCTTTACAGGGAAAAATAAGACGCGTTAAAAATTATTTAAGAGCTAGAATGGTGAATGTAAGATTTTTTAAAGCTAATACTTTTTTTCTCTGGTGATGTATTTCTGATGCCATTCACCATCTTCACTTTTATCTCAGAATAAATATTTTAAATGTAACTAAATGTTGAGAGATATTTTACCTTATTTAAAGGATCACGATACCCTGAATGTAAACAATATGAGGATTAAGAATGTGGGAGAACATGTGTCACTTCTTTCTTTTATTAACTCTTTCTGACTTCCTGTTAGAAAACAAATTTATGCGGATATGACTTTTTTTTTTTTTTGGTCCAATCCATTTCTAGAAAGTGTCGATATTCCATAATTATTCATGAATCTGAGCTCACTTATTCAATAGGAAGAGGCGTTTATTAACTATTAAAGACTCATAACTCTTGTCATCTTGTGTCAAGTTACAAGCGTTCAGCAGTTTCTAGGGTAAACTCATAAGTTTACATGCCCTCACAAAATGTTTGATTTCTTGGTAACTTTTTACAGGTCATTTTTTTTCCACCACTCTTGGGTAATGGTTGGGTGAAGCTAATTATTGGTAAACAACTGTGTTTACACTTTTAAAACCATAATGACAACAGAAACTTCGGAAAATCTGAAAAAAAACCTATGACCACAGCTGTAAATTCTAACTTTGCAATCAACAAACACATCGAAACTCTGGGTTTGAGTGAGGTTACATTATGTAGGTTTTATATCCAACTTAAGTGTAGGCATGAGTGGTTTTATCCTCTTTTAAATATACATTTTTGGGCCAGGCGATGCAGGAGGACAGATGTCTACCTCAGCAGAGCCCTACAAACTGCTTTTCCTGCTACTTCATTCAAAATCACATTACATGAGGCTGTGTCATGAATAGATATGCTCTTTTTCACACCTCTTCCTACTCTGTGCAGCTAGACACACCCAATTTGTTTGGATTTTTGGCAGATGAGACCTGTACAAGGCAGTGCTCATAGCACTCGAAAGACCATGAAAAGATGCATAAGTTGGAACTTACTCAAGCTCTGTCAGGGCTTGAAGATTCTCGAGTTTGCGGATCTGGTTGTCATAAAGATCAAGCTCCCTCAGTGAAACAAGGCTCTCCAGATTCTCAATCTGTTTGATGAGGTTTTGTCGGAGGGAAATTGTCTGGTTGCAGAAACAATAATAGCTATTAATAAAGCATACTGTACAGCCCTGACACCATTATTAGCTTTTGAGCCATTTTAGACTTTTTCACCTTTGCTTTCTTAAGAACCTCTAGTCCTTCAATCTTCCCAATGCGGCAGTGAACCAGATCAATATCCTGAAAGAAAATGTAGAGAGATTGAGATGCTGCCTTTATCTAAACTATATGAGCACAAACTGAGCTACAACTACTGATATGTTGATAGTAGTCAGTACCTCTTCTTCAGGATCTAAGGTGATTGTGTCCATATCAACCGGCGACTCCTCGGGTACTAGAAGGGTATAGCAGACAATCTATAAGAAAAGGTCTTTTTTTTTATATATAGGAACAAGATACTTGTGCATTTGAGTCCTACCACTGATCCCAATCAGTGGCCATTACAGCAGCTAGATAGGGTTTGAGGTAAGTGTGCAGCATCGCTGAGAGGGGAGGGGACACTAATGCACAAGCACCAAGAACATAAACAATCTCCAATCTGACCAGTGGAAGGTGCTTGCAGGGAGTCAATCTCTCCATTGAGACTCTTCCTCTTTGTCTCATCATCACCAGATTCCTCAGACTCACCCCGCCTGTCAACTTCAAATCACAGCTTTCAGTTATTATCTGTACACAGAACTTTAGGTGATTGAACAGAACATGGGAAATCACACAGATCAAATATTGCCGATTTAAATTCATTTAGGGAAAATAATTAAGCTGAATCTATAAAATTAGACCATCCCACAGACCCTCCTCCCAAAGCAGCAATGTCTGCCAAATGCTGATCAAGCAGCTGGAACAGCATCGCTCATTTGGAAGTGTAAATTCAAGCTCTTATACAGCCCATAAGATGACATTTGAATATAAGAGAGGTTTCAGTGAGGTACCAGTGAGGTAACGTACCTATAGTGAGGTATCAGGCTAACATTTCATTAGCAATCAGCAAGGTGTGCATCGTACAGTAGCCCAAGTTAACGTTACTATTATTAACATGTTTTCAATGCTGCATTTTTTATAACCTCAGAGTAAAATCAAAACATTTTATTGTCTGTTAAATACGATTAGATTCTTATTGTAGCTTTAGCTTTCTGTGTTAATGAAACATAAACATTCACCCATTACGGAGTGAATTGATGTAAAGAGCTCACTCAAATAATTAATATTAAACAAAAATATTCAGTCAAAAAAAAGTGTTAAAACGAAACAAGAATTCGCCGTCGTTTAATTTAAATCTCATTTAAATCAAGCTATGTCTGCTTACCTTCCATCGCTTGAGGCTCTCCGACAGATAGAGTCGCCATTTTCTTGCAGACCCACCCACTTCATTGGATGATTGACATCCGTTTTGCCCAATAAAAAAAGACGGAGGCCGTTTTGTCTGCCCACGGAGTATAAATAGATTGTATTATACAATGTCTTTCATACAGGGCAAACCAAAGCAATATTACTGAATATAATATTACTAAAAATACACACTAGTGTTTCATTCTCATTTAGATACATAACTTTTATTCTATAACATCAAATTATAAGTGGTATGTTTTTATGCCCCAATAGCAAGAAACCACACTAAATAAAAATTGTTTTATAACTATGCTGCTATATATATATATATATATATATATATATATATATATATATATATATATATATATATATATATATATATATATATAATTTTTTTTTTTTTTTCAAAAAAGTAAATTTGTATTGGACAATTAGTTCAATAACATGCAGTTAAATCATGGTCTATAAGAAAACCAAACTTTTATACAATTAAAATTAAAAAATAATTGTAAAATGGCATTTTGAACCAAGTAACCCTAAAAAAGATTTATAAAAAAGAATGACTATTACATTTTACCATAGTTAAGAAACCCATTTATTCATTAAATAAGTGGATTTACAATTTGACCAAGAAAAATAAAAATCATTCAAATCTAGACAGAAAAGATCTGATCATTATAAAACTCTCATTCAGACACTTTTCCAATGAGATAACACCCTATTATATTACACTTCACAGTTGTTCTTCGACTACAGTGAAAGGCATGGTATGATCAGACACTGTTGACAGATTCAAGAGGAAACTGAACAGTTCTGCACATGAACAAGAAAAGCGGGTTGGACATTTTTACAGAGAGGGGAAAAAAAGATAGGAAATGGCACTTCCAGGTAACAAGTTTTCCAAGTTTTGCAGCATTCTTCTTATATTAAGGCATACATTTATGTACCTTACAGAGACATTTTCAATTAAAATATCAACAAAATAAATCACAATAACAATTAAAATACATCATCAAAAGACACAAAGTATGTTAATTCTTATGTATATTATAAAGTTCAGAACAAACATATTTCCTGTTAAAACCCCTATATGTAAACAAATTAAAATATTAAATCCTACACAAGAAGCACCTTGTATGAGACCGTTCACTAAAAATACAAACTGTGTTCATTGCTCAACAACATTGTTCCTTTATTTTATTCTTCAGCGCACAACTGAAGCATTTTCATAGAATTCTAAAAAAACCTTAAACTTTTCACTAATGCTTAATACATTCACAATCTAAGAATCAGACCATTTGACTCCAGTAGATCAACGTTAATTTTATAAATTAGAAAAACACCTTTTGGAAGCCATGGGTATAAATATGAGGCCATAAATGTGAGAAAGAGGACATGTTAAATTCCCCCACCAAGTGATGCACTGGTGATCAATTCACAATCTTTATGTCCCATGTGAGACAGGAACATGTCGCAGAGACCAGGGCTAACTCTTTACAACTTGCCTAAATACATTTAAATTATTCAAAACTGTTGTTGTGGCTTTGTTTGATACATTTTTTTAAGTAAAACCCATTTCATAATAATTTTACAACAAACAGTAGAATTCTGAGAGGTAATTTTTGCTCTTTTTACTGCAAATATTTCAAAACTGGTACAGTTTTTGGGTTAGAACAAAAATCAACAAAATAAAAATGCTTAATAAATTCCCCCAAAAAGCAAAGAGGTCAAAACAATGTACATATTGTATTTATTATATGAAAACAAATTCATTTTTATTTCATTGTGCTTTGTTTTGTGCCAGAATTTTGAAAAGCCCAAGCCATATCACATGTATTGTACTTTCGAGGGTTATTACTTCTTTTCGCCACTTGATGAATAAACCCGAAAGACCGTCCCATTCTCACATTTTAATTTGAATTACAATGTTGTTAATGTTCTTCTTGTATTGTTCTTTAAAACACAAAATATATATAATATATATATAATATAATAACCTTTTTGAAAATTATATTTTAAATCAAAATTAAACAATAGCTGGGTCCGTCATTCTTACTTCATTTAAAACAGATGCTGTGATTGGCACACTCACCAGTGTGTGCAGAGACTTCTAAGGGTTAAATAAAATGAAAAACATACAACATTAAAAGGGTAATTTACATACAGTGTTAGTCATATCCACCTCATTAAATCCTCAAGATGATCACTGTGCCTTTTACAAATTAGAGGATGTAATATTTGTTGTGAAAAGTTTTTGTTTCCTTCCCATATTAATGCTTCTCCCCCTCTGGTGCAAAATAAACCTCCGAAGAACAGATGCGCCAAACCTTTAAAGCTGTAAAATAAATGTTTTTTAAAAAGTGTTGCTGATGTGTGATGAATCATATGTGGTTTAGGTGAGCCTAAATTAATATTTTAACATTCAAGCATGTTCCTTGCTTATTTTTCTTCCTAATTACTCAAACATATGCATATTATAGTTAGCCCATTTTCTTATCTGATTCTGAACTACACCACTTCATCAAGGTTTTTGCAAATACAAAGCTGGACTTAGCTGGTTTTGTCTCAAAAATGTTTGCAGTTTTCCAGATGTTTAACTTTCCTATAACGTAGATAAGAAAGATTTATTGATAAGCAGCATATGGCGCATTTGTCGTTTTATTTCTGCTATTGCCAATCTACAGAAGTGTGGACTTGAGTCTGACTCAAATCCAAGTCATATGACTTGAGTCCACACCTCTGTCGATTGGCAATAGAAGATATAAAATTGGGGACTTATTGGGGAAATATCATTTGGGGACTTGAGACTGGACTTGATAATTTGGCAAAATACTTGGACTTAAACCTCAATGACTGATGATTTGACTCGGACTTGACCCCTTTGACTCTTATAGTCATTCATTAGGTGACCTGAACATGCGCCTGATGAAAATACCCTATTAAAACGGTAAGGTTGATTTGTTTTTCACCCTGATTGCTTTTTAAAATTAAAACTTAACCACTGGATCATACTGCCCAATTCATTGATGTCCCAACATTCTTTCTGAGGTAAACATGCCAGCCATCTGCAGAGTGGTCTACAGTAAAATATTCAAATATCTTCACTTGTCTTTTGAATTGCAAGCCAGACACATTTATGAGCAATGTTTACTCTTTTTGTGTGAATAATTAGTTTAAGGTATGAAGTGAGTATTTGTTCACATGTACATCAACAGTAGTCTGTTAAAGACATCGGAAAGCTGAATTGTGGCTTGGCAATATCCTAATCCTACACCTTTCTCCCGTTTCAGGAAGAGTTCTGCAGCACTTCCTACAATATTACAGACATCTCCCAAGTCCAGAATCAGCAGCTAACCTTTACTTCGGAAGCAAATGCTACCATTGGACGAGTCTGCTGCCTAGAGATGAATGAAGCTGTTTGTTTCTGTGCTGACTCAGGGCTGGCTGTACCAGTGCATGGAGCGCTGCAGAGCCCTCTCCCAGCTCTGCAGGACGCCCCTATACTGGCCCCCCTTCTCCCCTTCAGATTTACTCCTCTTGGGAAGAAACTGTTGGTCCATTGTCAAAAGCTTCTTCAGCTCGTCTTGGTTCCTCCAGTAGCCTAAAGGACAATTAACGACAAATACAACCCTGTGAAATACAAACTAAAGGGAGCCATGTTTTAAAGAAATCTTACAAAATCAATAAGAAATGCCTTAAGTGTACATTTAACTCTGTGAGGCAAAACAAAATAAAAGGAAGGCAAAAAAAACAAACAAAATTTGTTTCGTTTAGCTTCTGGCTTTCCACTAGACAGACTTTAAGGTGAACCAGTGACCCTTAAATAGAGCTGCACAGTTATTCGTTAAAAGGTTCCAATCTCGATTTGGCCCCTAATCGATCCTAATCCAGCATTTACACCATTTAACCAATTATAATTCAAAGACTGACGTGTACAAAGATGCTTTACATACAGGGTGCTGCATTGCTGGTTCATTCTAGGGCTGTTCAACTATTATGATCATAGAAAAATCTAATAATCGATTTTGGGAATCAACACAATATTAAATATAATGTTGTATTTTCACAATTAGGAATGAAACAGATCATTTTACAGATTATTTTGTGCTCGGAACGTAAATGAAATGTAATATGAATTATTTAAAATAAAACACAAATACAATATTAAAATTAAATCCTCATTTTTATATAAAATAGTGCATATTTCATTTTTCTAAACTTGAAAATCTTTTAAAGGTGTTTTACACCTCTAGTTAATTTAATTTGGTCCAGACCAAGAGGAATAACTGATGCAGATATAGTTCTGATTCACACCACACGGATCGTCCTGGTCCTCACTAGTTGAAAATACAGCCATGTGACCTCATCATACAGGCCATCCATTGGTCTTATATATCATCATACATGTTTGGGTAAAATGAACGTGTACACGGGGAACAAAACACCTCAAGAGTGGGACAATGTTTGACCCCTCTGGGCATTGCAAATCAACACAATTTGCAATGTGTGTGTTTTTTTTTTTTAAACAATCTCAGGAAGACTTGAACAGTCGGCGCTCATGGCCCTTAAGTGAATTATGGTGATTTGTTTACATTATATGTTCGTTACGTCATCTTTCCCAGGTTTAACGCAAACGAACTTTGAGATAATTGGGATCAATTTATTTACTAAGCAAAATAAATGAATTGTGATTCACATTTTAAGTTTTAATTATTGACTGCATTTTAAAGATGGAGCTGGAATGTGACAGAAAGTAACTAGACTAGCCAAGAACCCTACTGCAGAATTAAGCTTGCCTCAAGAGGGGAAAAAAAAAACAAATACACCAAAGGTCCTAAATTGGACAAATCAATATAGACAGAAAACCTGTAAAATTATAGCTCATATTTAAGCAAGGCTTTGTTTCTGTTGATAAAAACTATATCGTGATTACTTTCGTACCTGTTCCCAATCCTGCAACAAAAGCAGCCCCAAGGCAGGACATGTCAAAGTGAGTCGGCCGTGCAATCTTACGTCCCAAAAGATCAGCAGTCAGCTGCATGATGAAGTCATTGGTACAGACTCCTCCGTCTGCCCTAGAAATGTGGGAACATGAACTAGTTTAGAGAGCTGGGATGTGGTTTTATTGAGAAACAAAAAGAATAATGTGGCCTGAACCTGATTTTGGTGATGGGAATACGGGTTTCTCTGAGCATGACATCAAACAGCTGCTTATTCCTGAAAATATAAACAAAATCACTATTATTAACCATGTTTTATAGGTAATTTTAGAAGTAGTTGTGGAGTTAACCAAATGTTTTATAACTAGAGATTCATTAAACGGGACAAAATATTTGTTTTCACCGTAATGGGCTTTCAATAGTACACCCAATCTTTGATTACACTTTGAACATAGAATGGTGGACAAGTACCACAAACCAATGGGCTCCATAGTTGTTTTAAGGGAGGGGGTATGGTTTGTAGAGTAGTTCCTCTTTGCTGGACATCTATGAAAGCTGAGCTGCTAAAAGTGAGGAGCTGATTCTGAGCATTGCACAAAAAATCTAATCTAGCCGTCCTGACCAGTGACCAGTTAAACTTGGCCCTGATATACAAATACTTTTATTCTGGCTCAAGTTAATGATTATGCATCTCAAGCTCTAACAAAACAGGAACAGAAACACATAAATTGAGGGAATTTCACTGTTTTGTTTAAACACGGAGTAGGTGATTTCTGGGAGCCGATGTTGACATATGAAATCACAAAACACTCCACTTATACCAAAACAGCAACATTCTTATAATAATAATAATAATACATTTTATTTATTGGGCGCCTTTCTTGACACTCAAGGTCGCCTTACAACAAGTGCAGTTAAAATTAAAAACACTAAAAGATACAACAGTAAACAAAACAGTAAGAGTTTAAGAACAGCACAGTTAATATTTAAGGGGAATAGGCCGATCTGAAAAGATGAGTTTTGAGATGCGATTTAAAATGTGGGAGTGTATCAGTGTTGCGGAGGTCAGGAGGGAGAGAGTTCCAGAGCTGAGGGGCAGAGCGACTGAAAGCCCTGCTCCCCATAGTAACAAGACGGGGCAGAGAGTAGAGGAGAGGAGGAAGAGCGGAGATCGGCGAGATATGGAGGTGCAAGGTTGTGGATGACTGAATGTGAGGAGAAGAATTTTGTATTGAATGCGGTGTGTGATGGGGAGCCAGTGGAGCTGTTGTAGAATGGGTGTGATGTGGTTGGTGGAGGGTGTGCGTGTTATAATGCGAGCAGCTGAATTCTGAACCAGTTGCAGTTTATGGAGAGATTTTTGTGGGAGACCAAACAGAAGAGAATTGCAGTAATCCAGGCGGGAGGTGACGAGACTGTGAATAAGTATAGCAGTAGACTGAGGAGTAAGGAAAGACGGAGACGATGTATATTACGGAGGTGGAAGTAGGCAGAGCGGGTGATGTTGTTTATGTGAGATCTGAAAGAGAGGGTACTATCAAGGAGGACACCCAGACTCTTAACCTCTTGGGAGGGAGAGACGGTGGAGCCATCAATAGGAATGGAGAGATGTTTAGTCTTACTAAGGGTAGATTTAGTGCCCACCAGAAGAAGTTCAGTTTTATTGTTATTGAGTTGGAGAAAGTTTGAGGTGAACCAGGATTTAATTTCATTGATACAGCTGACAAGGGATGATGGTGGGTGTGAGGAGTTTTAAGGAGGAGTTTCTTCCGTTTTAATAGCTCCCCCACACACATGACAGTGACTCTGAAACCCAGGTGGCTGCAGGCTGAATTGTTACTACCTTAAAACAAGTCATATTTTTTGGTATTACAGTGATTTTCAGTAAACGTTCCAGATGACACAGAACCCCTAGAGTAAAGAAAAGAGGTTGTACCACTGGTTTGCACAATACAAATTAAGTTCTTGAAACAAAAGACTTGGAGATTCTGCACATCCCTAGGCAGCAGATTCAAAAATTGATTTTGTGACCGTCTACATTTCTTGGCAGTTCGATATTCAAAATGGGGGTCCAAAGTAAAACGGATGTTTAAGTTCATTCAAGTAGAATCTCTCCATCCACACACATAGCATGGAGTAGCTACTGTTGACTTGATCAAAAAAAGAAGATCATGTTTGATTTGTAAGTAATACTTTGATAAATATGTTTAAAGCAGATTGGCTCCACCTACCTGAATGCCACAGACTCCAGAATTGCCCTTACTAGGTGTTTCTTAGTCGTGGAAGGTTTCAATCCCATGAAAGAGGCACATGCTTTAGGGTCATTCATAGGAGCCTTTGGAACATAAATTTGAATTAGATATGAAGGTCTATGCTAGTTTCACAATATTAGGAAATTTTATTAAGACTTTGATGAAATACATCAGACTCCCACACAAACACAAACACATATACCTGTAAGCCACTGAAAGAAGGCACAAAAAACACTCCGTCCGAGTCCTCAACACTTGTAGCGATGGCTTCAGTCTCCTTCACATCAGAAAATAGATCTGCAAGATAGGTTCCACAAGAAAAACATTAAAAGCTTGGGTCACTAAATGATATTAGAAACCATCCTTGGTTCTTACCAAGATCCTGTGCCCATTTAATAGCAGCTCCTGTTCCAGCAGCATTTCCTTCAGCCAGATACACAACATCAGCGCCGATCTTCCAGCCCACCAGAGGATACAGACCTATACAGATGATACAATTACATGAGATTGCACCAACCTTTATTATATTAATAATAACCAGATGGCTAAAGTTTGTACAAAAACTTAGATGTTTGCTTGTAAATGTGCTATTTTTAAAGTACAGTGGTACCCAGAGATATGAATACTTCAAGTTACGAAATGTTCAAGATACGAAACGTCTCTTCCGTGTCCTGGCACTCCTCTCTCCTGTTGCAAAAAGGGGCTGATGCGCTTTAAAACACTTTAAGTTGAGCAAAACATTATGTATAGATTACTAATAATGTGCAATAACAAATGTTAGAGTCAAGGTGTCGTAAAAGAAACAACGTTTATAATGTGTAAAGTGCTGTTCTGTAGCGCAAGTTAGAGAAACCCCCGTGATGCGTTCTCAGAAGCGCTCTCTCCATTACGCTCGGTACTGTTTTCGCTCGTGTTTTAAACCGTGTTGGTGTTCATAATTTGTGAAATATCTTGAGAAAGTTAACCTTCATGTGTGATGCTGGAATGTCTCTGCCATCCGTTCCACCTCCTCCGACACATCGCTTCACTCAAGGTAAGGTTTCACATTTGTGTACATATTACGTATTTGCTTATGTTTTATTCTGTTTTATTATCATTTATTACATTAACAATGTGTAGATTTAAGGATTGAAGAAACGTTACTTGATTTTTCTCTGGTTTTCCATCTTTTTCCATCTACATCAACTGTTGTTTCTGAGAGTTGCACGGATTAGGCGTTTTAGATGTAAAGCGTTGAGATACGAAATGTTCAAGATACGAAAACCACCCTGGTACAGATTAATTTTCGTATCTTGGGGCACCACTGTATTTATATGAGTCAAAATGGATTGGTTGTCAAGATAAAATATTTTTGTTGCTATAGAGGAGTCAGTGACATCTAACAAACGCTCCCCGTGCCAATATGAATGATATAAACCAACCCACATGTCTCCATGACTTGGGGGTTACATAACAATGTTCGCTTTGTCAATTTAAGTTACATAAACCAACTGGTTGCTAGGGTAAACAGTTTGGTTGCTAGGTAGCAATCAGTGATGTAATAATTATTTAAATTTTTACATTAACATACCAAAACCCCCACTTCTCTATGACGTTTCATCTTGAACATATTTTTGCTGTTTTCCATTTATTTTAAATGGCCATTATTTGTCAACGGTAAATATTTTTTAAATATCTTATAGAGCATGGGATTCAGATACTTTTGCAAGTGGCTGGTAGGCTGTTGCAGAGAGTGAAAAACCCCACAAGTGTGGTCAGTTTGAAGTTTCTATGAGGTTCTCAGTTTGAGTTATAATTTTGCAAAGTTTGACCCCATGTTAAGTCAATGGAAAATGTTCCAGGATTCTCAGCAATTTCCCAAATTCCTTTTGAGGAACCAGTCAGAACAAATATAGCAACTTGAGTCACACCAGTTTGGATGTTTTTGTGAAGTTTCTACACTTTTGCCCTAGCCCTTCACATGCAAAATGGACAGACTCAGTTTCTGAGTGCATGAGCGCCAAGGGTTATGTGAAACCCTGCAAAATGCATGCTCACCCTGATCTATTCTCTGCGTTTAAGAAGGAGCATCATTGATCTAAAGCACATGAATAGGGCAGAGATGTAACTGCCTTAAAATAATTTATAAAATAATTATTAAAGTTTTTACAGGCAACCAATGTAGGTCGACTACTGAGAACCAGTGGGGCCAACCATACCTGCTACAGAAGTGTGTGGATTGTTCCCCGTGTTGATATCCATAAAGGTCCCTGTCCCCATAGTGATCTTCACGTCACCAGTTTCGAAACAGCATTCTCCAAACATGGCTGCTTGTTGGTCCGCCATCTGTGAGGAAATGCATACCAAGTGGAAGAAGATGGTCATTTTTTGACCAAATAAAGAAAATAACGCATTACAAGTGTTGTACTTACAACAGACATGATTGCGATGGGTACCCCAAAAATGGATGGGTCACACAAACCAAATTTATGACTGAATCAAAGAATAAAAGAAAGACTTTTATTGGTGACATCACCGCGGACACTATTATTTATTTTGACGTATTTTTGGTAGAACTGGATAAAGCGTAAACCAACCTGGTATTGTGCACCCTGGGGAGGATGGAGAGAGGTATAGAGAGAAGTGAGCAAAGAAACCCACTCCAGCACATCTGAAGACCACACAACACAACACAAACTATACATTAAGAAGAAGCACAATCTATCACATCACATGAACATCTACAAAAACAGAGTAAATAGCCACATTTACACCATTCTGCAAGAGAAATACAGGGAGAATCACTGGGATGGGTGAGTTTTTGTGCTTTGATTTCCTGGCTTGATATTACAAATAACCTAGCATCTGATCATTTTAGAACGGTCATGCAGATGGTTTTATTGCTGCACTTCTTAGATCATTTGCTCAGTGTTTGTTTTGCTTGTGGCAGAGAAGCTCAGATTTGACTGAAATCCTTCGACTATTTAGGGCCATTAAGAATTGAAGTTCGCACAAAGGTTTGGATGGCTTCTGAGCAGGGTGCTCTTCGTCTGGGGCCAGAAAATATTGATGCAATGAGATGGTGTTTGAGGTACAATAGATGCTCTCCACACCACACAGGGAATCTGGAAAGAAGAAGACGTCGACAGAGAAGAAAACGAAACACCACACAGAAAAAAAATTATGGATGTTGAGCAGTTTATTCTGTTTGTGGTTGACCACGGGGAGCTGTTTGGATGTGTGGCACAATATTTCATTCTTGTTTCCTGCACAAAGTCGCTGAGAAAATGTGATGAGTGCCACAGAGCGGCTCTTTCAGTCCAACTCATGTCATCAAAAAAAGCCTGCTTTCATGGTCATTCTTGTGAAAAATGGAAGAAAGGAGAACTCTTTTGGTCTAATAAGTGATGTCCGAATGGTGCCCATGGTTTTCGATCGCTTGGAGTTTGTAGTTTTTTTGCCAAGAAGAATTGGCTGCTTTACCAACAGAGAAGAAAAAAGAACCTCATCGACAACTACCTCAAGAGACTTTAGGCTGTCATTGATATTGAAGGGAGGGAATACAAAATATTAAGAGTGTGTAAACTTTTGATCAGGGTCATTTGGAATGTTTCTATTGTTATTAAAAAAAGTAAACACAACCACTAACAACAAGTGGAAAAAAACGTTTTTGCGTTATTCAAAGTTTCCCAAAAATGGCCACAAAATCAAAAATTTTGCCTGGGTCTGTAAACTTATGAGCACAACTGTTAAAGCTGTGAAGCTTATTAAGGGTCAGTGTTTCTGGTTCTGCCATCCCTTTAACAGTCGATTTGTTTATCTCTCAATGCATGCGCTGTACTCTGGCCTACGATTCAAAGGTGATGGTCAGATAAGAGCAGGTAAACAAAATGAATGGCTGTGACTGACCTGATAGGAATCAAATATTGCTGTTGCGCTGGCATTTGAGTAATCTGTGGCATGAACCAGGCCTGCAAACAAACAATACAACATAACAGTTATTTCACACTCCATAACAGATTGCTCCTGGTCTCAAAGCTCAAGTAGCCTTTCGTTTAGACTCGCATTACAGTGCCAAACAGGCAAAACCTGAATCACAAGATAAGAAATAAGAGAACAGCTTTAACGGACAATATTTACACTAACTGCAGGTAATCAAGTCTGTTGTCAGAACATATTTAAAACTCAATCAATGCCTGAGTGGGACAATCAAAAGCTTTTTTGCTGTGGCATGTATAAGCTTTAGTTTGCCAATTGAAGCAGGAAACATTTAATAAACGTTAAATCCTTATTACACTGAAGCATTGAGCTTAGCAATGCACTTCAAT
The DNA here is from genome assembly GCA_007224835.1 of Danionella cerebrum. NCBI lineage: Eukaryota > Metazoa > Chordata > Actinopteri > Cypriniformes > Danionidae > Danionella > Danionella cerebrum. The sequence continues at coordinate 266,556 of SRMA01025510.1, forward strand.
TCCCAATGTTTTTTTTCTGTTTCTACAGAGCAGAATTAAATAAAGTATATTCATTTAAATAAAAATTGAGATTGGGCTGGGTATTGTGACCAATTCTGCATTTTTCTAATTTTTATGGTTTCGATTATTCATATTTTGATATGAATGCTGGTAACTGATACTCTCCTTCATAAGTTTAGTACTGAAACACATATCTACATTAATAATAGGGTGCATAATATTCATATCCTTTTATGTGAAGCATGTGCATTAAGAATCAGTTCGGGGATTTCCCGAATCTACATTGACGATCAGGTAAAAACAGAGAATCAATATTTTTACCCAGCGCTAGTAGGAAGGACCCTCCAAAGGCTTCTAAAACATGGATTGAGATACGGCAATGGACCCCAAAACCCTGGAGTGTGACATTCACCTTTGTCTTGAATTGTGGGCTAAGGCATGTCTAAATATAGTGTCAGCCAGTGATGTAAAAGGTCTCGTCTGTGATTTGTTTTCATTGACAATGAATAGATTTGAATGCGTCAAACTAGCTTTATTTAGGCTCCACACTGAATGTATCATACATTTTCTTTCAGCATCACTCACTGTAGGAGTTTTCGAAATGAAACACCAACCTTTAGTGAGTTTGTACAGCAGCCAGGTGTCTATGGTCCCAAAATAACAAGAGCCGTCTTCGACTGCCTGCCGTAGCTGCGGAGTGATGAGGATACAATAATTATTGCTTTCACATATGTACCAAAATACACCAAAACCAAACCTGCTTTACCTGTGGGATGTTCTTCAGGGCCCACACCAGACGCAGCGACACATGCTGTGTGGTGAACACCACCAAACTGGCAGCAAGGAAGCGCTTCTGTCTGGTGAGGAAGTGGAGCATCTTCATTACCCCGTGTACCGTCTGGAACACATTCAACCATGTGAGCAATTTCAAACAACATTTTATTTCACTTTTTAATAGCAAAAGGAATATTTCTTGTTGATTCATAATTTTGCTAGCTTAAATTCTGACACATAAGACTGCCCAAGAACCTTACTTTGATATAAAGTCCGGGTTAGGACCTGAGCGTTAATTAAAAGTACATTTCTGAATTATAGTCACATTAATAAAATGTGAACACCCTTTAATGCCCAAATGGGCATTTATTAAAATTCTGGAATAACAAAACAAAAAAAACTGCATCTATACCTCTACTCACTCAAGGAGGTGTCTCTTTATATGATTTTTAATAACTCATGCCAATTTATTGCATAACTTAAGTAATTAATATAGTAAACAAACTTTGTTTGTTTGTTTGTTTATAGCCAAGACAACAGCAAAGGTTATTTCATGGCTATATGTTGTATTTGGTGTAACAAATCTAAAACCTATTTAAAAATGTATGATTTCTCAACTGCTATGAGTATAGTAAGTCAGTTTTGAAAATAAAATTTAATAGTCTGCTAGGAACTGAGAGGATTACTTTTTAGTTGTCAGATTTCAGATGTTGGTTCCTCATGGAATCATAAGTGATTATTTTAAAATGTCATTTTAAAAGAGCAAAAAAACACTTGCACCGAGACAAAAATGTATAAAATATAAAGATAGTGTTGCAAATTGATATTTGATTATTGAGAGAAATAATTAACCTGATCAGTGTCTTTGCAGACATGAATATAATTAATAATTAATAATGAGGTTTAGTTAAAGGTAAATTGAGCAAATTGGCTTTTTCAAAAGAGGGAATCAACTGGTAGCCCTTGCGTTAATCTGTGCCAAGGAAGAGGCTCTCAGTTTCAAAAAGGTTGGTGACCCCTGGGTTAGACGGCCCCTTGATTTGCACACACTGCAGCAGGGATTTTTAAGTCAGCTAAAATATACAGGGAATCCCAATCTCATGTTTTAGGGCAGTTGAGTTTCACAGATAGGTCCCTCCAAGGCCTAAAAATGCATCTTTCTTAGACACTTGTTAAATACTCTGGCAGTGCATTTAGGATCATGATGTTTGACAACCAGGACCCATCTTCAGTGCTCTTACTGATGAAAAAGTTGTTGCCTAAATCTTGGAAATAAATAGACTAAGCGAACCATCCATTTATACATTTTATCTCCGTTCTTGGGTATCGGATCAAATAGGTATTAGCACCGCTGTAGATTAATTTTGTCAGAAAGATGTTTCTTTAAAGAAGAAAACAATCAAAACGCAATTGTTTACTTACATTTAAACTTTAATCTAAACATTTTGCTGCCAAATTCAAAATTATCCAGTGAATAATAAGTGAATGTTATACACTAAGAATGATTCTAAAAAGTCAATGACAGCAATGACGGCACATTGCCTCATAACACAGCGTTAGTCAGATGAGGATAAGGAGAAGTAGAAAAGCATGACTTCAGATGACATCACCGAGAGTAGCATCCTGACCTTCATCGTGCAGGATCCATTCCATGACCTCACCAACTCAGCTGCCCTCATGTCTTGCCACGTGATGAAATTATGAAAGGGTTTTCCTGTGTTTCTGAATATGAAAACAGAACATTAGGGATGCAACGGAACACAAAGCTCAAAGTTCGCCAAGTACCTTGATTTTTTTTTAAAATGGTTTTTAGTTCGGTTCTGATGGTTTAGCAAATTAGTCATTTCATCCACCCTTTGTAAAGATCCCATGATTTTATATAAACAATATGTTCATTATGTGCCCCTCTGATTTAGTTGGGCTTGGCTGTTTGAATGATTCAGAGTCTCTCTCGCTGTGTGTATGTGACTTGCAGACAGTGCTGCTTGACGACAGTACAGCAGAGCGCTCATGTTTCATGTGTTGCCTTTTGCACAATTACATCTGATTAAACAGGGCTTGCATGCGGCGACATGTTTGCTTACCGTTCATCTCTTATCTTTGTCGTATTCAACAGCAAGCCGAAATATCTCCAGGTTTAAAAACCTCCTCAAATCGCTGACTGAGGGAGATGCGCTCTGGTCTCACATAGAGTGAAACTACTCTAACTTTAGTGCTTGCAGATTGGATATGTACACAAGGAGCATTGTCATTGATTGGATATTTGCTCCTGAAAAGCTTTTACATCCATAATCAAATGAGTTTTCCAGTAGTTTTGAAATAATAATACATGCGTGAGTTATTCAAACGAGGAAAAGCAAAATCTCGGTTCACCATTCAGTTCGGTATAAAACCAGAGTATTGTGGCATCCCTACAAGACATGCATTGGACTTGTCAGTTCACTAATCAGCAAAACAATCACAATATAGTATTAAGATATACTGACCTGTCCCAGGTCATGAATGTGGCGCGCTGGGTTGAGATGCCTAGGCCCTCCATTTGACACATCTGTAGTCCAGAGTCTAGACCAGAGATGAAGAGAGAAAGACCATGACAACAGAACAGTACACTTATGAACACACTTTTTATAGCTCCTCAATTTACCATGATGGGGATGTTTTCAGCCACTTCAAGGTGATTTTGAGTCTAAATCTGGCCACAGCTGTTATGTCTCCGATGACAAATTTTTAAAACATATTTTGGGAAAATATTTGCAATCTGGGCAACTGTTAATAGCCACTATCTGTTGTAAATATCTATCAATATTTCTTGACCAATTTCTTTAACTACAAAGTTTATTATTAGTTTTTTTATCCAGGTTGCCAAGATCTTACATGATATCACTGATTTCAGACACACCCCCCATAAAAAATAAAAAAAGACTTATTTTCAATATGAAAAATGATTGTGGCCTGGATTTTTTTTTTACCTTTTATCACAATCTTGGACATTAGTGACAACATTGATGGATTAGTCATTTTTGTGTAGCACCAGATTTATTCTTTGTGGCTGTTTTTCTCATTGGCGTCCATTATAAAGACCCTTTTTGATTGCAAAACATCAAATATAACATAAAACACCAAATATTAACACATTCTTGTTTGTCATTTCTGTTGGTAAAGGGTAAAATGTGAGATTTTTACTGTTGATCACCATTAAAAAACATCAACCTGACGGTACTCAGTGTTTCCCTTACCATTATATTAGGGGGACGCCCCGCCCCCCCAACAGCACCCCCCGCCCCCCTTGAAGGTCAAGTTAATTTTATTTTATTTTCGTCGAAAAACGACAGAAGTACCGTAATTTATATATAACAGGTCTTTGCTTTTTTCTTTTATTAAACTAAATAGCATTATGTTATTTATACGATGGCATGTAATTTCTGTCTCAACGTTTGCGCGTTTACAATTGTCCTCCGTATCGCGCACGGCGGAGTTCCACCCCGATGCGCGCGCACCGCGGAGTTCCGCTCCGATGCGCGCGCACACACACACCCATCAGCGGACAGAGACCGCGCTTTAAACGCTCCCAAGGTGGTGGTGATGATGACAGCACGTGTTCTGCTGCGAGCAGCAGCCGGTGTAGCTTTCCTACTCCGAATCAAAGTACAGAAAAGAGCCCAAGTGCTGCATGTCTTGCCCCTGACAAGCAGCAAAAGTCTAGCCACCACAGAACGACAGGTTTTGACCCAGCTTGGCTGTCAGAGGGGAAATACTCCCCCTGGCTGTACAAGACTGATCTTGGTAAGTAAGTAAATACACACAAGCATGAATGAACGAATTGATAAATAAATTGCTTAATTAATAGCTAGCTAGTTAGTTATACAATGGCATTTCCTGCTTTAAACTATCACTATGTTAAGTTGTCAGTTATCACTTTTAAAGCCTAACAGTTAATGTATTTACAGGTCAAAACAGACATTCGCAATAGGCTGCAAGGGGACCATCTTGCAGCCTGCATGCGGATCTCAATAAATGGGCCAGAAGTTTCAGACTATCCATACCAAGATGCTCTGGAAATGTTCTTTCAGAAGCCCAGAAAGATGCACTGCAGTGACAAAAGCTGCACACTTTGTGAATAATTAACATATTAAAATAAATCTGATGTCTAGTGTTTAGTTCAGTGTACAGTTGTTTAGTTATTGTACAGTAATTGTTCAGACATTATAATATATTGGTATACTGCAATTAAAAGAAACATATAAACACTATTAAGTGTTTGTGTGAGTGTTTTGCCGCACCACCCATAACACCACAACCCCCCCCCCCAAGGCCATGATCCTAGGGGAAACACTGGTACTTGATCAGATGGGAAGTAGTCATGAAAATGAATTGATCGGCGTAAAACAGGGTGGAATAGTAACCAAAGTTGATTTTGTGCAACCAAACTGTAAAAATACATGTTTATTAATCTTTTTTTTTGGATGGACTCTTTAGAATGCAGCAGGAGATCATGAAATGTTTTTCACCTAAATTTTCAGTTTTTTTAAACATATTCCTATTGAGCCTAAAGAACAATGTACCTGCAAATGATTTTGAAAATATTTCAGGTCTGAAATGGTTTAGGTGATACATTACAAAACATCCTGAACATTTTTGCACGTATGCCAAAGTATTAAAATAGGGTATCAGTTTAATATAATTAATGTGATAAACTGTTTAATATAATTAATGTGATAAAATAGTACAAATTTCCATAAGGATGCGGAAGAACTGAAGTGTTGCATAATTTGAAACTGAACAGGGCCGATTGGTTGTTCTTTTCCTCATTCTGCAATAGTTGAAAATGAAACCAATATTAAAGCTCTACTCAACTGAAACTCCTACTCGTAACAATACAAAAAAAACTGGAGAATGATATGTTTACAAAGATGTTACAGTTTGAGCAACAAACTGTAACAAAAATGTGTAAAAATAATTACCTTGTGCCAGGTCAGATCATTCTTGTGGGAAATTAAGAGTCACATCACATGGATGTTTGTGACGGAAGGGAAACAAAGTACGGTATGTATTTTAGACTATTTAAAGTAGAGTTGCGTAATTACTTTTTAAATGACTGTCGATGTCGATTAGACCCCCTTACAAATGTAATCTAGCGTTTATACAATTTAAACAATTGTATTTTCAGAAAGTTGATAGACTTTGATCATAAAGTGTAAAGTTGATTCAGAATTTCTGCGATGCTTGTAACTATAGCACCAAAATGTTGATGTAGGTTGGTTTTTCTAGAACGTTGCAGTGTAAATATACATCATGGCAGAATATATAAGGTATTAATGAGAGTAGAATAAAAGCGCAGTAGACTTTATAATAATGAAAAACACGAAGTGCAAAACATTAATGCTGCCCTCTAGAGGGTGGAGGAAATTACAAGCTATAAGACAAAAAACTGGGAATTTACAGTATTAAAATTCTTTCTTAAATTTTCTTTAAAATATATATATGTATACACAGTGGTACCCCGAGATACAAATGCTTCGAGTTACGAAATGTTCGAGATACGAAACGTCTCACGGGAAATTTTTTGCTTCGATATCTGAAGAAAAATTCGAGATACGAACATTCACAAGCTGTTCTGCTGTATTTTCCGCCCGACGTCATGACGTCACAGTGCGCTTCTGGGTCGCGGGGCGTTGTGCTTCCGGGTGCTGATACACTTCAAAACACTTAAATAACACAGCGAAACATTATGTATAGATTACTAATAATGTGCTATAACAAATGTTAGTCAAGGTGTCGTAAAAGAAATAACGTTTATAACGTGGAAAGTACTGTTCTGTAGCGCAAGCTAGAGAAACACAGTCACGCGACGTTCTCAGAAGCGTCTTGAAACCGCTTGTGCTTGAAACCTTGTTTGTGTCAGTAATTCGTGAAATATCTTGAGAAACTTTCATACGTGGTCCCGTAATGTTTTCTGCATCCGTTCCACCTCCTCTGACACATCACTTCACTCTCAAGGTAAGGTTTCACACTTGTGTACATATTACGTATTTTGCTTGAGTTTTATTCTGTTTTATTGTCATTTAATACATTAACAATGTGTAGATTTAAGGATTGAAGAAATGTTACTTGATTTTTCTCTGGTTTTCCATTTTTTTCAACTACATATACTGTAGTTTCTGAGAGCCGTTGCACGGATTAGGTGTTTTACATGTAAAACTTGCTTCGAGATACGAAATGTTCGAGATCCGAACGTCACCCTGGAACTTATTTCGTATCTCGGGGTACCACTGTAAATATATAAATGACTAACAAACATATTTTTCCACATTTTAGTGAAGGAGTGCAGGAGGTGGACTCTAATTCTTACGTAATACTTTCATTATTTTATTTAAATTTATCATTTATAGTATTTTGTTCAATGTGCACTATATTTCAAAACGAACGCTATATATATATATTATTCTTTATGTAAAAATTATTATTGCCATATTTATGAAATTAGCTGTTCAGGTGTAAAACATTAGTCAAAGCAAAAACAGAATCGTGCAGTGCATCGATAATCATCCAGTGGAATGCTGCTCAAGTTCTTTTGAGAATGTCTAGGGTTTTTTTTGTGATATTAGAGTCTGAATAAAGATAATGTCTGACCTTGAACTGCTCCCTTGACCACAGTCACAAATCCTTGCCACAGCTCCTCGGGGTCGATCTCTACCCAGCCGGGCTGAGGGTACAGCAGAGACACCTGTGGGCCAGGAACTTGTTGTAAACAGAGCCAGACAGCAAAGCAGTCCCATCTAGATGCTCTCATTTACCTTGGCGGAGCAGGAGCCCCGGATACTGGCGCTTTTGTCGTAGACATGGCACCTGATGGAGGTGGTTCCCACGTCCACGGAGAGAATGAAAGTCTCTCGTTTGCTGAACCCGTTTCTATGTGTCCCCATTACTTTACACTCGCTTATTTAGAAAGCAACAAGCCCACTCCGGTCGCCATGCCTCGGGGAGAATCCACGCCTCGTCTCAAATAGTCCTGTTTTCAACTTTGCTCCTTAGACCTTTGGGTTCCATTCCTGCCAAGACTTGAACGCCTGACACCCGGGAGAATTTAAACTCGCGACGAAAGCCGATTAAAAGTGTTCATTAAGTAACTCTCAAACTAGAAACAGAGCAAAATTGCCCAACAGCTTTCTCTCATGTGATCTCGCGCCTTATTTTAAATCGGCAAATGAAAGAGCTGGTGTTTAAAATAAACGTGTATAATTACGCTTTTCTTCGAATGTGTACAATAAAAGTTGCACAGATGTGAAATAGAACATTTAACCGGTAAATAACTAGACGAGAAGAGGCGGTCGATTAAGTACAACAGTACAAATCACTACGTCACACATCAGTCGATAGGTGTGGAGAGTTCTTAAAGAGACAGAGCAGCTTTCTTCAAGAGGGCAGAAAACACTATGGCAAGCCGTTAAAACTTTGATTCCCAGCAGTGGGTTTGCATTACAGTTGGGGCTTGCCACTAAAGCCCTGTCTCCGCATACCAGGTCATTTATATACCATCTCTATCCCCGTAGGGTTTTTTTTTGTTTAAGTAATTTCAAGTAATGTAATCAGGGTTCACAACTTTTTATCAAAATCTAGCCCATGTCCACAATGACAACGACAAACTCTACCTCTTGAAGCCAGTGTTCCATAATTTCTTGCTACCCATGAAAACGTCCAACCCCTGTTCATTGGGCATTTTTTCCCATTTCAAAGCCTAGCCGGTGGTCTTCCTGAGAGAAATTTGCATATTCATTCATTCATTCATTTTCCAACCCGCTTATTCCCTTTTGGAGTCACTGGGGTCTCCAGCACACATTGGGTGAGAGGAGGGGGTACACCCTGGACAGGTCGCCAGTCCATCGTTGGGCAACATTCACGCACAGTTTCACACCTAAGTGGAATTCAATTAATTATTTATTTAATTAACCTAACCACATGCTTTTGGGATTGTGGAGGAAACCGGAGTACCTTGAGTAAACCCACGCAAGCACGTGGAGAACGTGCAAACTCTTTCCAGGAAGGTCCTCGAAAGCCTCGAACCAGCAACATTGTAACTGGAAGGCCACAGTGCTACCCACTGAGCCACCCCAATTTGCAAATTAGATTGCCAGTTTCCACCACAAGACAAAAAAAATTCTATTTAATTGAATACTTTATATTCATATTAGGAATGTAAAGCTCTTAAATGTATCTTTAGATTCACCAGTGGATGAATGCCCATTAGTTACAATTTTGTCGTCTTAAGTGTGGCTTTTCTTCTAAGACTATAATTGGGTGTACTTAATTTTATAACTAGAGCTTGAATTAATTTGTTAGGATATCAATTGTATGTGTCCAAATGAACAAATCTTGTTTGCAATCAACGCCCTACATTTTTGGGAGTATGTTGTAGTATAGTATCTCACAGAAATCGTTTATTGTGAAAAAGTAATATAGTGGAGTGTGCTCATTATGCCCATCACTGTACATTCACTGCCCACATTATTATAGATTCAACAAGGTGAATCAAGTATATCCAGAAATAATATCCCAGTGCACCCTCGTAGACTCATATCATGTGTTTGAAAGTCCAGGACATCGAAGTCTGGAGGGTGCATTTAGGACAAGGCCCTCAACAAACGCCAGCACACACGCCCTTCATATCATAAAAGAGTAGAGGTCCATAAGCATGGAGGATGCCATTTAGGCCCCCTGTCCCAAAATATGACTCCATCGCACCCTTGTGGACTGATATTGAATGGTTTGGTCTTCTTGACATCACCAATGTGTCGTAAGGTGGACAAATCTGGAGAGTACCATTTGGAACAGTCCCTTTGTCACTTGGTTCGAACATTCAGCAACGGTATAAAGATGGCCAACATTCCCCAAAGTTAACACAAAATTGCCATCCAGCAGATTCAAGATTTTCAAATTGAAAAAAAAAAACCAAATAATAGAAACATGGCGAAAACAAGTGTACTCAACGTAATTTAGCGTTCAACACAAAGGATGATTTGAGAATGGAGAGAAAAATCAGTATTTTTTTCTTTAATCTGGAAGCAAGTCTGAGTGAATGTTGCATTCTAAAACTACGGCAATCACTGAAAATCTTGACAAAATAAACCACACTTCTCACAAGGGGAAGAAGTTTGATAATAAAAGGTTTATTATGAGAACAAAAGTCTATTTACAGCACACCTCCATGATTAGAGGTGCACTCTTTTTGCCTTTCCAGTCATTAAATAACTCAAATTAAAATTACTTTTGGTATTTTTTTTTAAAACTAAGACAAAACAGAGGATAGAAACATGTTGAAAACAGTGAATGAAAAATGGTTTCGGCATAGTTCCAGAGAGCAATATGAACTATTCTTGTTCAATTTGTAAACTAGTGCATATAAAATCCATCGATTTAAATACACAGATTTCATTTAAAAACGCTAGAACTTAAACATCTGTGAAATACACCTTGTAGAAAAATAAAATCCACTGATTAAGCGCACAACCCTTGAGAAAAGATAATATGAGCGTTGTATTTGAAGTGTAAATCCTCAGCCTGACCTTAAATTAATATACACACACACACACACACACACACACACACGCACACACACACACACACAAATCACACATATAATAATCAAATCAAGAGTTTACATTTGTGTCAATCAGTGTGCTCTCTGGCAGAGTGAACATTATGGCCTGACTTTAACACTGTTTTAGTGCGTCCAAACTAATCGATAATAGAGAACTGGGCTTAATCTGAACCTTTGAGATTAGAGACGGTGGTCTTATCTCTCGGTCCATGGTGGAATGCATCTGTGCAATGCTTGAGAGATCAATAAAGACATGCAGCAGCTTCTGCCACATTCTATAAAATCTGTCCACAAAGTCCAGTATACAAAAGAAAGTATTGCACTTTGACTATTAAAATCAAGCAAAGCACATGATAAAAGCTCCAAAATTGGGTGAAAGTATGACGGGAAAAGGCAGAGGAAATGATTCTGGGAGCCATTTTCTGAAGTTCATAAAATATAAGCCACCATTCTTTTCCCTCAATAAATGTTACCTTAAAAAACAAAACTAAAGCAGTGCTACAGTTAAAATGATTTAAATGTGAAGGTGAAATTTTTCTGCTATCAATTGGTTGTGTCCTGACACTTGCGGTATCTGATGGATGGCGTGAGGACTCCATCAGTCCATCACTTTGCCAGCTTCGAAGTTAACGGCTAGTTTTCTATGTTTCCTCTTGTTAGCGGAGCCAGGTGTGTGAGCGCTGGGATTTTGTTTGGGTGTCTTGGGTGTAGTGTGGATGGGCTTCTCTGTAGGCTCCTGAGCGCTGTTGGATGGTGGAGTCTTGGGGGTTGTCAGATTTGAGACAGAAGTGGTGCCCATTTGACTTGTAGTCTCCAAGTTGCTTGGCACCTGTTTTGATTCCTGGTTCTTGGTTCGGCCTGAAACTCTCTTCTTAGTCACCTAAAGAGTAGACACACCAGCTCATAGTGACATTGAAGTGGCCGTACAGGTCAAAAGCAAACCATTGCATACAGATAAAACAAGGTTAGAACTGCTGACTTGAAAAATTCCTGGTTCAATATAAGATTTGAAACTAATTTGTGTAAATAAAAGTTTGGTTTCAGGAATATAAATAATATTTTTTGGTAAATTTACTGTTTACAAAGTGAACAAATAAGAGAAAAATCAAACTCAAAGCATTATTTGGTGTTACTACCTTTCGCCTTCAAGCCAGCAATTATACAACCAATTAAAGCGGTAAGTAGCAATCAAAGGGCTGGAGCACCTCCAGCACCTCTCGGTGGCCAGTTTGTTGGTCAACTTATACACTTGAGAAGTGTTAAAATTACTTAACAATACAGGCTAATAATGAAAAATAAATCATGAAAAACACATCAGGAAAGACCCCCCCCCCCATGCGGTGCTAATGAGTCTAAATAGTGTAATCAGAATTGGTAAAAAAAATAAATAAATAAAATGCCTGTTTTCTGAAAATGTTTTATTTCCAGTGGCATCATGGTGGCACTGTAAGTGAGAGACTACATGGACATGAACTGTTAGCATAGCTCTCAAATTTGGCACCAATCAGACATTGTTCATGGTTCTGTTTATGGTGAAATTTTTTATTTCAATGGCAACCGCGAGAATTCAGAAAAGCCTTGCAATTTAATATCCCACATGCCTTAAGAGAAGACTGATGGAGTTTAGAAATTAACTGATAAAATCTCTAGGAAGAGTTCATTCACAAGCAAAAGTGCCCCTTTTTAGTGTTTTTTGCAAAATAGCCATCTCCGTCGATTATGGAAACGTGATCCAAATTACTTGTATTTAAGTCTTGGTGCCTTACACATGTGTAGAACATCATTCGCATACAACAAACTGAGTGCACAATGCATTTTGCCACACCCACTTTTCGAACCACAGTCACAAAAAAATTTGGCAGTTCTGACGTGAGTTTTCACATCTCTAGCTCATTTAATTTAGTCCGGCCAAGAGGAACAACGGATGCATTGTAAACAGACACACACCAACTCATAATGCCACGCTCAAGTGAGTGTGGATGCTGTATTCGTTCAAAAAGCCAGTTTTTGTCATCTTCATCATCGTTTAATCATGTTCTCACCACAAACTAACCACTGTAGAGTTCGTTTAGAACCACACGGAAACTACCTCCTCGAGCAGGTCTCGCAATGCTTTTTTAGTCTGCTTTTTAGTTTGGAAAACTCCAGACAACGATTTTAAAGCAAGCTTGGGTTTCAAGTTGTGCTATTCAAGCTCTTATGAAGACAAACAGCCAAAGCTGAAGACCGTTGACGCGTTGGTCAGCCAAGGTAACTTGTTCAGAAGAATAAACATTGAGCTATTTACTTTTCAGAAACTTGCAGCAAACAGAGGGGTCCAGGTAATCCCATCCACTGTCAGGAGAAGTCTGACAACATAGAAGAGCTGCAACCAAAAGGCCATGGCATACCCACAACTTGGGAACACAGCCAAGAAACTCAAGTATGCAAGAAAAAAATTGGAAACGTGTTGCAGAAAAATGGCAGCAGGTGTTCTGAACATGACAGCAGTACAATAATGAATGTTCCTTGAAGGTTTGGGAATGAGGATTAATGTTTTCAATGCTGAGAAATGCACGCAGATCACCATCAATGGCACAAAATCGTTACGCATTTTGCCAAAAATGTATTCTGCATCAGAACTTCAACCCCAAACATACAGCCAAAGTCATTAAGAAAGTCTTCAGTGTAAATAAAAACAAACACTGGATGGGATTGCATGGCCCTGAACTCAACATCATTGAGTGGGTCTGGGATTACATGACAAGACGGGAGGATGTGAGAAATTTTTGCTTAGTTCTCCAAGAATTGCTGCTGTTTTGAATGCATGGGTTACACCAAATATTGAGCATTGAGCCAACAGTTTCCAAGGACGTACTCCATCATTTTACTAAGTTACTCTCATATCTCATGTTTCAGCTTATAGAAACAATAGTGAGCCTTATTATATGTTTTTCTTGGTGACATTACAATTATCACCCAAATTACACCCAAATTATCAGATTTTCCCATAAACTTAAATTTATTAGCATTCATGCTCAGTCAAGGAAGAAAGTAAATGAACCAGATTCTAAGCTGCCTTATACAAGATAGTAGACATCCAAACCTGAAGAGGGACAAACTGGTTGTGGGATCCACTGGTGGCTGAGGTCACAGGGGCATGGGCTCCTGGGAAAGTACCTCCAAAGAACGGCTGACCCTGAGAGGGAAACTGCATCCCCCAATGAAGAGGTCCAAACCCTTGTGGGGGAATCAGAAGACCACCTGCATAAATAAACATCACAGCTAGAGTAAATCCAAAGTCAACAGAACTGAATGGAAAACTGACAACAAGGCGACTCAGACCTGGTGGTGGAGCAAACATTGCTGGATGAGGTGCGAGAGGCCTCATTGGCTGAACTCCGGAGAACATTGGAGGAGGCATTGGTATTGAACCCAGGGAGTTCTACAGAAGACATAACCTCATTCAGCAGTGGAAAAGTAACATGCAGTGCAAATTCTAAATCTATAGTGGTGGTATAGAACACTTAAATGTTATGACACATACATTGACGAATTGTGGCCAATCAGTGAGCTCTACAATTGACCAGTCAGTGATCAACTGGATGTTGTGCCATGCCTTTTTTTCCAATCTGAGAAAAGTATCACTGTGGCCCGATTTATCGATTATTTTACTGATTATTTGCAATAAAAGTACTAAAAGAATCAAAGGCAAGCTGTGCTGTTGCAAAATGGGTTGGTGGAAAAGCTGCATTTGATCCTCTTCAATGAGACTTACCAGGCGTTGAAGGGTAAAGAGAGCAGCTTTCTCTTTAGCTTCGGCTTCAGATGGGCACTGGGGACCATGAACCAGTAAACCATTGGACAGCTTCACCTGACACACTGTCAGATTCTTAGGAGAAAAAAAGTCAATTGTAAACTAGATGACCCAAGTTTTATTAGCAAAATGAAATGGTTTCCAAGATAGACGTTTTTGTTGCTATGGAGAAGTCAGTGACATCATACAAAGTTCCCCATGCCAAAATGAGTAATATTAAGCAACCACCATATCTCTATATTTTTCCTTAGCTGAGAGAGATATGCAAGAAAGTCAAGTTGCTATAGATGGGGTCAGTCACATAATTTAATGTTCCCTTTGTAATTACAAGTTATATAGATCAACTTACATGTCTTTACCAAAGCTGAGTGGTTAGAAACTTTGATTGCTAGGGTAAATGGTTTGCTTGCTAGGGAGCCCTATTTCTCTTTGAAGACATTCTCTTTCATCATGAAGACATTTGCATTGGCATTTCCCTTTTATTTTCAATGACCATTTTGGGCCATTAAATATCTTGGTAAATATGTAACCCCCTCTAGATTGCGATGGACTCAATGAATAAATGAACAGAACCCCTTCTAGAGCCTTTATGGCAAAATACTGGGGTTCAAATATTTTTACACAGTGGTTAGTATGTTCCTGCACAGACCCCTCCACCAGCGTGGACTGTTTGAAGTTTTTATGAAGTTGTCAGTTTAATTTACAGTTTTACAAAGCTTGACCTCAGGTTAAGTCAATGGAAAATTTCCCAGAATTCTTAGTTATTTACCAGAATTACGTGGTACCAGTCTGAAAACATATAAAGCCAAGACCAGTTAGCATGTCTTGGCAAAGTTTGGTGGCTGTAGCTCAAACGATCTTTAACAAGCTTAAGTTTAAAAGAGGTTTGAGACTAAGCATTTTTTTTTTATAGAATATATTAATTGTAAATCAAGTTGGAAGACTCTGAACCCCAGGTTGAAGATGATTTAACAGAAAATGTGGCTTTATTTAGCTTACATGTCATACATGATTCTGCTAAAAACACTCTGCTCTGAAAGAAAGGAGAGGAGGAAGCTTCTCCTCTAACTTGTGCTACAGATCAGCACATTCCAGTTTACAAACGTAATTTTTAGGACACTTTGATTCTAGGCGAGTGACAAGTAGAGACCCTGGAAGCTCCATGTGATGTAACAACTTAACAATAATATAGGACGGCAAATGTCTCTAGCCGACTATATTTAAAGAGCTTGTAAATCCCTGCCTGTGATGTCCTTCCAGTTCTATTTGAGAAATCAACAAAAATAGGATGAACTTTTTCTATCACAGTATACAGCAGTATCTAAAATCCCCTTTTCAACAGAATAGCTGTACTGCAACTTGTTGAACACATGTCGAAAGCAAACAGCAACCATTATAAACTTTCCCAGTTTAGCAGAGCCAAATATTTTCATCATTTAGTTTCCCATTAGCAGATTATTGGCTCTACACATTCTATGCAACTATATATCACAATAGAACCATGACAATCAATGGCGGATTCATGAGGAAAGCAGGAGATTACTTTTGGGACATTCAAAATTATTGTCTGATATAAACAAAAGATTGATGAACCTGTCTGTTTCGGAGGAAGGCGAACTCTGGGGGTCCCATTGCAAGTCCAATGCAGATCCGGCCAAGCTCAGTGGCCATGCTGGCCATGAGAGGTGGCTGTCCGACCTGAGGAACAGCAGGTGGAACAGGAAGCGGAAGAAGAGGATGAGCAGCAGCAGCCAGAGAAGGATTATCCGGCTGAGGAGTGTTTATACAGGCAGCTGAAAAAAAGAAAGTTATCAGATCCACAGATTGAAACCTTGAAAGAGCCGCAGACAGGACACCTGGCATTACCTAGTTTCTTGCTCGAACGTCTCCTGCTCTGTTGATGGCTGCTTAGGTTTTCTGAACTCTGACAATCACCCGGTGACGTGGAGTCAAGAGCAGAAGTAGTCATTCCAGGACTATCAATCTTCAGCATCTCTTTCAGAACTAAAGTTCCCTTCTGCTCAGAGGAAAAAAAAAGTTGCTTAGACATTAATAAACTGCACATATTTGTACAGCAATGTATATGAGAGAAATAAGATTGTGCACCAGGGCAAAGGACTGTGGGGAAAGGGGCTCTCCTGACTGGTTCTTGGGCTCTTTAGGCAGTTGATTCTTTGAAGGCTCGGGATCCTGTGAGATCTTAAGGTTGGCTATAAGCTCCTCAAACTCTGTCGGTGCCTAAAAGTAGTAAAATACTTTATTGAATAATTGAAAAAGTAAAGAAATGGGTAGATGTGTCAGAAAGCAAATGAACATTAATTTCTTGGTAACTGGTTAAAGTCATTCCTATAAGGGCCGTATGCATGGTCGTTTAGTTCCAACCATGTTCAATAAAAAAAACAACTCATACAAGCAAAAGATCCAAAACAGGTATGTGTATCAAGCCAGCTACTGCCCTACAGAAACAACTTAGCACATGCCTTTCTTAGAATTAAACAGTAATTTCCCTTTACCTTAGTTGAAGGTCCCTGAGGAGTGGTTTTCAGATCCTCGTTTCTCTTCAGGAGCCTTATAATGCCAGTTCCAGCCTAAATTTAATTTATTTCAAACAAATAAGGAAATGCATCAGCAAAAAGATCAAATATATTTTTAAGCCCACATAAGGTTTCATTGTTTGTATGTACATGTTTAACCCAGTTTTTAAAAAATAAAAGCAAGTATATACTAGTTTGTTCAGCTGGACAGTGTCTTGTCTCTGTTCAGAGTGTCCTTCCAGCAGGTTCTGATGCGGCATCTGGGATTCACCAGCCTAAAAGAAACAAGCATTACCCTCTAATGTTATATATATATATATATATATATATATATATATATATATATATATATATATATATATATACATATATATATATATATATTTTTTTTTTTATTTAAACATTTGTTTTTTTACCTTACAATGAAATATGCTTTTTGGAATTAATATTTTATTTCTAATGTACTTAAAGATTAAAGAATTCTTGATTATTCATAAGTAGACAGCCATTGGTCTAGGCCTATATTTCAAACTAATTAATTTCATAAATCTGTTGGAACATTGAGTCAATACATTTCTCAATTCGATTAATTATTTTCTTTTATTGCCAATTTCTACTGATCTTTCTGACTTCCAAAAAGCTATTATGAGATACGATCTCTAAAGAGAAAATTAGCTACATTGATTTACATAAACATACAAGGAATTTGAATGAAATTCAGGTTACTAAGGCTTTAAACAGCACATAGAAATGTTTTCCTGTTGGCATCCGAAAGTCATTTGTTTATTTTTCAGTCGCTGACAACCAGGCCTTTAGGTCAACGTCAAAGCAGTGCCTCTGTGCTTTACTATAAAAGTAAAAAATTAATGCACTGGCCTCTAGGCAAAATAATGACCGACTGGGAGCTTTCTATGGTGACTAAGAGAGGCAAAGTCTGAGATCCATTTCTACCTGTTAGTCCTCCCACTCCATTTCACATGAGGTGATGGGGTGTCCCAAATGTCTTTTGAATGAAGGGCTACACTTGAAACGAAAGAACACTTTGTCCGCTAGTGCAACCAAAGATACCAAAATGTAATTCTGCCATTCATAAAAGTTACAATTTATGTGCATTTTCATATAATATATATTTATTAATATTAACCTTACACAGTTAACGCACATATGCCACGCCAAATTATGATTTCATTTTATTCATAACTTTTTTATAACAAAAAAAAAACACGGAAAGTGATGAACCATTTGACTGAATAACATGATTTCATAGGGGTTTGCAGACTCATGGGCGAATATTTTCAACCCTTTCCCCGAGCCATCGGTTTCAAGGGTTAAGTCCTCTACTAGAGCTAAGGGGTAGGATAAGTAAATAGAACTTATCCACAACTTGCAAAATTAAGAGTTGCATGGTTTTTTATTATTATTATTCAAAAGACAAGATTTTGTTGTATTTTTCGGGGCACAATAATAGATGACGATTAACTGTGGTGGCTCAAAAACCTACAGTAAATTTTGGACTATAAGGCACACTTAAAATCATCAGCAAGCCTTACATTATGGTGCATCTTATAAACGAATTCTGGTTGTGCTCACGGATCTCAAACCAATTTATGTGATTCGGAGCACTCAAAAATCTGTCAAAGTGTTTTAGAATGACTTGTAAACAAAACCACACCACAGGAAGTTTAGTTTGTTTTTCAAAAATATTACAATGACGGATTGCCACCATCTATGCAAACCAGTTTCCTTCACAGTCCCTCAAAACATCTTTTAAAAAGCAGCAGTAGACGCATCTCTTTCATGACTCTTAAAGCATTCAAACTCAATAGATCAAAGGGCACCTACATGATTCTGCCAGTGAGCAGGTAGCTTTTGGGGCATTGCTGAACTCTGAAGAGACTGCCACACATTATTGAACTCCTTCTCATTATTTGAGCCCTACATGAACACAGATACATATTAAACTACAAAAGTACATGTACTGCAGACGATCCTGAGCAGTAAACAATACCTTGTGTTGGTTTTTCTGGTTGAGGGCTTTATGCGTCAAGTTCCTGTTGCCCTGTGCGTCACCCCTGAGACTGAAGCCTTGTCTGCCATTCTGTAGCTTTTAATACAAAATGTGAAGTCATGAACTGAGAAGGGATCACGAAACATGTGCTCAATCTATTTCACACATAAGAATTGATGGACGGTTCAGAGTTCAAAATAGTTTTGGAAATGTATTAAAGCCAGTTCTCGTACTACATGAGAGTAAAAAAAAAGTCTAAAAGAGGTAATTTCTTTGCCTGTCTCCAAATGTGATGAAATCTAACCCAACCTTTTCTCAGGCATAAACATGAACTGTGGGGCCACCACTCTGGAATGTGTTTTTAAAGATAGGCTATAAAGATTATCAGGAGATGCTCAGTGCCAGGTACTCAACATTTGGTATACCTACAGTTGAATTCTGAATAAAGCTGTATTTTAAAAAAAGAAGTGTGAGTAATTACTTTAGAACATGGCTCATTTGAAGGCTGCTCTATTGATGATGGATATTCTGCAATTTGTGTGAATAATGCTTTTTTCGCTCTGTGCACTTTGTTGCGTTACATTTTATATATATATATATATATATATTGCTTTTCGCAGATGATGTTGTCTTGTTGGCTTCATCAGGCCAGGACCTTCAGCATGCGCTGGAACGGTTTGCATCCAAGTGCGAAGCGGCTGGGATGAGAATCAGCACCTCTAAATCCGAGGCCATGGTTCTCGACCGGAAAAGGGTGGCTTGCCCTCTCCAGGTAGGTGGAGATGTCCTGCCTCAAGTGGAGGAGTTTAAGTATCTCGGGATCTTGTTCACGAGTGAGGGAAAGATGGAGTGAGAGATTGACAGAAGGATTGGTGCAGTGTCTGCAATCATGCGGTCGATGTACCGAAAAGTCGTGGTGAAGAAGGAGCTGAGCCGCAAGGCGAAGCTCTCAATTTACCGGTCAATCTATGCTCCCACCCTCACCTATGGCCATGAGCTTTGGGTAATGACCGAAAGAACAAGATCACAGATACAAGCGGCCGAAATGAGTTTCCTTCGCAGGGTGGCTGGGCGCTCCCTTAGAAACAGAATGTTTCTAAGCTTATCCAATCAACTGATTTTTAATAAAAAAATGTAAAACAAAATGCTGTAGGCATAAGATTCAGTACACAAATTGAAAAAAAGAAAAGTGTGAATTAATTACGAGTGTTTGTTGAATGGGAGGTTATAACTCTCCCATTGTACATGCATTTTCCTGTTTCCAAAATGCTACATCTCTACAATGACCTCTCTTTCCCTTCTCTGTTTTCGTGGTCAGATGGGTCCAATTCACTGCATTTAACAGTGTATGTGATAAATAAAGGCTTAATTGATTGAATAAAAATTAACTTGAAACACTCTTGACTTTCAAGGTTAGGGTGCAAATATGTCAATGACGGGATGACAAATATCTGAGCGTAGAAAGCATTACCTGTGTAGGGATGAACGGCGAGCGTGGGGAGTGGTTAAGGCTGCCCAGTTGGCTCTTGTTGTGTGAGCTTGCTGACGAGGATGCTGGCTGGGGTTTGACAACCGCTGTGAGTTTGTGTGAGCCATGCTCTTTCCTACTGCCATGGCTCAGGTTGATTAAGGCACTGGGGGGCAGACGATACCCTCTGTTGGGAGAGCACCTGAAATCACAAAACCAAAAGTCAAATCTACCAACAGCAAAAGGCTTTTTTTTTTAAGTCAAGTACTTGTGTCTAACACAAAACTGGTACTCTGAAAAAAGCCTATAAACATGACATGACAAAAAGTGTAAACCTAACATATATAATGTGATAATTCCAGAAACAAAAATATCAGAATTAACTTAACTAAACTCACTTGGTTCACAGGGTCTTTCAAAAATAGACAATGTATATTTACCTGATGGTGAGTCCTCCAGCAAACTCTTCATCAAACAGCACTTCATATAGAACTTCTGCTTCACGATCAGCTGATGAACAAAAAAAAGAAGAAGAAAAAAAAAAGAGACCAGAAATGAAGTATGGTCATTACACCCGACAACCAGGGTTCTAAACAGGTGGGGTACAGCCCGACGCGGTTGAATTTGGACTGACACCAAAATCGACATGCTACTTTAACCATGCAAGTTCCTGACATGTCACTGAATTACAATTGATCACCCACCTTTTCCCCAGATTTTTCAAAAGTGAGATGTGACAGCACCTGCTGAGTCTCAGGGGTGTTGTGAATGATTAAAAGCATGCATCAAGTTTGCTCCATTACCTCCTTTGATGCCAATGACTGTTCCTCGAAGGCCGAGAGGAACAGAGAAGCTCTCCCTCACATTCACCACACGATCAAACAGATGATACTCAGCCTCTGGATCAGGAACAACACCGTGCTGCTGCTCTAGAGGCTACCCAAACACAAAAACACACAATGGAGAAATTCTATTGATTTGTATGGTTTTATTTATCTTGTATTTATTTATTTTATTGTTTAAATCTATCAAGCATTGTGCTTAGCCTGCATGTTGGTGGCACTTATTTTCTAACACCAAGTAGCTACACAATAACTCATCTGCTAAAATGGTTCATATGCCACAGTGAAAATGTAACCAGGTGGAAATTTTACGGCATTAAGCAAGACAACGCCTATAAAATGTTTCTATGTGTGGCGCCAAACACATACTCCATGATTATTGTATGAATCCCAAACGAACCAAAATGGACCTTATGCACACATTTCAACAACAACCACCGAAGAGAACACCGGGATTGCCACATTTAACATTCTTGGTCGCACACTGACCACATCTGACCAATAACAAGAGTCTGGAGATGCAGTGGAAATTGTACTGCTGCAACAGGCTCCAGCATGACTGCATTGGTGGTGGGGCAGTGATGGTCTTGGGAGGGATTTACCATAAAACCCTATATGTGAATCTGTTTAGCCTGAGGACTATAGCAGTAACCTAGGCATCATCTGTCGGCAATCTGTGCATCTGACCATTAAATAGTATTTATTCTTGTTTGTGACTAAATGTAAGGGTCCTTAAATTAGATGTTGCAAAATACTGAAAAAAATATTGATGAAGTATTGATTCGATGTATTTGAGAACACATTGGTTTGCTACTTAATTCACTTCTGTTACTGAATGTGTGTCTGGCTTTTTAACATTTTTTAAAGCCCTAGAACAGTGAATTTAATTTTTGAAGGCCGGTTTTCAATTTTTGACTTTGCAAGACACTACAGAAACCCTGATAAATTCACAGTTTCACATTTGCTATGGATATAACATTTTTGTTGTTTGTTTTTATTTCCACTTCAGTCACAATGAAGACATATTTACTGAAAACCTACCCTAAAAAGCAGATGGGGCTTCACGGTGACCCGAACTTTTTTGTTCATCCTCTTCGCCTGTCACCAACAGATCAACAAATCATCAACGTCATGACAGAAAAACATTTTACTCTGCTTTTGTATGATTGATACCTTGAGTTTATCCAACTCCTCTTCGATTTTCTCCACAATCCCTGCATCCAGAATCTGCAGGTCACATGACGCTCGGGAGGTGGAGCTGACAGGATGAGTTTTCAACCATCCCTGGATCTCCTGGACTTTTTCAGCCCTTTTAAATAAGACATAACCAGTTAGCATTAGCTCAGAAACTGTGCCATGAACATTGAAAACATCAAAAAATGTTTCACCCATTTTCATCCTCTCCTGGCCAGACATCGTCTTCATAAAACACATCATCATGACTATTTCTTGCTACATAACCAAAGATCTCTGGAAATCTGAGAGAAAGAAAACGTATTTAACATTTGTGCAAACATCCAGTGAATGATTCACAAATACAGCCACCTACCGTTCTAAGTATTCTGCTAAGAGTTGCTCCACAGCAGCCGAGTAAAGCCATTCTTTCTCTGTTCTCTTGGTGTAACCAGGAACTTCCTCATTCTTTTTGTTGAATTTGAGATTAAGGCCCACGTTTACTTTTTGCTCTCCATGGGGACTGTAACAAGTTAAATTAAACATTTATCAAATAATATTTGGGACACTGTTTAAAATGGCAAAAACCATCAGTACTTTCAGAGTAAAGTAATGCTGTGATATTTCATACTCAGAAGGTAAATTTTCTTCCTCATGATTTTGAAATGGAGAAAGTAATTTGTCTTTGGAAGTTTAAAATTCTTTATGTTTTGAGATATTTCAAAGAGGGCAGGGCTTAGCAACTGGCAAATTGAACAGCACAGCTCTAAATTAATTTTAAATGTTAATTACTAAACTTGTACTAACTTTTTCTTGGATCCTCTTCCAATGAAGATGCTACCGGAGAACCTTGAGACGAGGTAGCTGGTGATGCTTAGCCGGGAGGCGAGAACATAGCCAGGGCTGTACTTCACAGAGTATTTCTGGAATGAAAAGATAAGATTAGTAGAAAAGGTAGAACAGTCTGCATCGCACTGAATGGAATGAACAGGTCATTTTGTAACATTCCTAGCGATTTTCTGCAGTCGTGGCATTCAGAGTCATGCTAGAGCACAAGGAACAAAAAAACAAACAAAAACAATACGATTTTAGTCCTAAACAAGGGTAAACCTGAACTAGAGACATACATGCTGGTTCTGGATTAAGGCATCAAACTGAGGTTCACATGGCACAGAAAAGATCACTCTGACTCGTCCCTCGCTGATTACGTCACTAGAATCTTGCACCTGAGCAAAGAAAAAACATTTTGTTTTCCTGACATTTAACCACTGCAGTTCGAATAGAAAGAGCCGAGAGCAGAACATACTTCCCCGCCTGCACCATAATATGGGTTTCCAACCATAAAAACGGTAGTTCCTGGAGGAAACAGCTCCTCCAGTGTCTTGAAGTGCACTAGTGAGGAATCAAAGGCTTTGATATCCTAAAAGAGAAAAATGCACACTCAGCACTTTAAATTCATTTTTTTGAATGTGTGCTTTAACTATATTTGTGGGAATATTCACCTTTACAATGGTCTGATATGGAAAGGGCAAGATCTGTTTGGCAAACTGCTTCTCCAAATGGACCTTTCCGTTCTGACCAATGACGTACTTTCTGCCTGACAGCAGTTGTGCATAAACCACCACATCTGTCTCATTGATTGCAATGCCCTTGCGCCTGCTGAAACTGAAACCAAAATGAAATTTGTAATTAAAATATAATAGTAATTAGCTTTGATATTTTGGTATTATATAAACATTACAAAAGCTATGATATCAATTGCTAAGTAATTCTAAATAAAATGAGAGAAAATACACAATCATCTTTCAGTTTAATTGTACAGAATACAATTTGGTACCATCTAGTGGTTAATAGAAGGGATAACTATTGGAAGTACAATACCTGTGAAAGGGTTTGTCTTTTTTCAAAGTTCTTTATTGTATTTTTTTGTAAAATTCAATGCAATTATTGTGTAATTTAATGAAAACAATATTAGTAAAAAAAAAAAAAAAGAACCTGGAGTTCTACTATACAATGAAATCAAGCATTGCAAAAAAAAGTTTCAAAGATAATTAATAATACAAAAAGAGGCCCAGATTTCTAAGGATTAAACATGACAGTCAAATGGCTTCCATGGGGTTTACTGTGAGTACAGCCAAATTGTCAAGTCCTTGTTAATTTACACTTGGCATAAAAAAAATTGTAAAAAAAAAAACATTAATATTACATTAACATTAGACAATAGATTCACTTTGAAGGGGGTTTTCAATTCCTAGCAATATATTTTAAGCCCTTCCCATTAACACTTAGATTTCAAGGAGAAGCCAAAGGCTTGAGGGAAGGATTCAGGAGTAGAGGCAATCTAAGCCACCAAGTCTGAAAAAGCATTTATTTATTAACTCAAGAAACCTGACAAATAATTACACAAGTAAATCATTTTTTTTCCTCCATCGGCTGTTCCATTTCAATCACTTGCCCTTATCCCTTAGCCAGTGAAACTAAGTGCTATGAGGACCACAGAAAGCCATATAAGTCATCAAATAGAATCACTTATAGTCGTTTGAAAAGTTTTAACCAATAATAAAAAAAAAAACATTTATGTATCATGAGTCTTTTTCGACCTTATGGAAGCAAATATATTCAGGTTCTGCACTTTGTCTACTGGGAAATCGCCTTCCCCCTTCATTTGAAGAGTAGGTTGAGAAAAAAAAAAGAATAGAAAAGAATTCTAAAAAAAGAAAAATTTTGTACAGAAGGGTATAAAGCCATTTGCCAAAAGCCTAAATATGACATTTATTGGCTCAATTGTTAAGGATGTATACCGTTTCACAGTTTTATTCCGTTTGTTCATACACTCAACACCAGCCAACAAACCTAATTTTAAAGCATCGATGCATTACCACCTCACTATTCAGAAACTACTAATGCAAATCCAAAACTTAACTACACTCATAAGCATAGGATAAATATTCATGCATTTGCTGGTCAATGAATTAATGTGTTCAGTTACTGAAAGTCCACAGCCAATTAGAATGAAATGCACAGCTTACTGCTCTGTGAGGCCTTGCACTTCTTTGACCCATTCCTTTTGCTCTTTATCAGTCAAATGGATAACTTTAGTTGGCGGTGGATTGTTCCCCAAGTAGAGCACTTGTGATCCTGAAGGTTCATCTAGAGAAAACCTGCAGAGCAAGACCAAGAGCCATTGACGAGAATGAGTTTCTTAATCAAATCGCACACAATCTTGAAACATAATAAAGACATTACTTTGTCTCTCCATCTGAAACAGCTACAACTCGAGCCTCCATCAAATGCGGCCAGCTCACAAACAAAGACTTTCCAAGGACTAGAACTGCTATTTCCTCCACCTACAACCAAGGAAAACAATCACTACGCAACACAAACACTACTTTAAGTAGGAAATGTAAGACTTGCCAAACTGCTCACCTCCTCCATCTCGCGGCTTGGTAAAATGTCCAGAATCATGTTCTCTCCTCTGCTGCTTTGCTGAAAGACCATCACTCCACTTTTCTTCTTGTAGAACTGTTTGAGAAAAAATAAAATAGTGAAAATGGTGCAGCAAAGATCTACATAGACAACACCTGATGTTAGTGTACTTTATGCCGGATATGCTGTAGGGTGGGGAATCCGCAGAAGTACAACGCTCCCCGATCAACCCTTTGGCCTATATAATCAAGTGGCACCCGCCAGGCATCCATTGGGACTGGTGTTACCCTAAAAAGTACACAAACACATAGGTTGATGGTGGTTTTATTGCAGTTTCAAACATTGGTAGTAACAGTAGCCTTGTTTTAGTAGGGTTTTAACACAGGGTTACTACTACAGGGTTATTCAAAAATAATGAACTGGTTTCACTAGATAATATCTTAGAATACAAAAGTAATACTAACGTTCTGCCATTTAACAAATATTCAACACATCATTGAATATTAATTCATTAACCAAGTAAGAAGACTTTAAAATCAAGGTTTAAGAAGATTTAACTGAAAATCTGGTTTTATTTTGCTTAAACATTACAGATGCTATTAGCTAAACACATGCTGCATTGAGATCAACGAAGATCGAGAAGGGGGGGGGGGGGTTATCACATACAATTCTAAATACTTTTTCATTACACACACACAATAAGGTGGCCACCACCTGCACCACAAGGCGCATAAATGAGATCAGAGAGTGAGATGAGATCACCAAGCATGCATCAGCATGAAGCCCAATGTACCTCTGTATGGGCAAATGTAGAGCATACACCCTGCAATGGAGTTTGACGTACTTCCCAAAACTTCTAACAGTGTAAAGATGTCTAAGAAGAGTCTATGAGTGTAGAGTCTGTGATTGGTCAGTTTGGTAGCAGAGATTTATAGAGTGATGCTATACACGTCCAGGGGTGTCTGCCATGAGAGCCCAAAACAGATATAACGATATAATCTGTACGATTGCTCTTTAGGCTTGTACAAAGAATTTCAGATAGAGTAAACCAATCAGAGATGGCTGGGCCAGTAACCAGCAGAAACTAAATACATTTTCAATTTAGAACCATAAAAAAAAAAGAAAATGATTGTAATATTTAATTTCAGTTAGAAGTCATTATTGACTAATCCCTACTCCATTATTTAGTATTTATTCCATGTTGTGGTCTTATCTTGTTTCAAACTAGTAACTTCAATTTAAAAAAATATGGATTTATATGTTTAAATATTGATTCCATCTATTTTTCCCCTATTAATTAAAAAAACAAAAAAGGACAACCATCCATTAAGTAAACTTTATAATCGATTGACAACACTAAGAAAAAGTAAATATTACTTTTTTCAGTTTAATACAAAACTTAAAAATACCAAAAGTTATTTAGAAGATGGGACCAGCTAATTTTTATTTAGAACTTCACATTTATATGCTACACATTACTGTGTGTATTTTACTGTTGAATCGCAGAACAGAGATTAACATTCACACAACCTCTTTGCTAATAAATAGTGAACACACTCTGAATAAGCAAGACTGGGCATGAGTGCAGAATTTAAAACAGAGCTCTGTCTTTAATTTAACATTTTTGAATTTCAATTTTTAATTTACAAATGATCGCAATTTAGTTTTCACCCTCCATAATGAACTACTACTCCCACCACACACTGTTAAATGAAGACTGAAAATAAAAACAACAGTAATAGTAGCATCTATAAACAAATGGAAATAATAGTAGTATATAGATGGACACGTTAAAGAACAAAATTAAATAATGAACAGATTTCCATTTTATTTAAAAAATAAACCATATTTCTAGTGCAGAACTAACCTGGCATGGCAGTGGACAATGCTGGGGAAGAGCTGAGGCAGAGGTGAGGTGTAGAGATAGTCCAGCTCTGTATCAAAGCAGTAAACAGCGCACTCAGTGTGTCTATTCCTGGCCTTCTCCGATGGGCTCAGTTTAGGAGTGTAGGGATCCATAGCTCCCAACAAGCGTTTCTGAAAGCAAATATAAGAACATTACCAAATTGCGCAAACTCCTCCACAGGCAACCACAGGTGGGTTCAAAGTACCTCATCGATGAAGGGGATGAGCACTACAGCTTCCCACTCCTGTTGCTTGCCATTTAGGTCCGTTTTGAAGTCTTGTGGGTAGTACTCAACAATGGGTGAACTCGGTGATGTCATTAGATGCTGTGAAGGAGGTGACTGGGTAAATAAAGGAGACTTTCATTTGACTATGATGTGATGGGGACGAGGTGTCTCACCTGGTAACATTGTGGAAGAAGGTCTTTGCTGGCTGAGGGCAGGACGCCCAAGAGCTGCTCAAAAGGCATGAAGGGCTTGGCTAGATCAAAGGTCAGCTTGAGATCAGAGATGTTCCTCACATCAGAAAGGAAGGGGGCGTAGTGAAATGGATAATACCTGATTTCATAGATGGACATTTGGGTTTTGTTATTACTATCTGAAAACAGCAATGATTAACCAAGAATTATGTGTCAACTTAATTATGAATTCTTTCAGCTCACCAGCTCCAAGACTGAACTCCATGGTAGTAATAATGCAGGATCCACTGGATCCCCTCCACGTAACATCTTGCCTGATTGGCTAAAAACTCACTGCAAAAGAAAAAAATAAAGTCATATGGGAGTAAAAAAAAAAAAAAACAAACGGAATGAAAATCTCACTCTGAGACGACTTCTACTTCCATCTTGGTCATGTAGTAGGTGCGCTTGTACTGTCGAAACTCTGTCTCGAACATATCATCATCCTCACAATCTTCCTCCAAACCTTCTGGTAAATATTGGAATGGATTAGACAAAATTCTGTATATTGTGCATGATTCATTCAAACAGTATCTGCAGACTTTTTTTTTTAATAACAAAACAATTTATATTTAAGATTCACGTCAAATCAGCAAAGAAGTTTAATAGCTCTGTATGATTTGGGGGGTTGGGGCTGGGCTGTCACAATCTGTTGCTCATAATTCACAGTTTAATCCCAATATTAAATTTGTTTGCAAACATTCTTGAAATTTGTCAGTGAAAAGCTTCTACATGGATACAATGCTTATTTTCTGCATTGCTATGAACTATAATACTATAGTTCTATGTAATATGTATAAACATAAGTGAAATAAACTTTTTGTTTGGAGCAAGCCCCTATTCCATCTCATGCTTCCAAAAATCTATTTAATATATGTTGCCCGGGTGGGGCACGTATCAGATATTAAACTGATAAGAACAGATACTAGACTTGATCTTAGCCTAAGAAGAGACACGATAAGTGAACTAAACCTTTGAAAAGATTTTCTATATATCCTTAAATGCCTTTATTTGGGCTATATTTCAACATTGTTGAATTTAAGGATTTGTAATGACTGTCTTTTAATTTCTGGATCTCTTTATAGTCCAGCATTAAAATAAAACCACCTTTTCCTGTTGTGCTGTGAGATTCTCTGACTCCATCAAGAGCGGCGAGACACAGAGAGTCATCTGAAGACTGAAACAAAAACAAACAATCGGTTCATTATTCCACTAATTTACCATTGGACAGTCATCAAAAATTATTTAACTAAAGAATAGAAGTGTAACCTTTTTACTTTTGCACTAAGTGACTATTAATGTGGATGGTCATTTACCAAACCCAGTAAATGCAGTTATAGACTGTTAAAAAAATAATACACAAATACTACTATTATTAGACAACAAACTAGAAACATGGCAGAAATCATCTATTCTTCTCAGTTTTTGCGGAGGTGTATTCAAAAGTGTTGTGGAAATTGACCATGGAGTGTTCTTAAGCCCTCTAGGGAGCCCCTGTTTTCATTTCACACAAATCCCTGTGAAACCTCTGACTTAGACTGAAGTTAGGACCACCCACATAATTAACATACGGAAACAGAAAAAAATAATAATTTCGAAGAAAAAAAAAATACAGTCATGTTGCCATGTATTTATTTATCTAATATATTAATTCATGTATTTAACCATTTATTGAATTTACTACTTCATTTAATAATCCATGCATTCATTTATTAATTTGTTGACTTGTGTTTATTTAAACTTAATAAAGGCGTCAACTTGGATGCATCTCACGTCATACCTTTTTCTTTCTCAAGTCAACAGCTCCAGCCTCCTCGGCAGCCCGCCCAGCAGCTTCATTCAGGTATTTGTTCCCCACTTTACTCTCGAACCACTTCAGATCCACAAACACCTCACTGAAGTGCTCTCGGTCAAACTAAGAGACAAGATCACACAGATCTCATTTTCCACACACTTTCTACAACGTTTTTTTTCATTGAAGAGCATGAGAAAACCATTTCAATATTTAGAACTTTAACATATACAGACTGAGAAAAAGCAAATATAACTCACTTCTGACAGCTTCTCGAGGTACTTTTCAAAGCGTGCAAGGTTGAGGTGGCCATTTTCGTTCAGATAACCTTAGGAAACAGCAGAACATTGTCAGCAACGTTTCAGTATTAAGCTACCATGACAATATCCAACACAAAGGTAGAGAGGAGCTCTAATGGCTGGACTCACCCCCGAGGCTAGGCAACACATTAATGTAAGTGCGATAGAGCAGCGGCAATGCATCATGGTTGATGTGCAAATGAGGAAGATGAGGAATGAAGTCATTCCCCACCAGGAAACCCATCAGAACCCAGTCATCTATGATCCGCTCCAGATCATACTCAAATGAGATCTTATTCTAATGCAGACACACATTAAAAACATTGGTATAAACTACATTAATTCAGGATCTTAATAAGATCGAGCAGATTTTAATGCACAACAAAGAATTTAGCTACTTTTTAAACAGATTAAAATCATGTACAACCCGAACCCATTACAAAAAAAAACCATCCAGCCTTCTTGGTCAACATTTATCTGTTATATTCTCTATCAGAGCTTTAGGATGATGTAATATGTACTTTACCCTGAGATCGGAAAACTCATAGTCAATGTATTCCCTCATGAGGGAGAGATGGAGCAGATGAAACGTTGTCTCCTCAGGAGCTGTTATCCTAAAGCATAAAAATGTAAAAATAAAAATCTTACATGGCGGCAATGTAAGAAAATATTACTATCCTAGATGTTACTGTTTTACAATGTAAAAAATATATGATGAGAACGTCACTCAGTTTACAAAAATAATATCACAACAAATTGAGAGACATGGAAGATAAACTGATGAGTCTTTGCTGTCATGCCACTGAAATAAAAAATGGTCTCATAATGGAATTCAATGGGGCCAAAACTGAGAAATATTCATCTATAAAATCTGGTGCTATACAAAAACTACAGATCCATCAAAACAAAAATCATTTTTTCGTCCACAATCATTTACCATATTGAAAAAGGGTAATTTTGTGCTTGTCAGATATTAGTGATGTGTAAGATCTTTTACCCCTTTAATTAAAGGATATAAATCCTAGATTTAAAAAAAACTGAGTAGTTTTGAATAGAGCTGGGGTAGATAGAGAGATAGAGATAGAGAGAGAGAGAGATTTTTACAGCAGCTGTGGTTAACAGCTCCCCGAACAAAGAACAAGTGGTAGAGACTTAAAAAAAAGCAGAAAAATTCCTGGAAACAGATCCTTGGGGTCATACATTGGCTCAGACTCTTACAGCGCAATTACTTTATTTAATGTTATGTTGCTAATGCCACTTTCGATTAACACTCCCTTCTGCGTGTCATGAAAACACACGCTATTTTAATGCTGATTGCCTAAAAGCTGCTTTTGGGGACCAACACGACTGTTTTCTCCTAAATAATTTGAGAAAGAATGCAGACGCTACTCTTCAAAAATAATATTGTCTTACATAGACAATGTTCTTTGGCATCTTCTCTTTAAATAACTGATATATACACATAAAGAATCTTTACATATTTATAATGTGATGATGGAATAATTGTAGAATTCTTTACAAAAACACTTTAAAAAACAAATACCTCTTTTGTGACTTCTTGCCTCCAAATCGTACCTCCTCTCTGAGGAGGGAAAAATGAGGCTCATGACTGGTCAAGCCAAGCATTATCTAAAAAGGAGAAGAAACAAAAACTGAAATATTTGGCTGGTCTCCACTAAAATGTTATGTTTAACTCTAATACAGTTGATAAATAGCATCTCCACTGACGAACTAGTTTGACCAGTCAAAATATATTTATAAAATTAAACCTCAACTCTATTTATGTTTGCTAAGCAATGTGTGGCTGTGCAGCAGACCATATTTATAATCAAAAGTGACCTGACAACGGCTCTCACCAGGTCGGCATCCAGACCATAAAGGCAGTGTCTTGTGTTTGGGTTATGACTCGGTTTGCTGCTCTCAGATCGAATGAACTCCATGATCTTATGCTCTCCTTCACCAGGGGTCTGTAAATCATCAGTGAATTTTATAACAGCAAAATCACCAACACCATACGCCAACGCCATTAAGTCACAAACACAGAAACTCACTTCATGACCAGACAAATACACGTTCACTCCCTGCCAGGTTTTGTCTGTGGACAGTTTATTGTGTACAAAATATTTCAGCTGCTCCTGCAGCCTGGCCATGAAATCTGTTCCTACAATGTTAAGAAAGACAAAAAGGATTAGAGCCCCGTCGAAAGCTTGGCTCGAAAAAGCACTATCCGGAATATAAACAATTGTCCAAACTATCACAAGCAACAGACCTGGAGTGATGCAGTTCGAATCAAACCGGGCTTCTGTGGGCAACACTTCCCCCTTCTCCAACGCTTTCTTGATTTTCTCCTCAGCCTCCTTTGCGGATCTGTAAAATGAAAAAAGTGAGTGCAAAAAAATAACAAGGATACTTTTCCTAATTTAAAATTCCCTAAACCGTAAAAACATCTTTGTCGTTAAGGTTAAGCAATCGAGCATAATTGCAATCGCATCCTAATGCGCAAGAAGTTCATTGTATACCGCTTTTCCATTGAACTTTTTTCAAATTGCACGGCTCAACTTTATATTTAAATGCATTGCTAGCTTTTCACTGTGTTCTGCAGCCTTTAGCTTTAACAGGCCAAGTTAAGCTTTTAAGCTCTTGCGGGCCACATTAGATTACATGGAGGGCCACATCTGGCCCGCGGGCCTTGAATTTGACACATGAGATCTAGACTATAAATTAATTCCTACATTGCTGCATACAACTGTGATAAATAGACAGACATTGAGAGATAAATTTCTTTAGTTGAACTGTAAAGTTGAGCTTCAGTGGAATCACAGTTTCTACCTGAATCTTCTCCCACGCTGCTGGTTCATCTTGGCCCTGGGAGCAACGCCATCAACAGCCATGAAGAACACTTTCCTGGGCTTAATGATGCGAAAGAGCACCTCCAGGTAGTGGAATATGTCAGCAAATATCTTTTCTTCAGATATTCGGAAGTGAACGTCTTCGTCGTTTGGGTGGGAACACTGGTGGATGATGCCATTCATATCTAAATACAGGTTGTCAAACTCTGGGATCTGCGATTAAAGATAGGGTACAAAGGATGGTTGGTTAAAGGGAACAAATTTAATGAAAGCAGCTTCTCAAAAATAATTGATGATGGTTATGGTTTAAAAAAAGTTTAATATCCCTAAACGTGACTATGTTTCAAAGCAAAAAGTAGATTTAGCAAGTGCCATAAAGATTATCATAAGCAACTTTCAATAAACAACAGTAAATTATAACATTCAGTATAATACTTCAAAATTCTTTTAACATGCTCTATAATTATTTTCCAAAATTGTATTTATCTTAATGAAAATCTGACACAAAAAAATATGCATTAAAAGGTTTTTTTAAAATGACCTAACGTTAGGTCATCAAGATAAATATCAGAACAAAACCACAGAAGGTTTTATATAAAATATAAAGGGATTTTGTCTAAAAGTCTATGTGTGTCAAAAATCTATCTATTTTGAACACAGTTCCGAATCAACAACTGGAAGTGAACAATAAAGCACCTGCTTGAGCTCAATGAACATTTGAAAGATTACGCGCAAAAAATCTAACGTTAAACGATACCCCACATTCTTAGTGACCATATCGGAAATTTCAGTTATAAAGTCGAAATAAAACACAACGTTACAGCAGCTCTTCTCGTAATCTATGTGAGGCCTGTTTTATTTACGTTAGCTAAAGTAGCTCACCTGATGTTCTTTGACAACTTCACTCAGACACGGATATCGCTCCGATATCCATCGATAAAACTTTGGGACTCCCATCTTTTAGTTAAGGCTTCA
The DNA here is from genome assembly GCA_007224835.1 of Danionella cerebrum. NCBI lineage: Eukaryota > Metazoa > Chordata > Actinopteri > Cypriniformes > Danionidae > Danionella > Danionella cerebrum. The sequence continues at coordinate 300,449 of SRMA01025510.1, forward strand.
AATGACAATAATAAGCAAAAACCTGTCCAGAACCCTAACGGAAGATAAATTCTTACGCCGCAGTTGCTAGTCGGTTTTGTTTCTGTATGAGCTGTTACTGTCCAGCCACTAAAAGCGTCCGTGTGGAAACACTTGCATGATGTAACTACTCGCAACCCTCATTCCGACCCTTATGAAACATAAAAAAATCTAATGAGTTCGACGAAAATAGATATTATTTGAATAATATAAAAAATAAACCAGAACATATATTCTTTCGCGTGTTCAAAAATCTATATGACAAAAACAACACTTCTGCAACTTCAGAAGCCACCGGTAGATATCGTATGCCCCAACAGAAAAACACTACTACAAAAAAGTTTTTAACTACATTTTACATTATGTAGAACATCCTGTTCGGATAGAAAGACGAAAGGAAAGTTTTTATTTTGAGCTAATGTCAAATGCAACATTTTATTTGGTACGGAATTATTTTTTTTTAAAGACGGGTATTCTCTACTATTCTATTTTAATAAAATATATGTCCAAAAGCTACTATTATGCCGATAAAATTTTTGAAGATACACTCTAGGATATATTTTGTTTGAATCTAGTTTGTCTTTAAAAACGACCATATGTGATAGATGCGGATTTTTAAGGCAGTAGGTGGCGGTATAAACCATTCATGCTGGGTTCTCACTGACAATATACGGAAAGAAGAAGACTAAAACTAAGAAAACAACACAGAGGAAAGGTGGATTCAGACATTATGGATGAAAAGATAGCTGTAAAAATAGAGTTGGATGGCGACCGTGAGTATGGGAGTGCTCCAGGGCTATTCCCTGAACAAAAAGGTCGGTGATTTATGCTGCAATTGGAGTTTAGGATTTGTGATTACTATCAGTAATAGCCCAGTTAATTGTAATAACACAGTAATATAAAACACTACTAACATTATTAGCCCAGTCTTTGCACATAACGGTGCCTTTTCATATATAAATTTGACCTACACGTCATTCTGAACATAAATATAAGAGCTTTAATAAATCAAATAAAAGGTACATAATGGCTGATTAGTCTGTGTTAATATTGTATTTTTTTAATATATTTTTTTATTTATAAAGCCAAATACTCTTTTTAAAATCTAAACAGGAATTTAGATCATATTATAACTCACTTGTAATTTGTGTCAACCATTACATTTTTACTCAGAACACAACAAGTAAGTGAGTCTCTGGGCCATTTAGTAATTAATTCATTCATTCATTCATTCGCCAACCCTTTATTCCCTTTTTGGAGTATGGGGGTCTGCAACTAGCACATTGGGCAAGATGCGGGTGTACACCCTGGACAGGTAACCAGTCCATCGCAGCCATTTAGAACTTGTAAAATCCTTTTATTTTTTATTTATTTTTTAAATCAACGAACATCACTCGGCACATTATATATAAATACTTAAAATCTTACTGTCTGAGATCAAACAGGAAGTTACAGCACAATGGGAAGTTACATCACAACAGGGAGTTACAAGTAGCTTGAATGAAGCCACAGTCACACCACTTCTGAACTATCCTGAGAGACAGCGCTTCACCTCCGTCAATCTTTTTTTTTTGTTCTGAATGCAGTATGGTTTTTAAGCTGTTAGCATCTTCAGTGTTTAATCTAAATAAAGCTGCGTTTTTACATTTTTTTCTTCTTAAACCTTGCTTCCAGAGTCTTCTGTAATGAGTATGATTAAATATTTCAATAACAACATGGACATAAATTCTGCAATATGATAATTTTAAGCTTTATCTTCCAAGGTTGCTGATTGGACAAGCACTTAAATCCTTTTCAATAACTCAAAAGTCGTTTTAGCCGTAGCACATCTTTAGTTTCTGTAAAACTTGTGTTTTCGTTTTAGACATGTTGGAGCTGATTAAAGCGGAGGAGAAACTTCAAATGAAGACTGAAGACACATCTTTGAGTTTCTCTCAGACTGAAACCACTTTCTCAATCTCTGAAAGTAAAATGAAAGTTGCAAGTGAAGAAGGTCTTCAAGAAACCCAATCTGGAGAGAAACCACACTCTTGTGTTCAATGCGGGAAAAGTTTTATGTCGAAAATAGGATATAACCGTCACATGAAGACCCACACTGGAGAGAGAGCGCACTCATGCAATCGGTGTAGGAAGACTTTCATAACAAAGTTAGAACTTAAGCGTCACATGATCATTCACACTGGAGAACGGCCGCATGTATGTGATCAGTGTGGGATGAGTTTTATCAAAAAAGTAGATCTTAAACATCACATTTTCTTACACTCCGGAGAGCGTCCACATGTATGTGATCAATGTGGGAAGAGTTTCAGAACAAAGCACAACCTTCAGGATCACATGCTCATTCACAATGAAGAAAAGCCACACACGTGTGACCAATGCGACAAGAGTTTTAAGCGAAAAGGAGCTCTAAAACTTCACAAGAAGGTCCACGCTGAAGAAAAACCACACACATGTGCTCTATGCGCGAAGAGTTTCATTTCTAAAGACAGCCTTAACTACCACATGATGACCCACTCCGGAGAGAAACCACACACGTGTGATCAGTGTGAAAGGAGCTTCATCAAAAAAGTGGATCTTAAACGTCACATGCTGATACACACCAGAGAGAGACCCCATGTATGTGCTCAGTGTGGGAAGAGTTTCATACGAAAAGTAGATCTTAAACGTCACACGTTAATACACACTAGAGAGAAACCACACACATGTGATCAATGCGGGGAGAGCTTCACCCGAAAGCAACAGCTGCGGTATCACATGATCCTCCATTTAACGGACCCGTTCCTATGACTGGCTCTTTAAATGATCACAAGCAATTGCTGATGCCATCTCCACTGTCAATCAACTGAGTCTTCTGAATTCTAGCTGTTGGGGGCAAATAAGACCTGGTTTGTCTTTACACAAAACAACAGCTCACAGCTTTCAGAATATGTTGTTTTGTGCATGGTTTTAATATGTAAACCAATCAGAGCTCACAGTGCGCGCAACAAATCTTTGTATTCCTGCCACCCGCTCACCTTCGGAGAGAGTGTTTAGTACTTGGACAAATGTAGTGACATGTTGCCATTCATGATTAAAGCCAGAACTGGTGGAGATGCTGGTTTTTCTTGCAAAAAACCTTTAAGAGAGCAATCTTTTTTAATTTATTGTTATGACTGGAATTCAGGCTAGCGTTGTTAGGACAATTTATTACAGTTTTGTTTGTGCAGCAGTTAGTATGTCTGTGTACAGTATGGAGTTGAGGTAAGTTAATCTTAATTTATGTTTATGTTGTTTGTGTGTTTTATAGACGGTTTAAAGTGTGTTTTATGGATGGATACAACGACCGATTCTGAACTCCAAACTATTGGTCTTGAAACTTGTTAGGCGTCATTAAATAATTGATTTGTCACGTCTTCTCCAGCCTCATGAATAATTAAAATAGCGATGAGTCATCGATGTCTTATAGGACAAAGACACATCACAATTTCAACAGGAAGTCGGAAATCGCAAACCCACAATTGAATGTAAATTTCTCCTTAACAATGTTCAAGTGAAAATATCGTATTGTTTACATCACATCTATTGTGGCCCTTTAAGTGTGTTTGAAATGGTGCACTTGCATGCTTTTCTGTTGCAAAAACACTGTGAGACAATGAATAAATTCAAAGTATATGAAAAGTGGTACACACACACACACACACACACACAAAAAACATTCAGATGCTCTCCCCTATGTTGCTTCTGGAAAATCATTCACACATCAATATTGAGGAAATAAACACGCTAGTTTTCCATTTTTATTAAGGTGGAAAATTACACCAGTTTTCTTGAAAAACAACCAGAATCCTTGCTTTGAGCTTTAGACCAACTGAACTTTTACAGTCTATTACAGGTTTCATGTATTCTGTTTTTTTGTTACCCGAGATATACTACTCTATTTGTAGTTTTCTGTTTTTAACTGCAGTAAAATGTATATTTTATTTATTATAGATTTTAATTCTAGTTATTTTATTAATTTCCCCTTGTTTTATTGTTGTTAACTTAGTATTTGTTTGCCTTAATAAAGCTGAATTGTATCTCATGTGTATGCATTAATGTTTGTAATGAGCTCACCATGTGGCAGATGTAGTTTGACAGGTGATTTTCTGTCAGCCATTGAAAATGTTTTGAATAAAAACTTTTACCTCGTATGTAGAATGTGATTTTGAAGGGTAGGTTATATTCATTAACTCTTCGTTCAAAGAATTTTACCCTATTGCCCTTCTTTCATCAGCCTGTACATTTACATTGGGACACTTTCCACGTGGAAGTGAGTTCTGGAGGAATCCTGCACATGATGTAATCACCTTCTGTTCTTACGTACTGAAACTTGCCACTTGTAGTAAAGTGAGAGCTAGTTATTGCTCACTTATTGTTAAAGTCAGAGAGCTACACGCGACATATTTACTACCAAAGCTGACCAATAAACTCACGCTTTGTGCTATAAAAGTGAAATATGCATCAAATCACGCAGCTTCTTTGGTGAATGGTTAGCTTATTTTGTTATGGAGTATGTTTCTGTGTTGCACATTGAGTGAAGTGGTGCCATAACAATGGAGGATGTGGGTGTTTTAATACACATACCTTTTTAATTTTGAACTCCAACTTTTGCACTTTCATCAGTTTTCATAACACTTTAGTCAAAACGCAGAGCGGCCTTGGTTCTAGTATCCTTTGACAAAATGCTGCATTCATCTTCCCATCAATTTTGACCAAGTATGATGTGTAAATGTATGAGCACAATTGTACTGCTGACGATACATCAGCTGGTGACATTCTGCACAGCCTTCTCCACATTTTAGTAATGACCTCCCTATACACTATTGTCAAAATTGCTCTAAAAATGTGGTGGATCAAGGGTCTGAGGTGAAAGAAAGACCCTTGTAGATATTGCCATGATAAGGCAATCATGTTAAGATGAACTGTATGCCAGAACACTCTATATTCTGAAGTGCAGCTGCAAAAACGTGATCAGTGTTGGAAAGTTTCCAGTAGTGACCTGAGTTTAAGTTGATTTCGTGGACCTCTCCCTATTGCATTACTGACCTTGGAATAATAGGGAATTAATTGGTTCTGATGCCACAATAGGATGTCCAAGTAGTACCCATCTTACTACTAAAATATAGTCCAAGATCACTCGTCAAGTTTCACATTTGGTGACTGCTTTAGTTTACATGTTGGCCTGAAGACTTCTGCCAGGCCAGTAGGTCAAATCTTTTCATAATCATGTTGCCCGGCAGGTTCTGTGAATACCAGTGAGGATCCTTCAGCCTTGGAACCTGAAAAATGTTCTGCCTGTTCATCTAAAGTCATTTGCTGATGAGCAGGATAGTGGATAATTGAGCCCAAAACACCTGAAGGAAAACATAATTACACATTAGAAAAATGTAAAGCATATAAACGTGGAAGAACCTGTCTGGTGTGTTTGAGATGTTTATCCTAACATTATTGTCAAATAGTAAGAAAATATAAAAATGTAACTTGAAGGTTGAGATTCTTGGCTGACATTTTCAATTCAGGGCCAGATATAAAAGATAATCCACTGGCGTTCAAAAACTACCACACAAATGTGTTTAATCCCCAATGAAACACAACACAAAGCAGTCCGGAAAGTAAAAGCAAAAAAATGGACAGTAATTACAAAACAAACCTGAAATGGTGCAAAAAATAAAATTCAGAGTATTACGTTTTGCATTTTTTACTGCAATAATAAAAAAAATTGAGAACGAACAGTTTATATGTATTTTGTTTTTGTTTTATGTAACAAAAATTGATGCAGTTTTGACGCCAATTGCATTTTTACGTAGATTGTTATGTTAAACAATTGTTATTATTATATTTTCTAAAAATAGTAATTGTTTACAGCATTTTTAACACCTGCCAAAAACCTTTGCACAGTACTCAATTTTCACGAAAGTCTCCTCCTATTAACTAAGTGTAGATGTATGACTCTCTGGGAACTAATTCACAGTGACAGCTATACCACAGTCAATATTTAATCTACTGTCAGGCTTTATATTGCAGCCTGAATAAAGTAAAGTACGAGAACATCTCACCTCCTGGCTGCTGACCTGCAACAAAGAAAGAGGATAAAGAAAGAATGAGCATTGGGATCAAATGAATAATGTATTTGCCAATTTAAACCATCAGCAGTGGTTTTATAGGTTTGCAGTGGTTCTTCAACAAAATCACATGACACACATGGAACATGATTGCAGTAGTTTGCTCACCGTGGCGTTTGAAGAAAATAAGGCTTATAAGGACAAATCCAATGAAAAGAACAGAGGAAAGAACTGGAGTCATCACTCGTAACAAACCAAACTCTAAAAACATAAAATCAATGTTTTATATACAGAAATTAAACGTTTTTTAAAAGTTTAAATAATAATGGTACCTTCTTGATTTTGATAATCATTCATTTGTTTGATGAAATCCTCACATTCTTCTCTCAGATGAATGGAGGGCTCAGCCTCAATCATTGCTGGATGCTGCAGGTCATGCTCTTCTGGTATTAGCTTTGTCCATGAACCAGTTTCTGAATCTAGAATCAGATAATCTCTGCCATTGCGTTGAAACCGGTCAGACAGCTCTACGACTTCGCATCCTCGAAGCTTGCACTCTCTTAGGCGTATAAAACTGCCATGACCTGTGTGAAAATGTACATTTACTGTTCAAAACTCAAGAACAGCTAGAAACAAAAGGTTTATCGGTAAGTTCAACCAGAAATAGTTGTTTATTATTGATAATGTGGCATTTACATCTTTTCAGCAAAACAACAAAACCAATTAGAGCACGCCCATGCCAGCCGTGCCCCCCTTCGAGATTATTGGCCATCTCACATTTACAGGTACAGTACAATACAGTGGTACCCTGAGATACGAAATTAATGCATTCCAGGTTGACGTTTGGATCTCGAACATTTTGCATCTCGAAGCAAGTTTTACATGTAAAACGCCTAATCCGTGCAACGGCTCTCAGAAACAAGAGTAGAAGTCGATGAAAAAAATGGAAACATGGTTTCAAGCACAAGCATAAACAGTGAGCATACTGGAGAGAGCGCTTCTGAGAACGTGTCACATGGTTTCTCTAACTTGCGCTACAGAACAGCACTTTCTACGTTATAAACATTATTTCTTTTAAGACACCTTGACTCTAACATTTGCCATAGCACATTATTAGTAATCTATACATGATGTTTTGCTGTGTTGTTGAAGTGTTTTGAAGCGCATCAGACCCTTTTTGCACTGTCATACAAACAAGCGGCAAATACAGCAGAACTGCTTGTAAATGTTCGGATCTCTCAACATTTTGTAATTCGTAGCATTCGTATCTAGGGGTACCACTGTATATCTGAGCTCTCAAAAGCCAGGACAATCAGAAGACGTAACCCAAAAAACACGTTAGGTTTATAGTTTAAGGTGTATCAAGGAAGTGGGTGTGGCCAGATGACGTCAATGCACACTTTTTACAAGATATTAATTTTTAAATTAGATTTAATTTGTTTAAAATTCCAATATGAGTCCTGTCCCGTGGTGTATTGGACGGTGCACAGGACATGTATGCGTGGTTGCGCAGGGCGACACAGGTTCGAGTCCCGAGCTTTCCCATTCCACCCAATTCTATCTCTGCCTTTCTTTCTGTCTACCTCAACTGTCCTGTTTGTTAAAAAAAAATTAAAAAACAATAAATATATTTTAAAAAAATTCCAATATGAACCAACCAATTACATCTTCTATAACGGGTTTAAAAATGTGTTTGTTTAATTTTGACTCTTTCTTCCCTCCATATTTTTTCTGAGTTAATTGAACCTGGTTTAAAGGGACTTAATACAATATGATTAAAAACGTAGGAAATACATAAATGCCCAACGAAATCCAACCCTTTTAGTGTATTATTACATTTTGCCGTATTATATTTAATCACATTATCCCAGTCAATCCGTTGAAAATCCCCCATCGTACAGCAAATGAAAGTGTATGGAGCATGTTCTAGTTTTAACAGCAAAAGTATTGCATTACTTGCTGTTGTCTGGTCATACTCCACCATCCTCTTCAAGGTTTCATCTTGAATTGGTCTGACAACCGGAGATCCTTCGAGCTGTTGCTTTAAATGCTCATCGCTCACCAAGATCCGCTCCACCACCGAGCCGTTCAGAAACACACTCCGCTCGAACCGAACCACAATATCTGGAAACCACACAGGCATCCGGGCTATTTACAGCCACACTAAGCGCAGTGATAACAACAGCTTTTCGTAAAGGAATCGAATGAAATGAAAGTCGGTCAAGAAGTAAGACGAGGTTCGTATAAAACACTTACCCGTTGGAAAGGTCCACGATAAAGCTACAAGAAACGCGATGCTGGCGAGAAAGAGCATTTCTACATGAAGTGCAACAATGTTTCGAACCGTTTTCTTTCGCTTTCTATTGCTCTCTGGCTTTTGAGTGTTCTCAGTTCAGCTGGTCGAAAGAAGGCTTGCACAGTTTGTGTGCGTGTACGCGCGTGTGCAGGTTTAGTTTTATGTGTGCAGGAGACAGCTTTCCTCCTCGGATTGGATAATCGCCAGAGCTGTGGAGGAAGAGTCTGGCTGTCAGACCAAGACGTTATACACACGTGACTTTTAACACCTGGAATATTAACCGTAATGAATAGAAATTAGAGTGGGAATCACATCCTCACCCATTCACACTGAGTAAGAACCAAACAGCAATACAGAGTTTGAAACTGCAATAAATGGACTGATAAAATGAATCCCAACTTACACCAAAAGCCTTACCATGATCATTTTCCCTTAAGTTTTTTTGAACTTCTCACAGTATCCACAAAACACCCAAAAGAATACAAAAATTGCACAATTCTATTTTGTAGAATTAGTGTTAATAGGTTAATGTTAATAGTGCATTTTTGTTAACAATAATTGTTAGTCCTAAAACTGAAATATGAGGCTGAAAAAATGAGGTGCGGCTGTTCAAGGAGCAGGTTGCTGAATGGGAATGTGTGAGCTCTGAAGAAACAAAAAACTTGGTCAAAATTGATGGGAAGAAGAATACAGCATGTGATCAAAAGAGGAAAAAAAATACACCCATCAGCCTGGAAGCTGCTTATGGGATGTACTGGAAATTTGAACATGACAACAATGCAAAACAATTCAAGTCCACTTGTAATTGTTCCACCAGAACAACGTGAAAGTTCAGGAGTGACCAACTGAGTCTCCTGACCTCAATATCTCCGACTCACTCTGTGGAGAACTCAAACAGGCAGTTCATGCAAGATGAAAAAGCCTATGACTTTGCAAGAGTTGGAGGCTTTTTGCCCAGAAGAATGGGCTGCATTGCCAAAAGAGAAGATAAAGAACTTCATCGACAACTACCTCAAGAGACTGCAGGCTGCCATTGATGTTAAATGGGGGACTACAAAATATTAAGAGCTTATACTTAATATTAAGTTTATGTTGTCATTATGTTGTAAAAAGAGTAAAAAACAATGTTTGCCGGTAAATGGCTTTTACTGAAAAAAAGCCCATGTTTGAGTACACAAATTAGAATTATATATATATAATCTAATCTAATTCTAATCTAATATAGAATTATATATATATATATATATATATATA